>CM038225.1:103828339-104109627 GCA_021442155.1 Cymbidium sinense
TTATTTATGTCTTCAAAGATTGGCTAGAAAGGTATCGACGAGGTGAATTTACTATCGATAGTGTTCTAGTCAACCCAAAAAGAGAGTCTACAAGGATGATTACGTCCTCTTTCGTATCATCCAACAAAGACAAATAGAAGGAGAAATCAACTCAAACTGAAGAATGACAAATAGTAGTCTCCAAAAAGAGCATGAAAATGTTGAAGTAGCTAAAATACATCCCTAGTGTTAAGTGAAAATCACCACTTGAACCTATATTGGACTTAAGAGAGATGCCTAAACCAAGTATTTGGGCTTCTCAGTGACATGCTGATAAGGTTACTTTGTCACAGCATGAGAAGCAATCTACCAAACACAAGCCTCATAAATCAAAGAAGCTGGCTAAGAAAAGGAAGATCAAGAAGAGAACTACAACTCAAAAGATCATTAACAATCTAGATGAGTATCACCAACAAGACAACCATTTAGGCTTGCAGACTTCATGCCTAAACTTCACATTGCTGAATCAGATGAAGAAGATAATGATGAATCTTGTCCAGTAGAGACATGCTGATTCATCTACGTGATGTCAGATATTCTTGAATATCGTTACTTGGCGACACCAACCATCAAATTTTATCGGAAAGCAAGAAGAGCGAGGAGCTAATGTCTAAATTTAGTTTAATGACTCAACAAGATAGTAATAGTTCAGATGAAGATCTGGGTTTTCCCGACAGAGAAGAGTTAGACTCATCGATATCATCACATATAAAATATATGACGTTGGAAAATGAGTCTAGCCCTGTTGGCCAATTTTCCAGAATAAGAAGAGAATTTGAAGAAACTACCTGTTCAGAAGAATCTGAGCAAGATATGGTGATTCAAGTTCAGTTAAGAAGTGGTAAAGTCTTACCACCTTCATCAAAGAAGGGAAATGCAAATAAAGACAAAGGCAAACAAATTGAGGATATCATTCCCAAAAATTCTAGGATAAAACCTAAATCGAGCGAGAAAATAGAGTATAATATTCTATCACATCTGAGAAAGATCCCTGTACAACTGAGTGTGTATGAGGCTCTCTTGATGCCAAAAGACCTCCGAGAAACTTTGATACAGGATCGAAAAGATCCAAAAAGTTATGAAGCTTACTTTGAAATGCATGAGCTTTGCAAACTCAAGATCTCTAATCACATTTTGAAGAAGATCTTATGTTGGGAACAATTCACAATCATCCTCTTTATTACTGCAGTGATGGCATCTCGATCAGAATATTGATTGATCCAGTTCTTCTATCAATCTTATAACTCTAAAGGTATTAAGATTATCACTTGATATCCAACATCTTGAGAGAGATAAGTTGATGGTTCATGGATTTAATGAAAAGGGTAAAAAACTGGGTTCTTTTATTCTCCCACTCAAGTTCAAGGATTTATATACAGAATCCAAGTTTCATATAATCGATGCCGATACATCATTTAGAGCTCTCTTGGGCCATGGCTGAATGAGTATGACATGGTCCCATCAACTATGCATCAATGTATGAAGTATCTCAAAGATGGAGAATAATTCAACATTCCCAGAAATCTACAACCATTCTCCATCAATGAAGAAAAGATTTATGAAGATGCAAAGTACTTCATCCTCAAAGAGCCTAAGCCAACAAAGCCTCTTGAAGTGGTAGCATCCACTTCAGGAACTAAAAAGAAATTTCACAAAGTGAAAGAACATAAGAAAGGAGGAAGAAAGAAGGCAATGCCAACTCTCCCTAAAGCACTTGATTACTAAATTAGTTCCTCATTTGGGAAGTGACACGGAAGAAGAAGAAGATATGAATATGTCAAACCTGGGGAACTTATAAGCTTTCAAGAAAAGCAGAGTATGAAATAAGTAATTCTGATTCAGACTATGATTTTGAATCTACTTATGGAAATAGAGTTTAGATGGCTACATCGAGGAGGATAGCTCATCTGGCAGAGTCAGATGACTCACTCAAAATTATACTCATCCCTCAGCAGTGCTTCAAAGAAATCAGTCCACTGGAGGTTCATAATATTGAAGAATTGATAATATTCTGTACAGTTGAGTGTGGGTGGTGGACAGAACTCTATTTTGAAGAGTCTCGACCTCAAGATTTTGAAGCACCCTCACATGAAAATTATGATGAAGTAGTGCCAATAAAAATACTAATATACTATCGCTAGAAGTTGTGAAGAATGATGCATAAGCTTGGAATTCATATTGGAACTACTAAACATAGACTCAAATCTTTAACAAGATGTGGAGTCAAAGAAGTCCTCAAGCATCATGAAGAAGTGACAAGTTTATCACTAAAGGTTTGGGATTCATCCAGATCATCAAGATAGAGCAGTTATAATATAATAGATATCGAGTCTTAGTGATGAAGAAGATGATTCCCATGAAATTCTTCTTAAAAATGATGAAGAAGTTGAAGCCAAACCCACACCTGAAGAATTGGAAGATGGTGGACAAATAACTACTATGGATGAACTTAAAGAAGTCAACTTAGGAGCTGAGGATGATCCTCATCCAATTTTTGTCATGCCCTTCTGCCCGATGAGAAAGTTGAAGAGCTAAAAATGCTACTTTGTGAATTCAAGGATTGCTTTGCATAGACATACGAAATGCCGCTTATCCCTGTAGTAGTTCATAAGCTAGCTATTAAACCAGATGCAACGCCCGTTAAGCAGGCTCCTAGGAGAATGAGATTGGAGATTGAAGAACATGTAATTGGAGAAAATAAAAAGTTGATTGAAGTAGGTTTCATCCGAGAAGAGAAGTATGCAGATTGGATAGCCAACATTATTCAAGTTAGGAAGAAGAACGGTCAAATTCGTCTCTGCATTGACTTCTAAGACTTAAATAAGGCATGCCCAAAAGATGACTTTCCGCTTCCAATATCAGAACTACTAGTGGACAACACTTTCAACTATGACATGTTCTCATTCATGGATAGATCGTCAGGATACATCCAAATCAAAATGGCACCTGAAGATGAAAAATATACATCGTTCAAAACACCTATCGACATCTATTACTACACGTTCATGCCCTTTGGGTTGAAAAATGTTGGAGCTACATACCAAAGAGCCATGACGCATATTTTTGATGACTTGATTCATAAAAAGGTGAAATGTTATGTTGACGATCTGGTGGTGAAGAGCTTAAACCGTGAAAACCATTTCAAAGACTTGAGAATTGTAGAGAGAATCAGAAAATATGATCTCAAGATGAGTCCTCTAAAATGTGCATTCGGGATATCCTCTGAAAATTTCTGAGTACTACCTCACGTATTGAAATAGATCTTGCTAAAATCAAGGCAATTGTGGAGATGCCTCCACCGAAGAGTTTGCGTCAGCTCCATTCTTTACAAGGATAACTTGCATTCATCCGTCGATTTATATCAAATCTTAGGGATGTCAATCGTTGCAAGGTTAATGAAGAAGGATGCTCCATTCAAGTGGGATAAGGAATGCTAGGAAGCCTTCAATAGCATTAAATGCTACCTGTTAAATCCACCAATCCTTGCAGTGCCCATTCCTGGGAAGCACCTCATTCTATACACAGCTGCATTAGAAGAGTCTCTCGGGGCATTATTGGTATAACACAATAAATAAAACAAAGTGAATACTCTTTATTATATCAGTCGGAGACTGATTGGAGTAGAAATGAGATACTCCATGGTAGAGAAGCACTTGTTTAGCATTGATCTTTGCACTCTAAAAGCTCCATCATTATATGTTATCTCATAAGATTACCCTCATCTCGAGGATCAATTTGCTGAAATACTTGATAACAAGACCAGCGTTGATAGGTCGCTTGGCAAGATGGGTAGTATTATTTTTGCAATTTGATATCACATATGTTCGAAAAGCGTAGTGAAGGGACAAGTCTTAGCGATTTTCTACCGCATCCATCCCACTCTTTTCTTAATGACGATTTTTTTGATGAGCAAATTATGCTCACTCATGAAAGAAAAAAATCACAAATTTGGGAAATGTACTTTGATGGAGCCTCATCCATCAAACAAGTCGAACATCTAAATTTTCCAAGAGCAAGAGTAGGAATTAGCATTATCTTCATAACACCAAAAGGAGGGATAATGAGATGATCATATGGATTGATCGAGTTAAGAACTAATAATGAAATTGAATATGAAGCATTAGTAGTAGGTCTGGTAGAAGCTATTTTCATAGGCATTCAAAACTTACATATTTTTGGCGATTCTCAGCTTATTATAAATCAAGTACTTGACATCTGTAGAATCAACAAGCTTGAGTTAGCTTTCTATCATAAGCGAGTTCTTGAGCTTATGAAGTAGATATCAAATATCACACTAACTTGAGTCTCTTGATCCAAGAATAGCAAAGCATTTGCTTAGCAAAATTAGCTAAGGAAATGACAAGTATGAATAGTGATTATGTCATGATCATCATATTTACTCGATGAGTTCTAGAGCCAATAAAGTATCAATCCCCG
This sequence comes from Cymbidium sinense, assembly GCA_021442155.1. Lineage (NCBI taxonomy): Eukaryota > Viridiplantae > Streptophyta > Magnoliopsida > Asparagales > Orchidaceae > Cymbidium > Cymbidium sinense. The sequence goes on from CM038225.1 coordinate 103,832,816, forward strand.
CAGGTAGAGGGGTTACCAAATTCGATAAAGCAGAATGCGACTCAGGTTACTCCTCATACTCCACAAAATCAACAAGAAGTTATACCAAGAATTGCTAAGAATAACATTACCTCAGAAAAGCAATGTGAAGCCCTTTGTTGTAGAAGAGTCATGTGATTGGAGGCAAGCCTTCATCGATTACTTTAAAGAAGGCAAATTACCAAATATTAAATCACGGCGGCTATCAAAAAAGAGAATGCTACTATGCTTTTGTCACAATACTTTATATCTAGATCCTTTGAACAAATGTGGCTACGATGCCTAGGTGTAGATGAAGCTAGCAAAGTGATGGTTGAAGTTCATGAAAGACTTTGTGGTGCACATCAATCAGGTCCCAAGATGGCAATAAAGATGAAAAGGATGGGTTATTATTGGCCTTCTATGGTGAGATTAATCATGCTAAGAAGTGTCATGAGTGTCAAGTACATGAGAATCTCATCCATCAACCTCCAAATCCATTACACCCAACAATAGCATCCATTTTGAATGTTGGGGTACGGATGTAATGGACCAATTGATCCACCATCGTCATGGACATTGCTTCATCCTATGGTGACTATTTCTCTAAGTGGGCTAAACTACCCCATTTAAAGAAGTTACTACTGACAGTGATCAACTTCTTCACGCATAATGTAGTCTATAGATTTGGAGTGCCAAATAATTTATGATAATGACACCTTTTAAAAGTGCAAAGATTTATAGATTCATCGATCGACATAAAAGTGATTGGCGATACTCTTCAATATATAATCCAAGAGCAAATGGTTTGAGGCCTTCAACAAGACATTAGTCAAGGCTGCTCAAGAAGATTCTCACTAAAAATAAGAGAGAATGTCATACCAAGCTAGTAGAGGCACTGTGTGCATATCAAACTATCTACAAGACGTCAATTAAAGCCACTCTCTATTCATTAGTATTTGGAACTGAAGCAATTCTTCTGCTTGAAGTTAAGTTGCCTTGACTTTGAATAGCCATCCAATATAGTCTAACTGAAAATCAAAATGTCCATCTAAGAATGATGGAACTCCACGCTCTTGATGAAGTTAGATTGCAAGCTCATCAAAATCTAGAAGTCTATCGAGCAAAGATGTCCAGGGATTTTGACCATACGGTGTGACCCCGAACATTCCAAAAAGTAGAATTAGTTATGGTGTTGAGAAGACCAATTATCCCTAAATGAAAATTTGGTGGCAAATTTGAGCCTAATTGGGAAGGCCCTTTTGTCATTAAAAAGGTATACCAAAGAGGGCATACCAACTCATTAACCTTAAGGGTGAAAGACCAATGCCAATTAATGGTCGATACTTGAAAAAGTACTATACTTGACGACCACATTCTCGAGGTACAATAGAATCCACCTGCAAGACAGGGGGAATTTTTTTAGTATATCTATTTAGGTTGACATCGTGCTTCATGTTGAGATCCCTAAATAAACATACTCTAGATGAAGAACTTTTTTGTGAAAATTTTCCTATTACACACCGAATATTTTTAGATTTTTATATACAGATGAAATCAATCTTGTATGTTAAAATTTTCTTTAGAGTACATCAATTCAAATATGAATGTATCTGTATATTTTCATCTTAAAAATTCTTTTAAATGTACTTTAGAATTCCCCTACAAGACAGGGACATTTTTTAGTTTATATTAAGTTTATTTGAGTTGACATCATGCCATAAGATGAGATTCTCAAATATATTTTGATTCAAGTTGACATTGGGCATTACGTCAAAATCCCTGAATTTATCTATAATTATCATTGTTAAGTTGCATGTTCTTGTATAAATAAAAATAATCTATTTTTACGCATAAAAAGAAAACCCTAAATGTCAAGAAGTTTATCTCATATTTGCCAAATTGGAGATCAAGTCGAAGAACTCCGAGTTTAGCTTCAATCAAGCGAGTTGGAGAAACATCAACGTCTACATCCTGAAGTCTAGGACACGGATGAGTTCTAAAGGTCAAATTCAACAAGCCCAGAAATGATCGAGTTGTTGACACTCTCCTCACTCAACAAGCTACGAGAAAAGGCCACAGTGAAAGAGCCCCCATTCGTCAATCTGATGATAAAACCACCAATCTACTACAGCTTAAGTGGAAGACTCGAGTAGGTTCTAAAGGTTGAACTCAACAAACCCAAATATGGTCGAGTTGTTGATGCTCTCCTCACTCAACAAGTCAAGAAAAGGACGTAGTGAAAGAGCCTCCGCTCATCAGTCTAATGACGATAGCGGTTCAATCTCAAACCAAATCCAGCTTAGAGATTACAAGCAACCAGGATCCAAGAGATCTCTCTACTTGATCGATAGATTAGGGCAAGTTGAGGAAATGCTCAATTTAGGGTTGCCTCAAATCAATCTTCATATTACCTACAAGGTGATATTTCAATCTATTCTCAAATGATCTAATCAAGCTCAAAGCGCAGATCAAAGCCAATCTCCTCATCAAGTCCATCAAAGTAGAAAGCATAGGACTTAGGAAGCAATTCCATAGTTCAAATAAAGTCGACGACCAAACCAAAAGAATTTCATGGTTATTCAGTCTGTTGAAGCACACGTTGCTAGACTAATAACTAAACATTGACCTTATATAAGCTAGAAGACTGGGTCATCTGTATGTACCCTTCAAAGAGTCCGTCAAGGCAGAAAGCACAAGATTCATGGCATACATACACTTCCTGACAAGTCAATATTGACAAATCAGGTTAGTTCTTCATCAAGTCCGTGAAGCTCAAAGCTAAGACAGAAGGAATTTCAAATCTGATCAAGCACGGATAAACTGATTCCCTAGTGGAATCCTTCATCAAAACAAGCAGACCAATTCTTCCATCAAACCCAACCATGCATGAAGCTGGAGAGGCTCAAATGCAAGGACATAAAGAAAGAGATCTTTAGCAAAGCCATTGAAGCGGATAGTAGATGGTGTAAGAACTTTATCTCAACAGTCAATTCGATCTAAGCCGTCATTTAGCATGTCCTGAATAAGGCAGCATACTAATGACAAATCTTGTCAAAGCTCCATAAGATATTGCAATCAAAGCCGAAAGGATCCAAGTTATGTGGCCAGCCCAAAGGGTCAACCAGATTTCAACAAATGTGACTCGTTCCATGAAATCACATTTGTTGGGGGCATTTGTTGACCTCCACATATGTGTCATAAATCAAGACAAGCCTACAAGTCAAATTGGGACTTGGGTGAAAGTAAATTAAGGCTCAAGATGCACTGGTGTCACTAAAAATGGTCAAAATGAAATAATCGATGAAACGACTTTTGCCATCATATTCAGAACATCGAAATTGATCAAAATATAAATATTACAAAATCTAATGAGCAATTGATTAAGCGTTCGAGCTATCAATATTTTGACGGGCATATCAAAGTCAGGAAGCTGCGATGATATTCGAATGACCTCATTCATGAAATTGATCACACCATTAGCTTTGAAACATCAAAATATATCAAATGAGACTATTTGTGCTCAATTAAAACGAGTCTATGCAAATATCAAGTGATTTGAAGTGACATCCCGTAAATCGAGGCTGAAATACACTGAATGTCACCAAAATCAACCCAAATGATCTCCGATTGACGAACAGACTTCACCATTGTATTCAGAATATCAAAATTGATTAGGATATAAATATTGTATGACTTAATGATCAACTGATCAAGTGCTCGAGTCATCAACATGCTTGCACGCTCGAAGTTAGGAAGCTACGACGAAGATCAAATGACCTCTGTTCATGAAATTGATTGCACCGTCAACTTCAAAATGTCAAAATCTATCAATTGAGACTATCCGCGCTCAATTCATATAAGTCTGTGTAAATGTCGAGTGATTTGAATTGGCGATTGCACAAATCAATGAAATACAGGGCGTCACCAATCAACTCAAAACCTCCGTTGACGAACGGACTTTGCCATCACGTTAAGAACTTGTGTGATCTGTGAATGTATATATATAGATATATGCTTATGTTCCTTTATAGGTTTGAAGACCTCGCTTGTTTCACATGTGAGATGAAAAATAGGGCGGTATCACAAGACACCTATGATCAAGGATGTAACCAACTTGTTAGATGTTGTTCCCCTAAATGAAATCAAAATTTTGTCTAATTTCCAGACTTAGAAAAAAAGGAGGAAATGAATATATATTGCAATGTATGTCTTCTTTTAGGTTTGAAGGTCTCGTCGTGCTCAGCAGGCGAGAGATAAAATTGGCTATGGTGTGCAGACACTTTCCTCAACGGGCATCAGAGTAAGCCAAAATACCCCGATCTGACACGGGATGACAGGAGGCTATTAATGCATCAAATCTTTTGACTTAAAAAAATGGGAGGGTAAAATGAACTGACTTAAGAATGCTAAGTAGGAAAACCTGTAGCTAATTTTAAATTAAAAGTGCCAAATAAGAAAAAAAGCGGGAGCCTTTAAAGCAAATTTTGAAAAAAAATGGAATACTCATTTAAAATGCAAGTAAAATTTGGAGAGGCTAATATTAAACTCACAAACTCTAATTGCATTTCTCTATGATTTAAATTGAAGTAATGAGTGAGTTATCTTTTCTTGTAAATTCCTCAAAATTAAACAAGCTTTAATTGGAATTTGGGAGGGATTAATGCTAAACTCATATCAAACTTACAATAAACTTAAAGTCTAGGGATGAATCCAAATTGGGTTTAATAACTCTTATACGAATGTGGAGGTGATTACTATGTTAGCTAATAAGTATGAGTAGGGTTAATGCAACAAACACTAAAATCGGTATAACCCATCAAAATTGATGTAAATTGAACATAATCAAGTTGGGAGAATTGCAAAAACTCAATAAGTAAACTAGGGACCATGACTGCCCATGATGATGGAACCATGGGATCTAGATCGAGCACATCATCATTGCCCCAACCATCCAGTTTAAGCTGAAATGATAAATTTTATATCTTAAATTCTAAGACTCTACATGTTGTTACTATACTCTACGCATTTAGCGATCTAATGACTAGCCTTAATCAAAAGTTCTCTCTCACTTATTGAGAGGGTAATTAACTATAGGGGCTTGCGCCTTTAGGAAACCTAGAACCAGATCTAAAGTCCTCACCAAAATGAGGATGAAATCTTTGGGTAGTGTCTTATCTACTATCTCATTTGCCTTCTAAAAATTACACCAACACCTCAAATCACACTCTCTTCAATATTCAAAAAATTGGGAGAGGTCGGTGGCGAATTTTTGGAGCCCACAAGGGAAAAGCTCCAACCCGCTATAGGACCATTATATGGGTTTGATAATTGCCCTGTGCAAGTGGAGGGGGCAATCACCCTTCCTGTTGTCCTCGGAGAATTTTCTTGATAAGTGACTCATTCAATTCAATTCATGGTGGTTAAGTCAGATTCAACGTACAACTCTATCTTTGGAAGGCCCATCCAATCAATTTTTGGTGCTGTTGCTTTGGTATCTCATCTTAAGTGAAATTTTCAACCCCCATTGGGGTTAGAGTGGTCTATGGAAATCAACAAATAACACAATCATGTTACCTCAAACAAACTCAATCATGCCCTTTGGTGACCTTCAACATAGAGAATTTTTATTTTCGAGATGAAGAAGTACCCCAGAGAGCTTCGCCTGTAGAAGACTTGCTCCCTGTTTCATTGTCAGATGACCAACCTTTACAAATAGTGCAAGTAAGATCTCTGCTCTCAGATGAATAGAGGGTAAAATTCATAGACTTCTTGTGCAAAAATCAAGACATCTTTGCTTAGAGTCAGATAGATATGCCTGGGGTCAACCCCAATGTAATCATGTACTCTCTCAAGATTGATCCAACATTCAAACCGATCATCCAAAAGAAGCAGAGTTTTGCACTTGATTGCCTCCAAGCTATTGAACAAGAAGTTAACAAGATCTTAAAAGCGACATTCATATGAGAAGTATATTATCCTACATGGCTACCAAATATTGTCATGGTTAAGAAAGTAAATGGAACTTGGAGAATGTGTATTGATTACACTGATCTCAACAAAGCTTGCTCGAAAGATAGTTTTCCCCTCCCCTGAATTGATCAATTGGTTGATTCTACATCTGGGCATCAAATGCTCAATTTTTTGGATGCTTACTCGTTACAACCAAATAAAATGGACCCAATGGATGAAGAAGCCACATCATTTCAAACATATAAATGTTTATATTGTTACCAAGTTATGTCTTTGAGTTAAAAAATGTTGGTGCTACCTAGTCTTATGAATAAGGTTTTAAAGACCTCTTAGGCCACACAATGGAGGTATATGTGGATAACATGTTAGTAAAAAGCTTGGAAGAATCACAATATATTTCTGACTTAGAAATATGCTTTAACCTTCTTCGACATTATAACATGCGACTCAACCTGACCGAGTGTACTTTTAGGGTTACGTCAGGAATATTTCTTGGGTTCATGATCACCCTTCGTGGGATTGAAGCTAATCCTAAGAAAATTAGAGCGCTCAAAGATATGGCTCCTCCAAAAAATATCAAGGAAGTTCAATGCTTGAATGAACGAATTGCTGCCTTATTCCACTTCTTAGCCCATTTTAGGGATAAATATTTGTCATTCTTTAAAATATTAAAGAGAGCTAGAAATAATAATTTTTAGTGAACTGATGAATGTCAACCTGCATTTGAGCAACTAAGAAAATATTTAGCATCTCCACCCTTACTATCCAAGCCTATCCAAGAAGAGATGTTATACTTATATCTCATAGTCTCTTCTCACACAATAAGCTTAATTTTAGTGTGAGAAGAAAATGTGATACAACGACCTATTTACTATGTCATCAAAATTCTCTCTGATACAGAAAGTCATTATCCAGGCAGATGGATGACTTTAGTTTTCTCTACAAAAATTGCGTTCATACTTCCAAGCTCACATCATCGGTGTTTATACCCAGTCACCATTGAGGGCCATTCTACAGAAACCAGAGGCATCTGAGAGGTTAATCAAATGGTCCATAGAATTGGGAGAGTTCAATATCCATTTTCTACCTAGGACAGACATAAAGTCTCAAGTACTTGCAGGCTTTATAATGGAATGCACTACCCCTACTTCAAATGAGCTATCTATTACACCCCTTTCATCTCCTCAATGGACCCTCTATGTTAATGGAGCTTCAGGAAATACTTGTGCTAGAGCAGGAATCTTACTTATTTCCCCCCAATAGGATACCTTAGAGTATGGACTTCGCCTAAAATTTCCTGCAACTAATAATATGATTGAATATGAGGCTCTCATCAGGTTGAGACTTCCATCATGAGTGAATCAACTTAATGATCCACTTGACTCTGTTGGCCTCCCATGTTGAGGGAAACTTTAATGTCCATAATCCCTAGCTAGCATAATACCTCAGCTTGGTGAAGTGACTTCTTGCCCATATCAAGACATATCAAATCATTCATATACTTCGAGAGAAGAACACTTGATGCTTTCTTAGCTAAGCACTACCTAAGGAGATCTATTTAAGAGAAGACATGTTGAGCAAATATTTTTTCCTAGTATCCAAGGGTCATGGATAATACAAGCAATTAATGAGACAAAAGAACCTTCATGGATGGACACCATTCTATCCTTATTACAAAAAGGGACCCTTCTTGAAGACCCAACTACTGCAACTCATCTTAGAAGACAAGCTACAAATTTTATTATCATTGGAGGGAACTATACAAACCAGCTTTTTCTTGGCTATACCTTAAATGCCTCTCACCATGAGAGGCCAATTATGCATTAAGAGATGTTCACTCTAGGATATGCGGAGGAGAGGAAGCTAGCCCTTAAAATTATAAGGCAAGATTTCTATTTACTCGATGAAGCAAGACGCCTTGGATTTCACAAAAAATATGTGAGTTGTCAGTTGCACTCTAACCTCTCTCATGCACAACATACAGAGCTCTCATCCCTTCAAAGCCTGTGGCCTTTTGCTTAATAGGGAATTGATATCATAGGACCTTTTAGTAGTAGAGTCAGAGCAATGAATTTATCATTTAAGCTATTGACTACTTCACTAAATGGGTGGAAGCTGAACCACTCTCTAAAATCACAGAGGCAAATGCTAAACGATTTGTTTGGAAAAAATAACATATCGATTCAGTCTTCTAGCAAAGATCATCACTGACAATGAAACTCAATTTACTAGAAAAGTCTTTACATCTTTTTCTAAAGATCTTTCACATTCAGCTGCTGTATACGGATGTAGCCCATCCTCAAACTAATGGACAAACTGAAGCTACCAACAGGGCTATAATTAAAGGGTTAAAAATGCATCTCGAGAAGGCTGAGGAGCAATGGGTTGAGGAGCTCTCTAATATTCTTTGGGCTTACCACACTGAACTCCGACTGGTGAAACACCATATAATTTGTGTTTCGGCACATAAGCTATTATACTAGTAAATATCGAGATTCCAAGTCCAAGAGTTTAATTATTCAATCATAATAGTAATGAAGAAAAAATTTGATGGAACTTGGACCTACTCCCCGTAACTCATGACATGGCCCTACTTCGGACTGCTTCCTACCACCAAAGGGTAGCTCATCACTTCAACAAGAGTGAAACCATATATCATCGTGACTTGATCTGTGAAGTCTTGAAGCTATGGGCAAAGGCCCTCAATGCAATTAGCTCTCACCTCTTTGGGATGGTCCTTATGTGGTTATAGCTATGGTCAAGCCAGAAACTTTTAAGCTCAAAGAACCAAAGGGAAAAACATTGCTTCAAACTTGGAACATAGAGAATCTCTGAAAGTATTATCAGTAATTCTTAGTCCATAAATATTGCAACTTTTATTTAGTCTTATTTGCCATTTCCTCTTCAACTCATACCTTTATTAAATTATCTTATGATTGTATCACTGACCTTATCAAAGTAATGAGTTAATGGATTTTTATTTCAAGCTTGTTGCATATAAACAATCTCCTTCATTTAATCCTCCCACTTGAGGAATGCATAATTCACATTGTGTCTTAGTCGGGGCATGATCAATCCCAAGGGGATTTGATCAGACCTCTTTCATACAGGTAAGAAGTCAAGTAACACTTTGACTAATGCCTAGGATAGGTCAAAAAATCCTTGGTGGATATTCCACGACCTCTTCCATACAGGTAAGAAGTCAAGTAACACTTTGACTAATGCCTAGGATAAGTCAAAAAGTCCTTGGTGGACATTTCAAAGCCTCTTCCAAATAGATAAGATGTCAAATAATATTTTGACTAATACCTAGGATAGGCCAAAAAGTCCTTGGTGGACTTCCCACGACCTCTTCCGTACAGGTTAGTGTCATCGAATAATATTCCGACCAATCACCTCGAATAGGTCAAAATAAAACAAGAGCAAATCACTTAAAATTTTTTGTTTACTAATGTCATTGATAACTCTAACATGATGATATAAGAGAGAATCAAAATTTTGGATACAAAAAATAATATTAATAAATAACAATACATAGATAAAAGGGAAAGAAATGCATCCTCAAGTGATACTATATGATATCAACGTCCTCTTCACTGCTGGAAGATGCTCCCTTAAACTAACTCTCAACCCCTTCATCTTCTGAATCTGGCGAATGGTCTTCAGATACTTGGCTGGGAGATAGATTCTCAATACTAGCTCCAGTTTTATGATGTACTAAGGAATCCTCGGATGAAGCCTTCCTCCAAATGTTGGTGCTGCAAGTCCTTCACTTCAACATCAAGAATATGATTATGAGCTTCTTGGATATGATACTCGATAGTATCATGATAAGCTAGGGAGTTCTTAAAGTCTTCCACCGCCTTCAAGAATACTTCATTTGGTTCTGCCTCTTACATTATAAGCTCCTTCTCAGAGAGACGATCTTATAATGCTTTCTTCTCAAGTTCAAGAGCTTTCTTCTCCATGCAGTCTTTTCTTTCAGTATTTGCCCTCACCTCAATCACTCATCATGATGCGCTCAACTCTTGACACTAGAGAGAAAGAAGTTGACATATTCGCTTCTCAGTTCTACCGACTAGCTAATCCTCAGGGCGCCACTTCTTTGGCCTTAACACTCATCTTTTTCATACTTGCAAGTATTTTACCTTCACAAATTCAGTATTTCACTCATCTAGAGCGACACCCAAATGAGCCATAATCCCTATGTTTGGGCTACCTGCAATAAAAAAATCATAAATATTACACAAAGAAAAAAAGAAAAGAAGAAATGATAGAGAAAGGGAAGATAACATACTAATTCATCTGCGATGTCGTGCATGTCTTTAACACCTCTTCTATCAAATGAATCCCATTGTGAGTTGAGATAGCTAAACTCTCAGAGACTAACTGGGGGCGAACATCTTCTCCACAAAATATTGGACATAGTTACTTCGACACATGTCTTCTTTTTCTTTAAAAAAGAAATATTGTTGTCACCTTGATTTTGTAATGGGCTTCTTGAAAGAATCTTATGAATATGAGGAGACCTTTCATCACCTTTACTTGATTTTTTCAGTGGAAGAGCATGAGATCTCCCTGCCTGAATGGAAATGCCGACCTTGAACATTCTATTTTCAATTATATACTAGTCAATGTGACGTAACTCATGCTGCAAGCTTCCTACATCAGGAATATTAAGAGTCATTAAGATTTCATTCTCTTCAATCAACAATAAATTTGGAAGGTCATTCAATCTTCCCCATCTCTTAGGGAGGCCCCACTCATTTTTCACCAAAAAAACCCATTAAACCAATTTCTAGATGGATCCCATACTGAAAATTATATTCAATTCCTTATAGCTTGATAAGAAACACATCCCTGTGCATCACATGTGAATATATACATTCGGCAGAAGTATTTGATGTTCAAAGTCGCACCACACTCTCTAAAGAAGACAATGAGACAAACGATGATCACTAAAGCTCGAAATAAAAATTGTGATAAAGCTACACCGCATATTTTAAAGTCCTCAATCAATTCATGAGCCAAAGGGAATCACTCTCTCACGAAGAATCATCTCAGAAATAGTGAAGTATTCTGGCAGAGGAGAACGTGCTCGATTAGAATTTTTGGCAATAATAGCCACCAACTCATTGGGAAATGAAATTTCTTACGGAGCACCATTAAACCGTCAGCTATGATAGTGGATGATATATCATCTATAGCTATAATACTATTGGTTTTAATTTGGTAATCATCCTGCAAAAATACATAATAAATATGAAGCAAAAAAAGAAGAGAGAATGACAAAGGTCTGAGAATTGTGTGAAGCAACTCACTCACCCCAATACTTGGGCATATCCTTTCCTGACTTTGTTGCTCACAGACAGTTTTGAATAAAATTTTTTGCCTACGATCTGATGAAAAATATATGCATACATATGAGATCAAAAAAGGAAAAAAAAAGCTATTTCTCTCTAATGATACTCCAAAATTACATGCCAGATTTTTTGAGTTTTTTGAGGGATGGTTCCTAATTTATGCTTCCCCGCCATCTTGGTAATTGTCAATCATTGAACCATCCATTGAAGTTTCAAGAAATTCAATTTCCTACATGAAGAAGTAAAAAATATGGGCCTCGATCCCCTTCAAACCTGGTGATGCAGAGATTGATGCCTCTCAAAGGAAAATGAGTCACCATATGAACTACGGGTCCTGATCGCCTCCAAACTAACCTGGCCCGATGAGGATAGTTGACGCCACTCTCGAGGGAAAACTGGAGCCTCACCATATGAACTATGGGCCTTGATCGCCTCCAACTCGGTCCAACGAGGATAATGGCCTCTCTGGGGAAAATGAAGCCTCACCGTATGTATGGGTCTTGATCGCTCAACCCGGTTGATCGGCGATGATAGTTGATGCCTCTCGATGGAAAATTGGAGCCTCCTATGAACTGGGCCTTGATCACCTCTAAACCTGGTCGATCCGGCGAGGACAGTTGACGCCTCTTTTGAGGGAAAAACGGAGCCTCACAGTATGAACTATGGGTCTTGATCCCTCACATCGGTCCCGTGAGGGCAGTTGATGCCTCTCTAGGAAAACTAGATTTTCACCATTATGAGCTATGGGTCTTGATCAAGATGACCTTCTCTTAAGAAGAAGGTCAAAGCTTTCTTGACAAAAGAAAATATTTTTTATCCTAGCCTTTAAACTTCTCCTAGATAATTTCTCATCCAATGCTGAAGAACACTAGAGCATATGAGAGTTGTGTCTCCTCACTTGACCCTAGAGGGTTTTTATAGACCCACTATAGGGGAAAAAAGGGAAAAAAATAAAAAAATGGAAAGAAATAGAAAAAATTGAAAAAAAACCAAAAAAATGCTCATCACAAGCCTCTCCATGAGGCGTCAGTGCCTTGTCTGTAAGTGTCAGGGTGGCGTAACCCGAGCTTGTGCGTGGCTACACACTTCCGTGATCATAATCTTGTGCACCCATGAAGATCTATTCTCTCAAACTATATGGTTAATGAATCCGTAAATTTCATTGAAGAATTTATTATTTTCGATTATTTGGCATATATTTTTGGATGATAGAGATAATGTCATCCAAAAATAGGGGGCAATTGATATGGCACTAGAAAAATTCCACTAGTTGAAGCACACATCTTGATGTCAAAATAAATCTGATCCTAAGTCGAAACTAGTCGATATTAAGCACTTAAAATATTATTAAAAACTTTGGGATATTAGTTAAATCCCTAAATAGTTCCTAAATATGAAGTGTTTATGACCAAATCGAGTGTCTTGACGAGCCGGATCTAACAAGCTCAAGATCTCTTGATTCTGACTTCATTTAAGCATTCAAATACTTAAAATACATCAGATGATCAAAGCGAATCATTTTGAGCCATGGAGTGGTTTGGATTTTGCATGTATTTATAAAAATATCATCCCTCTAATCTATAAATAGCCCTCATTCTTCACATGAGGAGAGTCCAAACTAAAGAGAAGAGATAGCTCTAAAGCTTGAAAATCCTCTAAGCATAATCGTACCACCACTAGACAATCAATGACCAATGCCATCGGTCGCCGACCAACCACCACCGTCGGCCACCACCGCCTTCTCTCTGTGAACTTTTTTAATTATTAAACAAATAATTTAATTAATAGATATCAATCATAGAAGTTTGATATGACATTGAAAATTCTACTAGTCGAAGCACGAATCTTGGTGTTGAAAGTAAACTAATTTGAAGTTGAAACTGGTCGAGATCAAGCACTTAAAATATATTAAAAACTTTGAGATATCAGTTAAATCCCTAAATAGCCATGAAACATGGAGTGTTTATAGTCAAATCGAGCGTCTCGACGAGCTAGATCTAACAAGCTAAAGATCTTACAATTCTGACATCATTTGAGCATTTAAATACTTAAAATACATCAAATGATCAAAGGAATCATTTTGAGCCATCTGATGAAGTGAAGTGGTTCGGATTTCGCATGTATTTACAGAGACGTCACTCCTCAAATATATAAATAACCCCTCATTCTTCATATGAGGGGGGCCAAGCAAGAGAAAGGAGAGAGCTCTAAAGCTTGAAAATCCTCCAAACACAATCGTGCCACCACTCGACAATTGTCAACCACCGCCGATCCTCGCGCCAATCTCATTCGTCTCCATCATGATGACCTTCATCATCGTTGGTGCTGTTCACCATCATCTACCTACTGTTACAACCTGAACATGACTATATGACTATTGTTGTCTGATTTTGGGATTCTCATTGTCAGCCTTTCTCATATACAATTATGTAATCCCGTTATCGGGAAAACTTGTACTCCAAAATAAATATATATTGGAAAATTTTTACTAGGCTAGGCACCGTGATTTTTTTCCTCTTTTCGGGATTTTCCACATTAAAATTTCTGGAGTTTTCTTGTTCACTCTTTAAATATCTATGTGCGTGCTGGATTTCACAACAAGGCTAAGGCATAAACTTTCTCTCCAGGTTTTCTAGCACAACGGTTTGTCACCGTCAGGAAAAGAACCCTTCAATCATAATTTCTGTGAACACCCTCATTATGGCCAATAGGCATAACACTTATAACAATGGAGCCGCCCGCTCCAACTCTCATCACTCTCTAATCCATGAACCAAGGATGCCAAGCTTCGCCTCACTTCCCACGATAGTGACCAGGGTGAAGGCGATAGAATCTCTTTAGAAGATCATGTCCGCTGAATGGAAGAGTCTCAAAATGAGATAATCCAACTTTTGCGAGGAACACAACAACCTACCACAAACACATCTCCCCAAGATCGATCGTTAGCCGGTCAAAATGATAATCTCCTTGACAAGTTCCTCCCGTAGACGTGATCATCTCCTTGACATTGCTAATTCTACTCATCCATCACGTTCAACCACTACTAATCCACCAATTATTCGTACATTGACCCCACTCGTCATGTTATACGTGCAGAATTATGATGCTTAATGCAAGATGAATTTCACCTTCAAGATAGAAATCATCTTCCCCTCACCGTGGCTATGAGGAATCCTCACCTTTAGCTGAAGTTATTCTTCAACATCCTATTCCCGTGGGTTTCAAGCTTCCGAACATTGATTCCTATGATGGGACGACTGACCCACATGAACACATCGACCATTACAAGACTATCATGCATATCCAATGAGCTCCTAACACACTGCTTTGTCAGGTCTTTCCCGTTACCCTCAAGGGGCAAGCTCGCACTTGGTTCTACTCCCTTCTAAGGGGATCCATCCGTACCTTTGACAAACTCGCCAAGATTTTTGTGGAACAGTTCATTGCAAATAGGAGGATCATTAAAGATTCCTCCCATCTCTTTGGCATTCATCATAATGAGGGTGAATCACTTAAGGAATACTTCCAGAGGTTCTCCTTAGAAGCTCGCCAAATACTTGGAGTAGACCCTGAACTATTAAGAGGAGTTTTCCTTGGAGGACTCGTCTGGGGCCTTTTATGTCACTAATGAGACACGGTCTCTATGCCAACTTAGTTCATCGTGTGGAAGCACAAATCTCTAGATGAGGCTATTAACCCATTGCAAATAATTTGAACAAGGTTATCTACGTCAATTTGTAAAGAATCAATCGAATCAAACAAACATACCTCCAACAGGGGGGCCAACTAGGACAATCATCACAAAAATAATAAAATAATCATCAAATAATTGGGGAAATTAAAAGAAAAAGAGAGGCCAATCTTGTAATCAAGTTCTTGTACCACCTCAGAAGAGCAGTTAAGAAGTCTCATATTGATCATTCCATCACTTTTAATGACTTTCGGACTTAGAAGGAGTCCATGTTCCTCATCAAGATCCACTTGTCATCAGCGCAGGGATCAATGACCCATGCTATAATGTTAAGAGAATTTTGATTGACAATGGGAGTTCTGTTGATGTCTTATTTCAGTCCACATTTCTTAGCATGGGCATGGTTAAGGAAAAGCTCCAACCCACCGCAGGACCATTATATGGGTTTGATAATCGCCCTATGCGAGTAGAGGGGACAATCACCCTTCCTATTATCCTTGGTGAATTTCCTCGATAAGTGACTCATCTAATCCAATTCATGGTGGTCAAGTCAGATTCAACATATAACACTATCTTTGGAAGGCCCCTCCAATCAATTTTTGGTGCAGTCACTTTCTCATCAAGATGAAATTTTCCAACCTGTGGGAGTTGGGGTGGTGAAATCAACAGATAGCTCAATCATGCTACCTCAGATAAGCTCAACCACCTTTCTATGACCTTCAACATCAAAGATTTTAATTTTTTGAGATGAATACAAAGCTTCCCTGTCGAAGACTTGCTCTGTTGCATTAGATGACCAACCATTACGAGCGTGCAAGTTGGATCTCGCTCGAGGAACAAAAGGAAAATACATAGACTTCTTCTCAAGACATCTTTGCTTGGAGTCGACGGACATCGGGTCCCAATGTGATCATGCACTCCCTCAAGATTGATCCGACATTCAAACCGATCATCTAGAAGAAGCGAAGTTTTGCACCTGATCGCCTCCAGGCTATTGAGCAAGAAGTTAACAAGCTTCTAGAAGATTCATATGAGAGGTACATTACCTACATGGCTAACAATGTTATCATGGTTAAGAAAACAAATGGAACATGGAGAATGTGTATTGATTACAATCTCAATAAAGCTTGCACGAAGATAGTTTTCTCTTCCTCGAATTGATCAATTGGTTGATGCTACATCTGGACATCAAATGCTCAGTTTTTTGGATGCTTACTCTGGTTACAATCAAATAAAAATGGACCCAACGGATGAAGAAGCTATAATATTTCAAACATATAAGGTTTATCTACAAGTTATGCGTTTGGGTTAAAAAATGCAGTGCTACCTATCAACACCTTATGAATAAGATTTTTAAAGACCTATTAGGCGCTGTGGAGGTATATGTGGATGACATGTTAGTAAAAATCTTGGAAGAATCACAACATATTTCTGACTTAGAAATATGCTTTAACCTATTTCGACATTATAACATGGGACTTAACCCGACCAAGTGTGCTTTTGGGGTTACATCGGAAAAATTTCTTGGATTTATGGTAACCCACCGCTGGGATGAGGCAACCAGAAAATCAAAGCTCTCAAAGATATGACTCCTCCAAAGAATATCAAGAAAGTTCAACATTTGAATGGATGAATTGCTGCGTTATCCCGCTTCCTAGTCCATTCTGGGGATAAATACTTGCCATTCTTTAAAATATTAAAGGGAGCTAAAAATAATAATTTTCAGTGGACTGATGAATGTCAGTATGCTTTTAAGCAACTAAGGGAGTATTTAGCATCTCCACCCTACTATCCAAGCCTATTCAAGGAGAGATGTTATACTTATATCTCGCAGTCTCTTCCCATGTGATAAGCTCAGTTTTAGTGTGAGAAGAAAATGGGACACAACGACCAATTTACTATGTCAGCAAAATTCTCCCTGACACAGAAAGTCGTTAACCACTTGCGAAGGTGGCTCTTTAGTTTTTTATTGTGTCCATACTTTCAAGCTCACACTATCGACGTTTACACTCATTTACCATTAAGGGCCATCCTATAGAAACCAGAAGCATCTGGGAGGTTAATCAAATGATCTGTAGAATTGGGAGAGTTTGATATAAATTTTTCTACACGCTATAAAGTCTCAAGTACTGAGACTTTATAGAATGCAGCAACTCAGGAGGAGCTATCTACATGCCTTTCTTCTCCTCAATGGACCCTCTATGTTGATGGAGCTTGAGAAATCGGTGCAGGGGAATACTTATTTCCCCAAAGCATGCTTAGAGTATGGACTTCACCTAAAATTTTCTGCAACTAATAATATGGCTGAATATGAGGCTCTCATCACAGGGTTGAGACTCATCATTATTGCTCAAGACTTAGTGATCCACACGACTCGACTTGTTGCCTCCCAAGTTGAGGGAAACTTTAATACTCATAATCCTCTCACAATACCTCCACTTGGTAAAAGCCTCTTCTTGCCCATTTCAAGACACATCAAATCATTCACATCGGAGAAGAATACTGAGATGGCGCTCTCAAGCTTGCTACATGCTACTGGGATCTATTTAAGAAGGCATGTTGAAGAAATACATTTTCCTAGTATCCAAGGGTCATGGGTAATTCAAGCAATTAATGAGATAAAGGAACATTGTGGATGATCTCTTTTCTACAAGAAGGAACCCTTCTTGAAGACCCACTTCGCAACTCATCTCAGAGATAAGCTTCAAACTTTACTATATTGGTGAACTATACAAATGAGCTTTCTAGACCTCCTCTTCTCTCACCTTGAAGCCGATTATGCATTAAGAGGTTCACTCAGGATATGTGGAGAACACCTAGGAGGAAGGGCACGCCTTAAAATTATAAGGTAAGGGTTCTATTGGCCTCGATGAAACAAGATGCCTTGGAGTTCACAAAAAATGTGCTAGTTAGTTGCACTCTAACCTCCCTCACATGCCGCATACAGAGCTCTCATCCATTCAAAGCCTGTGGCCTTTTGCTCAGTGGGGAATTGATATCATGGGGCCTTTTCTGATAACATCAAGATAACGAAAGTTTATCATTTTAGCCGTCGACTACTTCACTAAATGGGTGGAAGCCGAACCACTCGCTAAAATCACAGAGGAAAATGTTAAACAATTTGTTTAGAAAAATATGGTATGTCGAATCGGTCTTCCTACAAAGATCATCACTAATAATGGAACATAATTTACTGGAAAAGTCTTTACGTCCTTTTGTAAAGATCTTCACATTCACGCATATGGTAGCATCCTCAAACTAGACGGACTAAGCTACCAATGACTATACTCAAAGGACTAAAACATGTCTTAAGAAGGCGGGGCAATGGGTTGATGAGCTTTCTAATGTTCTTTGAGCTTAACTACATCGCGCTTGGTGAGACACCATATAACTTGTGTTTACGAAGCTATTATACCGTAGATATCGGGTTCCAAGTCCAAGAGTTTCAATTTATTCAATCATGATAATGAAGAAAAGCTCGACACACGGACCTACTCCCGACTCGTGACATGGCCTACTTTGGGTGCTTCTATCACCAAAGGGTTTCATCACTTCAACAGAAGAGTAAAACCTCGTCCCATATCTGTCGGTGACTTGGTCCTACGAAGTCTTGAAGGCTGGAAAAGGCCCTCAACGATAAACTCTCACCTCTTTGGGATGACCCATATGTGGTTATAGCTATGGTAAAGCAGAACATTCAAGCTCAAGGATCCGAGGGAAAACTTTACCTCGAACTTGGAACACGAGAATCTCCAAAATATTATCGTAATTCTCTTGCATAATTATTGCAACTTTTATTTTGTCTCATTTATCATTTCCTCTTCATGTAGCTAACCCCACTTAGTGGGATAAAGACTTATTATTGTTGTCATCATTTCTTCTTGAAACTCATATCCGTGTTAAAATCATCTTATGAGTGTATCACTGAACTTATAAGAGTAATGAATTTATAACTTTTTCCTTACAAGCTTATTTCTTCTTCATTTAATCCTCCCACTTGAGAAATATACAACTCATGTTGTATCTCAATCAAAGCATAATCAATCCCTAAGGGACTTGATCAGACCTCTTCCATATAGGTAAGTCAAGTAACACTTTGGGCGATACCTAGATAGGTCAAAAGTCCTTGGGACATCCAACCTCTTCCATACATGTTAACGCCATCAAGTAACACTTTGACAAACAACCTCGAATTGGTTAAAAATCCTCAGTGGATTCAATTCAACCTCATTCGTATAGGTTAGCATCGTCGAATAATATTCCGACCAATTATCCTAGATTGGTAAAAAAATAAGAGCGTATCATCTAAAAAAAATTTTATTGACACCATTAACATGATGATATAAGAAAGAATCAAGATTCTGATACACACTAATAACAATACATAGAAAAAAAAGCATCCTCAAGTGACGCTACATCATATCAGTTGGTGATATCAACGTCCTCCTCACCACTAGGAGATACTCCCTTGGACTCACTCTCAACTCCTTCATCTCCTGAATCTGATGAAGAGTCTTCAGATACTTGGCTGAGAGATAGATCCTCAATACTAGCTCTGATCTTATGATGCACTAAGCGGATTCCTTTTAGGAACCCTCGGATGAAGCCCTCCTCTAAACATTGGTGCTCCAAATCCTTCACTTCAACATCAAGAATATGATTACGAGCTTCCTGTACATGGTCTTCGATTGTACCGTGATAAGCCAAAGAGTTCTTAAAGTCTTCCACTACCTTCAAGGAGATTTCATTTGCTTCCGCTTCTAACATTATATGATCCTTCTTAGAAATACAATCTTGTAATGCTTTCTTCTTTAGTTTGAGAGCTCTCTTCTCCGCTGCAAGTGCCTTGAGTCTTTTCTCTTTCTGGTGAGTCTCTGTCCTCACCTCAATCAACTCATCATGAGTGTGCTCCACCTCCTGACACTGGAGAGAAAGAGAAGTCGACATGTTCGCTAGCTCAGTTCTGCACCCGGTTAGCTGATCCTCCAAAGTCGCCACTTCTTTGGCCTTAACACTCATCTTTCTCTCATACTCACCTTGCAGATATTTTACCTTCACAAATTCAGTATTCCACTCATCTAAAGAGACACCCAAATGAGCCATTAGCCCTAATGTTTGAGTTACCTATAAAGAAAAAAAACCATCACAAATATTACACAAAAGAAAAGAAGGAGGAAAAGAAGAAAAGAAGAAAGAAGGGAAGACAATGTACCAATTCATCTGCTCGTTGATGCCCAGTGCATATGTGATTTAACACCTCTTCAGAATGTACTTTGAGAAAATGAACTCCCCCATCATGAGTTGAAATAGCTAAACTCTCGAGAGGAGGCCAATAACATCTTCTTCAGATATCGACGTAGTCACTTCAACACATGTCTTCTTTTCTTTAGGAAGAAACATTGCCACCACGATTTCGTGATGGGCTTCTTGAAAGAACCCTATGAATATGAGGAGACCTTTCATCACCTTTACTTGACCTCTTTAGTGGAAAAGAATGAGATCTTTCTGCCTAGATGGAAAGGCCAACCTTGAACATTCTATCTTCAACTATATATTTGCTAATATGACGTAACTCATGCTATAAGCTTTCTACATCAGGAATATTAAGAGTTGCCAAGATCTTATTCTCTTCAATCGGAATGGATCGGAAGGTCATTCAATCTTCCCCATCTCGGGAAGGCTCCACTTTTTCACAAAAGAATCCAGACCAATTTTTAGAGGGATCCATGTTGAAAATTCTATCAAATTCTTTAAAAATTGATAAGAAACACATCCCTGAGTATCACATGTGAATCTACACATTTGACACAAGTATTTGATATTCAAAGTAACACCATGCTCTCTAAAGAAAATAGTCAAATCAACGATGATCACTAAAGCTGGAAATGAAAATTGTGACAAAGCTACACATATTTTGAAGATCTCAATCAACTCGAGCCAAAGGGAATCATCCGCGCGAAGAATCATCTGAACGTAAAACCGTGGAGGTGAACGAACTCGATCAATCTTTTTAGCAATAATGACCACCAACTCATTAGGGAAGTGAAATTTTTTGCAGAACACCATTAAACTATCCAATGTGATAGTGGATGATATATTGTCTGTAGCCGTCATGTTATGGGTTTTCTTCTTGCCATCACCCTGTGAAAATACATGATAAATAAAAAGGAAGAAATGACAAAAATATAAAAATTTTGTGAAGCGACTTACCCAAATACTTGGGTATCCTTTTGACTCTCTCGCTCATGGATAGCTTGGGACAAAATTTTTTTCTTACGATCTCACAAAAAAGATACATATACATAAGAGAAAGAGAGAGAGAGAGAGAGAGAGAGAGAGAGAGAGAGAGAGAGAGAGAGATACTCCTCTAATATGCTCAAAATTACCAAACTTTTGAGTTGTTTGATGGTTCCTAGCTAACTCTTCTCCGCCACCTTAGCGGTTATCAACTGCTGAACCATCCATTGAAGTTTCAAGAAATCTAATTTCCTACAATAAGAAATAGGAATTACGAGCCTTGATTACCTCCAAACCCGGTCAGTCTGACAAGGGTAGTCAATACCTTTTTCGAGGGAAAACTGGAGCCTTGCCGTATGAACTACGGGTCTTGATCGCCTCCAAACCCGGACAAGGGGCTCAGCTCTTCGAGGAAAATCGAGCCTGCCATATAACTGGGTCTTCATTATCTCAAACTCTCGGTCGACAAGGCTCACGCCTCTTCAGGGAAAATCGAACCGAGCAGATGAACTTCTTGATCGCCTCATCTGGTCAGACAAGGCGGCCAACGCTCTTTCAGGGAAAAAATAGCCTCGGTATGAACTAAGGGCCTTGATCACCTCCGAACGACCCTCAAGAAGAAGAGAAATATTAGAGCAGTGGAGTGTGCCCCTTGGCCCTGGGGATTTATAGACCCTTAGGGGCAAAATTGTCAAAAAATGTCAAAAATTGTCAAAAACTGCCAAAAATCACCAAAATCGCCAGCGTCATTTTTCTCCCGCGTTATGCGCCCACACAAAATGGCTGCTTGGGCGCCGCCCGCATAGCCGACCCATAACCTGGCGACCCACTTGCACCACATGACCAGCCGGTCGGCGGCCATGAGCGCCGTAAGTTCTCAAATGGTCTATAACCCTGAGCTTGCGCATATCCACATCAGCATTCACACACCTTATGATCATAACCATAACCATGATCTGTTTCTTCAAAATATATGGTTAATGGACCCACAAATTTCATTGAAGAATTTGCTATTTTTAAGTATATGATATATATATTTTTGGATGATTGAGATAATGTCATCCAAAAATAAGGGGTAACTGATATGACACTGAAAATTCTACTAGTCGAAGCACGAATCTTGGTGTTGAAAGTAAACTAATCCGAAGTTGAAATTGGTCGAGATTAAGCACTTAAAATGTCATTAGAAACTTTGGGATATTATTTAAATCCCTAAATATCCATAAAATATGGAGTGTTTATAGTCAAATCGAGCGTCTCGATGAGCCGATCTAACAAGCCCAAGATCTCACAATTCTGACTTCATTTGAGCATTCAAATACTTAATACATCAAATGATCAAAGAAAACATTTTGAGCCATCTGATGAAGTGGAGTGGTTCAATTTTGCATGTATTTATAGACGCCACTCCAATCTATAAATAGCCTCATTCTCATAAGAGGGGCAGTAAGAGAGAGAGAACTCTAAAGCTTGAAGATCCTCCAAGCACAATTGTGTCCACTCGGAGTTGTCAACCATGCGCCGCCATGGATCCTCGCCATCGTCAATCTCCGTTGGTCTCCATCATGACGACCTTCATCGTCAGTGGCTGTTCTTTACTGTTCACCATCATTTGCGACCACTAGCAACTGTTACAACCTAAACTTGATTATATGGCTGTTGTTGTCTGATTTTGGGATTCTCATTGTCAGCCTTTCTCATATACAATTATGTAATCTTGTTATCGGGAAAACTTGTACTCCAAAATAAATAAATAGTGGAAGCTTTTTACTGGGCCAGGCCCCGTGGTTTTTTTCATCTTTCGAGGGTTTCCACATTAAAATTTCTAGAGTTTTCTTGTTCACTCTTTAAATACCTATGTGTGTGCTGGATCTCACAACAAGACTAAGGCGTAAACTTTCACTCTATCACAACTGGTTTTCTAGCACACAATAGTTTAAACTTGTCGAAGCACGCTACAGTTAAATTCTACTAGTCGAAGCATAAATCTTGGTGTTGAAAGTAAACTAATTCAAAGTTGAACTGCTCGAGATCAAGCACTTAAAATATCATTGAAAACTTTAGGATATCAGTTAAATCTCTAAATAGTCTTGAAATATGGAGTGTTTATACTCAAATTGAGCGTCTCGATGAGCCAAACTAACAAGCCCAAGATCTTACAATTCTGACTTCATTTGAGCATTCAAATACTTAAAATACATCAAATGATCAAAGGAATCATTTTGAGTCGATGAAGTGGAGTGGTTCAGATTTTGCATGTATTTATAGAGATGCCACTCCTCCAATATATAAATAGCCCCTCATTCCTCATATGAGGGGACCGAAAGCAAGAGAGAGGAGAGAGCTCTAAAGCTTGAAGATCCTCCAAGCATAATCGTGCCACCACTTGATGGTCGTCAACCACCGCCGCTGATCGCCGCCGTTAGCCGCCACCGATCCTCGCCGTCGTCAATCTCTGTCAATCTCCATCATGATGACCTTTATCATCAGTCGATGTCTCTTGCTATTCACCATCATCTATACCACTATTTACCACGACTGATTACATAGTTATTGTTCCCTTCTCATATACAATTCTGTAATCCCGTTATCGGGACAAATTTTGTACTTTGAAACAAACACATAGTGGAAGATTTTTGCTGGGCTAGGCCCCGTGGTTTTTTCCCTCTTTTCGAGGTTTTTCCATGTAAAAATTTCTGGAGTTTTCTTGTTCACTCTTTAAATACTTATGTGTGTGCTAGATTTTATAACAAGGCTAAGGCGTAAACTTTCACTCTACCACAACTGGTTTTCTAGCACACAACAATTTGGTGCCATCTGTGGGAAACTGATTCCCATTATTTCATCTTGTATGACGACCAAGTTTTCCAACAAGATCAAAACCACCATCGAGGTGGAGCATTTCAATCTTTTAAAGAGTGCAAGTGAAGAATGAAGATTCATCAAACTTTGTTCCTTGATTTTGTCGAACTGGGGCAACTCTTAATCTAAAGATTATCCAAATTAATATTCGATATCTAATTGATTATCGGTTAGAAGCAAGTCAACAATACCAATGAAAAGACCAAGGTTAAGGAGCAACTTTGGCTACAACCACAAATAGATGTTTTGATTCGACCTCTTCCATACAGGTTAATGTCATCAAGTAATACTTTGACAAACAACCTCGGATGGGTCAAAAATCCTTAGTGGATTCAATTCGATCTCTTCTATACAGGTTAACGTCATCGAGCAAAGACTATAACAAACAACCTTGGATAGATCAAAACTTTGCACCTATTCCATGCAGGTTAACATCATCAATTAATACTTTGACAAACAACCTCGAATAGGTCAAAAGGTCCGCGGACTTCATCGACTCTTCCACAGGTTTAACACTTGACAAACAACCCCGGATGGGTCAAAATTCGGCAATTGATTCGACCTCCTCCATATATTAACATCATCGGTCACACTCGAATAATCTGGATAGGTCAAAATCTCGGATTCAATTCAACCTCTTCCATATAGGTTAATGTCATCGAGTCACACTCTGACAAACAACCTCGGATAGGTCAAAAATTCTCAGCGGATTCAATTCGACCTCCTCCATACAGGTTAACGTCATCGAGTCACACTCTGACAAACAACCT
Organism: Cymbidium sinense; assembly: GCA_021442155.1. Classification (NCBI taxonomy): domain Eukaryota; kingdom Viridiplantae; phylum Streptophyta; class Magnoliopsida; order Asparagales; family Orchidaceae; genus Cymbidium; species Cymbidium sinense. Next base: position 103,857,709 of record CM038225.1, read on the forward strand.
CGGATAGGTCAAAAATCATCGATGGATTCAATTCAATCTCTTCCATACAGGTTAACGTCATCGGGTAACACTCGATAACGAGACGGTAAAATTCACCGGGATTCAATTGACCTCTTCCATACAGTTAACGTCATCAAGTCACACTCGACAAACAACCTCAGAGGTCAAAGATCCTCTCGCACATCATCATCGCATCGGTCACCACCGTGACCATTGCGGTGCGACCACCATCGGGGCCGCCACCGCTCACCGGTGACTATTCCATCGCCGGCAATCTCGCTGGATTCTGCGCTATCGCGGTCACTCGCGCCGCTGCCGCAGGTGACTAGTCTGGTCCGCTACCCCTACCGTCTGGTCACCGCCGACTCTGCGCGGTCACGCCATTACCGTCGGTGGCGGACCATCTCGGTTATCTCCATGGTCACCGTATCTGTCATTCCAGCTGGACTATCTCCGCTTCTGCTATTGCCACTGGCACCCGTCTCGCCTCATCCACCATCTCCGCCATCACCACTCCTCGCGGTCACCACCATCGTCGGGTTCCTAATTCACCGACAGTATACCATATTCTTCGCCATTATTCGACCCCCGGATTGACACCATCACCCGCCTAAACTTCGGTCCGACAAGGGCAGTTGAAGCCTCTTTCGAGGGAGAATCGGAGCCTCGTTGTATGAACTATGAGCCTTAATCGCCTCCAAACCCGGTCGGTCTGACAAGAGTAGTTAATGCCTCTTTCGAGGGAGAACTGGAGCCTCTCCGTATGAACTACGGGACTTGATTGCCTTTGAACCCGGTCGGTTCGACGAGGACAGTTAACGCCTCTTTTGAGGGAAAACTGGAGCCTCGTCGTATGAACTACGTGCCTGGATCACCTCCGAACGATCTCCTCTTAAGAAGAAGAGGGACACTCAAGCATATAAAGAGTGTGCCTTCTCCCTTGACCCTATGGGGATTTTTATAGATCCCCTATAGAGGCAAAAAGGTCAAAAATGGCTAAAAATCACCCAAAATGGTTCAAAATAAACGCCAAAATGGGCGAACATTTTAAGCAGTATGACACTGCGTCGCATGCCTCGCCCGTCAGAGTGTGGCCAGCTCTGCTCAGCCCGTGTTTCAGCCCGCTACCACAGCCCACCGCCAAAGGCTGTGCGTCCGTCTGTGACCCACGCGACTGCCACGACCACGCCGACCATTTCGCCATTCCGACCCAGGCCCCTGGCGCTCCACGACAAATCCGTGGCCAATCAGCGTCACCAATCCTAACAGACCCACATTGGCCGCTTTGCTCTCCTTGAATCCACGTCACGCCGCCTAGTGATTCCGCCGCCATTCGGTCCTTCTCCCTCGCGACCCGTTCTCGCCCGGTCAAAACCTACAAGCCGCTCGACCCACTTTCCTCCAAACCTTCACACCACGGCTCAGCCTTTCAAATTACGATTGGCAGCCTGCAAGCGCCGTAAATATCCGGATGGGTCCATAACCCTGAAACCTTGCGCCGTGTTCCGTACATCCATACGCATCACTTCCGTGATCATAATCAGCTCTGAAGATATGTTCTCTCAAAATGTATGGTTAATGGACCCCAAATTTCATTGAAGAATCTGTTATTTTCAAATATTGACATATATATTTTGGATGATTGAGATAATATCATCCAAAAAAAATGAGATATCTTGAAAATTCTTAGTAAACACGAATCTTAATGTTAAAAGCAATTTGATTCAATCAAGACTAGCGAGATCAAGCACTTATTATCAATCGACTCTTAAACATGGAGTGTTTATAGTCAAATTAAGTCTTGGACTGGATCTAACAAGCTCAAGATCTCATAATTCTAACTTCATTTGAGCATTCAAATGCACAAAATACATCATATGATCAAAGGAATCATTTTGAGCCGTTCATGGAGAGGTTGTTGAATTTTGCATGTATTCTGACGCTTTCCTCCAATCTATAAATAGCTCTCATTCCTATGAGTGGACCGAAGCAAGAGAGAGAGAGAGAGCTCTAAAGCTTGAAGATCCTCCAAGCACAATCGGTGCCACCACTCGGGTCGTCAACCGCCTCCGGCCGCCCGTTGCACGATCCTCGCGTCGTCAATCTCTGTGGTCTCCATCATGGCACCTTCATGTCGATTGGTTCTCGCCATTTGTCATATCATGCTATTTACGCACGTGTGACTACATAGTTGTTGTTTTCCCTATACAATTCAATCCGTTATCGAAAAATTTTGTACTCAACAAATACATAGTGGAAGATTTTTGCTGTGCTAGTCCCCATAATTTTTTCCCTCTTTTCGAAGTTTTTCCACATAAAAATTTCTAGAGTTTTCTTGTTCACTCTTTAAATATCTGTGTGTGTGCTGGATTTTATACCAAGGCTAAGGCTTAAACTTTCACTCTATCATAACTGGTTTTCTAGCATGCAACAAAGTTATATGCTATAAGGATAATATGAGAAATATTAAGTTGTTGGAGAGTGAAAGGACATAATTGATGATGGATGTTGAAATTCATGACACAAAGATCAATTAATTAAATCATTTTTTTTATAATCAGAGACCGAGTAAGAAAATGAAGATGGATATTAGACATTAGTTATTGGCATATATTAGATAATGATCGATCAGAAATATTAGAAATGGGCTATGCTGAGCAATCGTCTTGGATGTTCTACTAGAATGAGAAAGACTAATATGAATGCAAATGAGTTACGTTGAACTTGATTAAAATTAAGTTGTGATCGACTAGACTAATTTTTCATGTGCTCAAACTTGTAAGCTTGCCAAAATCTCTCTCTCTCTCTAGAGAGAGAGAGAGAGACAGTTATAAGTAGCTTGAATCCTAGCCCATTTATGAATTGAGTTAACCTAGTGGGTTTGTTAAATAGCTCTTGAGCCCATAACGTTTGAACCAACTCACAAATAAGCTCAACATATTTACACTCTTATGAAGCAAATGATAAGACAATAAGTCACGTGTGCTGTCAATCGATGGCTTACAAGCATCGGTTAAACATAGATGATATAATATTATAAATATAAAAATCGTTAAGCGATCAGTTGAAATATAAGTAAACAACAATGACAGTTAACAAATATGTGATGTTAATAATGAATACACATTGAATGACATTTGTTAAGGAATGCTAAGTGTCAGGCCACAGTGAGATATCGACCGGACATTTCTTACGATAAGAGGAGAAATTAGGCAGCCAAAAACATAAACATCAAATGTCATGATCAACAAACGTAATTGTTATTCTATAGATGTCTAATAGTTGAAATAGATAATGATGATTGATCCTTTTGGTTGAGAGAAATTGAGCGGCTAAAAAGTTGTTTGACATTTATATATAAGAAAATAACACACTATTATCATTAATAATAATAATAATAATAATAATAATAATAATAATAATAATAAGCAAATTATTATTATGATCATCAATGTATAATTTGTTAGAAATAAGTAAATTAGTATTTTCTAGTATGGGCGGTTAAACAAAGCTATCATTAAATTGAGGGTGTATTTTAGTTATTTTACTTTTTTAGAAAATAGTTAGAATGTAAATCAAATTTATTTGACTATCAATTTTTTGATTATTTTTTTAGAAAATTTTGTAATAAAAAAAATATTCTGAGAATAAGAGTTGTTAGAATATAGTGTCTGTCAAAAAATTATTTTTTATTTTTATTTTTTAAAAAAAAATTTATAATATACATCTTTTTGAAAAAGTAATTTTCTCCACAATTATTTTATAATTATCTTTTCAAAAAATTACATTTATCCTAAATAGACTCTAAAGCTGCATTCGAAAATGCATCAGTAATGAACATTGGGAGATAGCTCATTCCAATATGAGATCATATTAATTGTTGCTCGTCAATTTAATACTGTTGTATACGGGACGTAACTAACATCTTCATAAAAATAAGACATTTTCTCACGATACTTATTTTGACAACTGAAAATTACTTTAATAAAGTGCAAAGTTATCGTGTTCATCAAAATAATAATTTCCTCAATAATTTTATTAAGAGATTAATAATTTGAGATCCATTTTATTTTATTTTTTATTTTAATTTAAAAAAATTATATTTGACATGCTTTTTATATATATTATTTTTATTATTTAAAATAAATTATAATATTTTTAAAAATATTTAAAATAACTTTTAGACATTTGAAGTAGATATTTTTTTCAAATAATTATCATTGTTAGTAATGTTATTTATAGCTATTCTATTAGTGGCCGCCGCAATCACAATATGAAAAATAAAAAGATAATACATTTATTTTATTTGAAATTATTAATAAAATAAAAAAAAGAAAATATAAAAAATAATGATAAAATTGATTCTAAATGACAAAACTTTTTGTTAGTTTTATTTTTCAGAAAATATTCAAAAGTAATTACAGTTATATTTGATTATTAATTTTTTAATTATTTTTTAAAAAGTTTTGTGATAAAAAATTAATTTTGAGAATCAGAATTATTAGAATATGATATCTCTTAAGAAGTTATTATTTAAATTTTTTTTAAAATATCTGTAATATTTATAATAATTTTTTAAAAAATTATTTTTTTCATAATTATTTAATAATCAACTTTAGGGTTCGTGAACGACGAGGAAAATGGTTAGGCATGGCATGTTCCTCGTGCCTTCTCACGTCATAAGTTATTATAAATTGTCCAAAAAAAAAACAAAGACATAAGTTATTGAGATTCGGAGAATAGAATCACTTCCACTGGTTTTGTGGGTTCGTGAACGACGAGGAAAATGGTTAGGCATGGCATGTTCCTCGTGCCTTCTCACGTCATTCTCACGGCATTCCTATTTCAGAATATCAAAATAATCTCTTAGCTCCGTTGGTAAGGACGAGTATGATTGTAAACTCTCCAGTTTACATTCGATTTCTCTTCAAGATAAGGTGCATCCTTAATTAGGGGAAAAGAAAAGGGGGGCCGGCACTTGTGGGTTTAGGGTTGCCAAACTCGCCTGGAGATTAGTCATGTCCGAAGTCACACACTATAATATAGGTGGGATCAAGAGTGGACATCTCATCACAAAAAATAATAATAATAATATTTTTATAACAGTTAAAAAAAAAACAATTTTGCTAAAACACGTGTCCAAATTAAGTTTCTATCAGCAAAAAAGTGTGACGATAAAAATTAAGTTTTTAAACATTAATGATATTTTTAAATAACATGTATCATTAAATAATAATATGATGATAAAAAAATATTATATATGCAAGGCATTTTAGCCTAGCTGTTGAGAATTTTGGTTTTCAACTAAGAGATCTTAAGTTGAAGTTCGTATACATATATTATATGTGTGAGTTTATGATTAAATTCACTCAAATATCTCAAAAAATTATATAAAATTATTTTTAGAAATTACATACATCTAAAATATAATCAAATAATAATAATAATAATAATAATAATAATAATAATAATAATAATAATTTACGCTAAAAACATTTATTATTGCATTCATTTGATGCAACATTTTAATTGCAAAGATTATATTGATCTTATTTTAAAATATTAATTTTTTTTAAAAAAGTAATAAATATAATTGATTGATATCATTTTAGAATGATCAATTTCATAATTCTTATATATTTATATATATATATAACTTCTAAATTTTTATATTTATATAAATAACATAAAATTCTTTAATATTATATCAAAAATAGCATCATCATTCATTTTTTTGAATTGAAATATACCTCATCACACATAAGGAAAGTGCTACTACTATAAATATCAATTTATGAATGTTGAATTGCATAAGAATTATGCGCCATGTATGTAAATTTCTCTAAAAATAATTAATATACCCTCTAAAATGATATAAATTATATTATTATTATTATTATTATTATTATTATTATTATCAAATATTAATATACAATTTTGTTATTAATTTAAATGTTATATTGGCAGATAATTTGTCGAGCATTGGGAGGCAAGACAGGAAGGGCAAGTAAAGGTTGGGATATAGGGGTGACTTGCATTAATCCCTCTTCTTCTTCCATGATCAAGTTTGATGTGATCCCAAATCCTCTAATTGCCAAATTATAACATACAACAATAAGAATTACAATGATAACAGATACCAAATAGAGGGGAGATCAAATATTCTGCAAAGAAATCCTTCCCTTAGTGTATAATCTTCTTCTCCTTCATCCCCAAGCCTCTACACCGGGTTGTCCTCACCAGAAAAGCATTTTCTCCAGCGAGTCACCCTCCAGATTCCTCCCCTCTGCTCCCGCATACCCTCCATTCTCTCGGAGCGACGACGGCTCGAACAATCGAAGGAAACAAACCAAAGAAAAGGTTAAAATAAGCTTCCATCAGAACGTTTCATTCCACAGCCAAGAAGCAGCCACATAAGCCTCTATCAACGGCTCAGATCAATTCCAAGGAACACAAAACCAAGCAAGAGATCAAGCCGCTCAGAACCAAGCACATGTAATCCACTAACGGGCGACAGGAAGCAAGAAATATTTGATCAAAACACCAATCCAAGGGAAGACTAAATACAGCCACAAAAGATTCAGAAAATCAATATATAGAGAGCATAACAAGAATAACAGCCATTACAGAAGCCATGCAAATACTAACAGCAACATTAACTCTCCAACAGAGCTAGATCAGCTACAAGAAACAAACAGATAATTCAAAATAGGAAGCAAAAGTAAATCCCGACAAGTACAGAGCAGAAGACTAAACAAGTTTTATCTGAATAACAAGAATGAATTACAGAACCATAACTATACATTAATAACAGCAACAGGAGTAAAGCAACCAGAGCAAAGCATTCCAGAGCCCTCTTGCAAGTAATCCACAAGAACAGAAGCAATTACAGAGAAGTAATACACATCAGAACCAAGATGAGCAACAAAAGTATAACAAGAGTGAAGCCAAATCAACTTCCGTAAAGAATCCTGCATCAACACCTAAAACAGGAGACAATTCAGAATAAAAGAAATCAATAGATACTAATTACAGAGCTTCCCTGAAGATAAAATAAACCCATAACATGATTAACTGCCAAAAGGAACAGCAGACTTAAATTCAAGAAATCAAGAATAGTAGTAAAATAATAGATTGCTCATACCTCAACTGCCAGAATGATTGAAGCAAGTTTGATAACAACTTGTAACAGAAAGTAGTTAGGCTTGCATAGATAGCTCAGATCCAAGCTAAAGAAGGTAAAATAGAGAGTATAAATAGAGGTCAGAAACCAAACAGAGGGAGATCAAATATTCTGCAAAGAAATCCTTCCCTCAGTGTCTAATCTTCTTCTCCTTCATCCCCAAGCCTCTACACCGGTTTGTCCTCACGGAAAAGCATTTTCTCCGGCGAGTCACCCTCCGGATTCCTCCCCTCCGCTCCCGCATACCCTCCATTCTCTCGGAGCGACGACGGCTCGAACAGTCGAAGGAAACAAACCAAAGAAAAGGTTAAAATAAGCTTCCATCAGAAGTTTCATTCCACAGCCAAGGCGACATAAGCTCTATCAAGGCTGGATCAATTCCAAGGAACAAAACCAAGCAAGATCAAGAGCCAGAACCAAGCACATGTAATCCACTAGCAGACAAGAAATATTTGATCAAAACACCAATCCAAGGGAAGATAAGAATCTGACGGTTCAAGACTCAGTTCAAGAGAAACTCAATCCGAGTGATTAGATCCAACGGCCAAGAACAAAGGCGGTAATCCAACGTTTCAGAAAGCACCCGAAAAATCTTCCCCAATTATCAATTAACTCAGCCGGGTTCAGACCACTCAGAGTGAGTCAACTCACTGAACCAAACTCCATTCCCACCAAACCAGACCCAATTAGGACTGTACCAAACTCAACCAACAATCAGGAACATATCATTGGTGCTCTTGTTGATTACATCATATAGAAATGGCAGAAGGAACAAGACACACATCAAAAATATTAGAAGAATGTGTGACAAGGCTAAATAAAATAAATGAGCAAATGTCCTCAATCTCTATGATATTAAATGAAGTTTCAAGAAGACTATCTTCTATAGAAGAAAAATTGGAGAAAAACTCTCAAGAACAGCAACAAATCTAATCCCAAGTATGCACATCATCTCATACAGAATGTTATCCTCCAAATAGACCACAAACTTAAAGTAGATATGCCAAGGTTTAATGGAGACAATCCTAAAGGCTGTTCAAAAGAAGTACTCAATATTATAATTTATCAGAAGAACAGAAGTTCATAATTGCCTCAGTTTACATGGATGGACCTGCACTTAGCTGGTATCAATATATGCACTTAAATAATCAGTTGCATTCATGGACACAATTTAAAGAACATGTTATTCAGAGATTTGGTCCCTCTATCTGAGATTTGAGAGGAGAATTAACTAAATTACAAGACAACAACAATGTTCGAGAACTTTACAATGATTTTGAAGAACTAGCTAATCAAATTTCTGCATTCCACCGAATTTTATAAAGCTATTTTGAATCAGGGCTTAAACATGATATCAAGAGGGAAGTAAGAGCATTATAGCCCAGTTCCTTGCAACAAGCATTTCAATTGGCCAAACTCATGGAAGATAGGCTAGCTGATGACATTCACATGGCCAGAAACTACAAGATCAGCCAATATTCAACAGTAAAACAATCTCAATTCATGACAACCCATCGCTACTCCACACCAATCAACACAACAATAAAAAATAAACATCCAATAGCAATTGGGCGACACCTACAAATGGAAGAAAGAAGAAAGAAAGGATTGTGTTTCAATTGTGAGGAAAAATATCAGAGGACATATATGTCAAAAGTGTTTTCCTTCATGATGGTCAATGAGGATCAAGAGTATCAACTACAACAAGATACTCAACTAGAAAGACAGTGGATACAAGAAGAAGTAATAGAAACAAGCTTAAACTATCAACCGTTCAATCCATGCTAAGACAAATGACATAGAGGTTGTATAATTATAAACATTCTAAATAGTTCTAACCACACTTAGAATTATAATTGATATAGCCCAAATCTATAAAATACCATAGGGCATAGTGCAAGAAAAGTGCCGAGTTATAAGTAGAAGTTTGGGGCACAACAAACTTACCAATCTCAAATAAAGGGCCATAAAGAATTCCCACAGAATACATCAACAATGCCACATTACAAGGGTATCTGAGAGGTAGAAGCGATTACAACAAGGGGCAGATCACATCTACATCAACAAGAACCATCCAATTCATTAGAACAAAAGACACCATAGCAATCAGACATAGTAATCTAGTGGAAGGGAAGGCTATCAATTGATGATCCTGAGGTATGAATTGAGAAATCATAAAAGGCAATTCATGATTGTGACCTCGAGGACAAGGTCAGTGTGAGGAGGGGAGTAATGTTGTGATCCCAAATCCTCTAATTGTCAAATTATAACATACAACAATAAGAATTACAATGATAACAGAATCAGTACAGGAAGGAAGACCAAATACAGCCACAAAGGATTCAGAAAATCAATATATAGAGAGCATAACAAGAATAACAGCCATTACAGAAGTCATGCAAATACTAACAGCAACATTAACTCTCCAGAGCGGTCAGCTACAAGAAATAAGCAGTAATTCAAACAGAAGCAAAAGGAAATCCAGGCAAGTCTGACGAGAAGACTAAACAAGTTTTATCTTAGAATGAATTACGAGACCATAACTATACATTAATAACACAGCGGGACTAAGCAGCAAAGCATTCAGCCCTCTGCAATAATATAAGAAATTACAGAGAAGTAATACACATCAACCAAGATGAGCAACAAAAGTATAACAAGAGTGAAGCCAAATCAACTTAGTAAGAATCACATCAACACCTAAAACAGGAGACAATTCAAAATAAAAGAAATCAACAGATACTAATTACAGAGCTTCCCTGAAGATAAAATAAACCCATAACAAGATTAACTGCCAAAAAAAATAGAAGACTTAAATTCAAGAAATCAAGAAGAGTAGTAAAATAAGTGCTCATACCTCAAGCCGAGCATTGAAACAAGTTTGATAACAACTTGTATGCAGAAAGTAGTAGGGCTTTCATAGCGCTCAGATCCAAGCTAAAGAAGATAAAATAGAGAGTATAGATAGAGGTCAGAAACCAAACAGAGGGAAGATCAAATATTCTGCAAAGAAACCCTTCCCTTAGTGTCTAATCTTCTTCTCCTTCATCCCCAAGCCTCTACACCAGTTTGTCCTCACTGGAAAAGCATTTTCTCCGGTGAGTCACCCTCCGGATTCCTCCCCTCTGCTCTGATACCCTCTCTCGGGACGGCTCAGTAAGGAAACAAACCAAAGTAAAGGTTAAAGCAAGCTTCCATCAGAAGTTTCATCCCACGGCCAAGAAGCTGTAAGCCTCTATCAGCGGCTCGGATCAAAGGAACACAAAACCGGGCAAGGATCAAGCAGCCGAATGCATTAATCCACTAGCAGGCGTAGTAAGAAACATTTGATCAAAACACCAATCCAAGGCGGATAAGAAACCAATCAATTGCGGTTCACTAAACTCAATCAGTGATTAGATCCAACGGCCAAGAACAAAGCGTAATCAGCAGTTGAAAGCACCGAAAAATCTTCCCCAATTATCAATTACTTAGAGTTTGGACCACTGAGTGAGTCAACTCAAACCAAACCCCATTCCACCAAACCGGACCCAATTAACGTCAAACTCAACCAACAATTATATCAAAGTTCTTGTCTCCTCGGCGTCCCCCTCGCCTCTTGATCGAGTGCCATCGATGAGGTGAAACAATTAAAATAAATTAAAATTAAAATTTGATTTTTTTAAGCTAAAATAAATATGTTTAAAAGATAATAATACAAAATAAATATACCTCTTTTAATATAATTATAATTTTCATTTATTTTTTATTTCTAATATAAAAATTATTAGAATTATTATATACATGATAATTAAATTTAAAATATAATAAAAATTAATTTTTTATCAATGATGCAAGCTTTTTAATGTATTTATTATTATATACTAGGAAAATATATATACATAGTACACAATTCTTATGCATTTACATATCTAATTTATAAAATTTGATATTTATAAAAAAATAAATTTTTTATGTATAAAAAAGCATATCACTTTAAAAGAGTAAGCTAGCGCTATTTTTGATGTAATATGAAAGCTACATGTTAGATATATAAATATATAAGAATTATGTGTATGTATGTAAATGCCTCTATATAATATCATAGTTAAGGGTGGCTAGTGCCCCTTCTAGTCACCCCAAATTTCATCATTGCACATGGATACATATATTTATGTTTGTCTATCTAAATTAAGGTGGAAACATTTGAATTATCTTGTTAAGGTGGCGGTTGCCATCATTGTAGAAGTATTAGTTCGACCGAGAATTGAGATGTTTAGGTGTGGTGATCATATCATGGGCATTCAAGGTCATCCCAGTACACCAAGGACATACTTTTTGCACCGTTGATCGCATCTCAATCTCATTGAGGTGAATTCTTAGGCAATGATAATTATTTTTTTATTATGATCTAAATGGTGCAATTTGAGTCATAGAAATAATCTTTCTATAAATACAAGAATAAATTATATATATCAATATATCTCACTCTCTCTCTCTCTAAATATTTCACACTAAGGAGAACTTGACATCATGAAAGGGTGAGATTCCCTAAACAAAATAACTCTCTATATCTTTGTATTTGAAAAAAAAAATAAGGAATAAAGTTGTGTACTTCTGATGTTATTGAAAATTTAGCATGTATTTAATTGTGTTCTAACGAAAATAAATTTTTTTTTAAAATGAGTCTATGTTGATTGTTTTTGTTGAAAATTTAATCAAAATAATTGAAGTACATAGTAAACTTAATATATATATATATATATATATATATATATATATATATATATAGTGATTTTGTATGAAATAAGACTAATTTCTGGTGTTTGATGCAGAAATGGCATGCTGAAACAGTGAAGAAATCGAATTTGAGAGAGCCAGATAGAGAGGGAGAGGCTGTGCAGAGGATTCTTGAAGGGAAGGTTGTAGTAATGAACTAATGGCTTGTGATTTAGAAGATGTTGGAGGTTAAAGTCTGTGTAGCTTCTATATGGGGAAGAAGATTAATGATGAAATATGGTATTATGTGCTGTAAGCTTAGTGAAGCTTTGCTGTCAACAAAGAAGTCTATGATTTAAGTTATGTATATATATTATGTGTGTTTGTCATTAAATTGACTCAAATGTCCAAAAAAAAAAAATGATAAATTATTTATTATTTGAATTGCCTATAAATTATTAATTATTGCAATATAAATTAAGGTCTTCCACAGCCAATTAATAAAATTCCGGAGCTTACCGAACAGTTTGATGAAAATATTTTCAAATTTATTCAGAGATAGTGTATGGATGCTATTTACTTGTTTTTGCAAAAGGTGTAGTTACCCATGCAATTTAGAAAAAAGAGAAGTGAAAAGTTATATATAAATCTTCACTAAATTATCTTATATATATATATATATGCCTATTTGTAGATAAAATAAAAAAAGAAATAAAAGAAATATACCTTCTGTATCGAGCAAAATGCAAATTCCATACATAATAATAATAATTCTTGTTATTATTATGCTCTTTAGTTCTAGTGATGTGCTAGTTACTTATTAAAAAAAAATCAAAATATTTAAGTACTAAGCATTGTCAATCAATTAATTTTTATATTGTATTTATTTAAAAGCAAATTCCAAATTTTAAAATACATCTTCGTTAAATTATAATCAGAATATATCTTCACCTAATTATTTCATTAAATTACCAATATATTTTATTTTTACGATTACTTTCCCCTTTAAAATAATAAAAAAATACTCTGAAATATTGAACACCAAATATCTTAACATTTGTTTGTTTCATTTGGAATTTGATGTAAAAGAATTCATGTAAAAGATTACTTTATAGTTGTTTGGTTGAGAGCTTTTCTGACGGCTTTTGGTTGACAAAATATAATGTAAAGTAAACTGAAGGTTTGACATCGACTCATGCTCAATGGGACGGTCAGTGGAAGATCAGCAATGAGGATGCAGCGTGGCACGTCACATCACTTTACATTATCGGTGTATTTGAATTTACTAATCTGAATTCTAAATACATAAATCCTAGTATTTGAAATGCATTACATTACACTAAAATTTTACTTTACTTACCAAAACTTTTGAAATGTTCAAAATGTTTTGCTTCTAATCAGACAAATTTTTTGATAATGAAGTCAAATACTAAAAGCTTTGAGTTAGTTTAACTAAATACGAACTAGACTCTTTCGTTAGCTTCTTTCAACTTAGGAGCCGTTGGGAAGGCAGAGATCAATATTATAGCACTTTCTTACAATCTCCAATGTGGAACTAGGGTTTGAAAAGAATCCAAATAATAAAGCATTATAGGCGCTTGATCAGTGGATGAATTGATAAAAGTTTTCTCTTTAGACATTAATTATTAATCTCTAATTTAAGATATGAGTAGCTTGTTATTTTATTTTTTAGAACTCTTTCCTATGTCCATTTACTTTTAACAATTTTTTTTGAAATTTTGTGATATGAAGTTCATTTTAGAACCACATCTACTAAAAATGAAAATTATAAGAAAAATGATGTCTAATATGACACTAGAAATTTCACTAGTTGAAGCACGAATCTTGATGTCAAAAGCAATATGATCTAAATAAACAATCGATCAAGCACTTAAAATATCATTGAAAACTTTGGGATATAAGTTAAATCCCTAAACAGTTTCTAAATATGGAATGTTTAAGACCAAATCGAGCGTCTTGGAGGATCTAACAAGCCCAAGATCTCTTGATTCGACTTCACATTCAAATACTTAAAATACATCGATGATCAAAATCATTTTGAGTCGATGGAGTGGTTCGATTTTGCATGTATTTATAAACGCCATCCCTCTAATCTAATAACCCCTCATTCTTCATATGAGAGCCAGCTAAAGAAGAGAGAGCTCTAAAGCTTGAAAATCCTCTAAGCTTAATCGTACCACCACTCGGCGGTATCACCATCCGTCGCCCACCCTGCGTCATCGGCTACCGCCGCGCCACGTCATCGTCGCCACGACGCATCATTCACCACCGCCGTTCATCGCACACGCGTCGCTCAACCACCGCCACGATCATCGCGACCCTGGCTGCCGCCGTCGGCCACCACGATCATCGTGTCGCCACCATGGCCGGTCACCGCCACTCGCCATCATTGTTGGTCATCTCGGTCATCCGCCGGTCACCATCAGGTCGTCGTTGTTTACCCTCATCAAGCACCACAAGCATTATCTTAACACTACTAATATTTGCATTTGTGATTCCCATTGTTAGCCTTCTCATATACATGTAATTCTATTATCGGAAAACTTTGTACTCTGATACATAGTGGAAGATTTTTACTGGGCTAGGCCCGGTGATTTTTTCCCCCTCTTCAGGGATTTTTCTATGTAAAAATCATGCAGTTTATTGTTCATTCTTAAAATATCTATGTGTGTGTGTGTGTGCTAGACTTCACAACTAAGCTAAGGCTTAAACTTTTCTTCTCTCACAATGGTTTTCTTGTTTGGCACCATCGTGGGAAGCAAACCCCATAATCATAATCTCTGAACACACATTTGGCATATCTCCAATGGAGTCCTCCAACTGCCATCACTCTTGAAACCAATCCTTGAACTAAGGATGCCAAGCTTCTGCCTCACTTCCCCCTGATATGCATGACCCTATCGGTGAAGGTGCAACATGAATCTTTCTAGAAGATCGTGTGCGAATCGAAGAGTCTCAAAATGAGATAATTCAACTTTTAGAAACACGGTACTATGCATCTCCTCCAAGATCGGTCGGGAGGTCAAAATGCTATATGGGGCCTTCGCCATCAGTGAAGTTCTACTAGATTATCTTATGCGACCTCATTGACTTAGTTCTCATTCATCACTTACAAATTTATTATTTCCAATTATGTAGCTTGGATGTTCTCATCTTTGATTCCATTATATGCATGTGGAATTACAATGCGAGAAGAATTCCACTTTAAAGACAGAAATCATTTTCCCTCTCATTGCGACAATTAGGAGTCTTCACCTTTGACTGAAGCTATTTTTCAACATTTTATTCTCGTTGGGTTCAAGCTTCCGAGCATTGACTCTTATGATGGGACACTATATGATCTATTCTGAACCATCATGCATATCCACTACTTTTTTGTCGTCTTTCCAATCACCCTCAAGGTCGCTCGTACTTGGTTTACTCCCTTCCAGGGATCCATCCATACCTTTGAACTTGCCAAGATTTTATAGAGGTTCATTACAAATCGGAGGATCATTAAAGATTCCTCTCATCTCTCAAACATTCATCAAAATGAGGGTGAATCACTTAAGTACTTTAGAGTTTGTCCTTAGAGGCTGCCAAATACAGTAGACCCAACTATTAAGGAGTTTTCCTTGGAGGCTCCGCCCCTCTCATCACTAATGCGAATCGGTTACTCATTATCGGTTCATCATGTGGAAGCGCAAATTTCTGCCGATGAGGCTATTAATGACCATCGTAGATAATTTGAATAATCCACAGGAAAACATAAGAGTGCCCTAGAGAACACCGATTGACAATCCCATCAAAAGAAGTAACAATCGGATCTCCTCCACCCATCAACGGCGTACCACGGAAAGGAATACACACCCAACACATCTGTTAAATGATGGCCAGATGAAGAGACCATAAAGTGGCCACATCCACAAATTTAGAAATCATCACTTCCATCGAAATTCATGGACATAGAGGCATGTAAACAACTCAAAGAAGATCGAGAGGCTCATTCAAGGATATTTACGTATTTAAATGTCATTCAAACATAACTCCAACTAGGGCAACCAGAAAATCATCACATAAATAACAAAATAGTGCAGATAGTTGGAGAAATTGAAATCATGGAGGACCACAACTATCAAGTCTCATTGCCACCTCAAGAACTAGAGTTAAAGAAATCTCGTATTGATCATTCCATCACATATAATGACTCAGACTTAGAAGGAGTCCAAGTTCCCCATTAAGATCCACTTGTGATGCAGTGATCGGTGACCCATGCTATAATGTTAAGAGAATTTTGATTGATAATAGAAGTTCTATCGATATCTTATTTTACTCTATATTTCTTAGCATGGGCTTGGTGAGGGATGTTGACCTCCATATATATGTTATAAATCAAGACAACCAAGTCAATTGGACTTGAGGTGGCATGCAAATTAAGGCTCAAGATGCATTGGTGTCACGAAAATGGTTAAAATATCCGATTGATGACGAACTTCCATCGCATTCAAAATGTTGAAATTGATCAAAATATAAATATTGCAAATTGATCTAAGCGCTTGAAGCTTCAATATCATATGTCAATGCATATTAGAGTCAGGCATATGTTGCGATCTGGTGAAATTGATCAATTAACTTTGAAATGTCAAATATATCAAATGAGACTATCCATGCTCAATTCGGACAAATCTATGCAAATATTGAGTGATTTGAAGTGATAACATGCAAATCGAGGTTGAAATGCACTGGACGTCACCAAAATCAAACCAATGACCTCCGATCGATGAACAGACTTTGCCATCATATTCAAAACATCAAAATTGGTCAAGTTTTAAATATTGTATGACTTAAATCAACCAATCAAGTGCTGAATATTGCTTGCACACATCGTTAGGAAGCTACGACGATGACCAAACAATCTCCGTTTATGAAATTGATCATGCCGTCAACTTCAAAATGTCAAAATTTATCAAATTAGGCTCCACGAATTGATTGCAAATGTGATTTGAAGTGACAATGCGTAAATTGAGGCTAAAATATATAAGAGATTACCGAAATCAACTCAAATGACCTCCGATCGATGAATAGACTTTTCCATCATGTTTAGAATGTCGAAACAAGTCAGGATATAAATATTGCAAGACTTAATGATCAACTGATCAAACGCTCGAGTCATCAACATGCTTGCATGCATATCAAAGTTAGGATGTGCCGACATAATCCAAATGACCCCCGTTCATAAAATTGATTATGTCGTTAGCTTCAAAATATCAAAATCTATCAAATGAGACTATCTGTGCTCAATTTAGATGAGTCTATGCAAATGTAAAGTGATTTGAAGTGACAACATATAAATTGGCTGAAATGCATAGGACGTCACCAAAATCAACTCAAATGACCTGCGATCGAGCGGGACTTTCCATCATCGAATTAGTGGCGGATATAAATATTGCATGACTTGATGATCAAGATCAAGCGCGAGTTGTCAACGCCGCATATATCGGGTTAGGAGGATGAAGATCAAACGACCTCCGTTCATTAAATTCATCACACCATTGGCTTTGAAATATCAAAATCTATCAAGTAAGACTATTTGCACTCAATTTGAACGAGTTTGCATGAAAATTGAGCGGTCAAAAGTGGCGATGCGCATTTTGAGCTGAAATGGACTCAATTTAGTGACGCCTCGAACCAAACGGTCTCCGATCATGAAATGGACTGTGCCATTGTGTTCAGAACAATGAAATTACCTTAAATTGATATATATATTGACTATGTACATTTACCGGCATGAAATCCACATTAAAATTGCTTAATAAAATTAAATTTATTAAAAAATTCCTAAATTACCCTCATGCTCAACCGTTCCCCCGAATTTTTATTTTTCAGTTTTTTAATTGCTCCAAAAAAAGAAAAAAAATTGAAAACCACTCCCTCTTGATTCTTCCTTTCTCATTCTCTCCTACATTTCTCTCTCCTACATTCCTCTCTCACGTTGGAAAAGTTCTCTGCACATAGGTAATCTTCGGAATTCCCTCTTCCTCTGTTTCCTCATCCCATTGCCGCATTCCACAAAATGCCATGGCAGCCGCCGTCTGGGTCTGCGTCCAGAACCACTCCAGGGCCCGCGCACTCTCGCCGGTCCGGCTTCGCAAACCGACCGCGACCATAACTTCTCCACGCTGCCAGCCCGTGATCCCCTCGCTCATCCATTTCCCAGTTGACCATCATCCGACCCGCCGATCCACGCATCCTGCGTATCGACCGCCGGGCCGTTGCTGTTCTTCGCCAGTCAATCTTGCCTCGTACCGCGGTCGGCGTGCTTGATCCATAAAATCGCAGAATCCACCTCCTATCCGAAAACCCGTCCATGGATCCTCGGTAAACTGCAGGCTCAAGCATCCGCCGATCCCAAATCCGTCCCAACCAGGCCCTCCATCACCCATTCTTCGCCACCCATTTCGCTTTCATGCTAAACCGACTCGTTCGCCGATCCAAACCGGCAGCCATTGTGACCACCTGCGCATCCGGCATAGCCGGTAACCTTGCTTTAGCCGTCCTATTTTCACTTCACCGCAATCGAGGGAAGAACATCATCAACAAGCGAATTCTTCTTTCGATTTCCTGTGTCGCACCCCTCGCTTTAGCCATCCCATTTTGCTTTGCATGATGGGAAGAACATCATCAACAGATTCTTCTTTCAATTTTTTACCCTTCACTTTAGTCGTCCGTTTTGCCAATCGGGAAGAACATCATCGGAATTCTTCTTTCAATTTTTGATGTCGCATCCCTCGCTTTATCCTTCCCACCTTCGCTTCACCACAAACTGGGGAAGAACATCATCAAGAGGTGAATTCTTCTTTCGGTTTCTGGCATCGCACTCCTTGCCTTGCATTCCCAATCGCATACCTAACCCCGTTCCTTTGCCTAGCATTACAGTGCACCAAAAATGCGTTAGAACATGTGTGAACTATGAATGGATATATATATATATATATATATATGCTTATGTTTCTTTGCAGGTTTGAAGACCTCGTTCTCCTCAACAGGGTGCGACGAGATGAAAAATAGGCTGTGATATCATAAGGCGCTGCTATGCTCAACAGGGTGTACCGAGTAAGCCAACACCTGTTAGATGTCGCTCCCACTAGACGAAATGCTGTCAAAATTTTGTCTAATTTCTAAACTTAGAAAAATAAAGGGGGAAGGAGGAGAATGAATATATATTGCATTGTATATTTTCTTTCAGTCGAAGGCCTCATCTCAACAGGCGAGAAAGAAAAAAATGTCAGTGGTGTCGAAGACACCACTCATACATGCGGGGTAAGTAAGCCAAAACACCCCACTACGGGGATGGCCAGGAGGCTA
Organism: Cymbidium sinense; assembly: GCA_021442155.1. Classification (NCBI taxonomy): domain Eukaryota; kingdom Viridiplantae; phylum Streptophyta; class Magnoliopsida; order Asparagales; family Orchidaceae; genus Cymbidium; species Cymbidium sinense. The sequence continues at coordinate 103,876,955 of CM038225.1, forward strand.
CCGAAATTATGTCAAATCTTTTGACTTAGAAAAAATGGGATGGTAAAATGAACTAACTTAAGAATGCTAAGTAGGAAAACCTGCAGCTAATTTTAAATTAAAAATGTCAAACAAGGAAAAAAGGAGGGGGAGCCTTTAAAGCAAATTTTGAAAAAAAATGGAACACACATTTAAAATGCAAGTAAAATTTGGGGAGGCTAATATTAAACTCACAAACTCTAATTGTATTTTTCTATGGCTTAAATTGAAGTAATGAGTGAGTTATCTTTCTTGTAAATTCCTCAAAATTAAACAAGCTTTAGTTAGAATTTGGGAGGGATTAATGCTAAACTCATAACAAACTTACAATAAACTTAAAGTCAAGGGATGAATCCAAATTGGGTTTAATAACTCTTATACGAATGTGGAGGTGATTACTATGCTAGCTAATAAGCATGAGTAGGGCTAATGCAACAAACACCAAAATCGGCATAACCCATCAAAATTGATGTAAATTGAACATAATCAAGTTGGGAGAATTGCAAAAACTCAACAAGTAAACTAAGTGTAAATAATATTTTAAACTACAATCTAAATCAAAATGCTTATTCTTACCAGAATCGCAACCCTTTTACAAGCGATAAAGACGATACTAAACCAAAATCTACAAAATCATGGAGTTTTTCTTCAATATAAAAATTAAGGAATTTCATTCTAATTATGATTTTCAAAATCCATGAAATCACTAATTAGGTGAAGTTATCTAAGCTATAAACACCTGCATATGCTCGGACATAGAGATCTCAAGTCTGAATTTTAATATATGAAAAGGCTACACAAACTAAAGTTGAAATTAAATGAAAAATCTGAAATACAATCTCATAATTTAAACACAAAATTACCTAAAATTATTATACACCCACTTGGGCCCTGACACTATGCTGAATGCTTAAATAAATTCAAGTAGGATCTTGCAGGTTGCTTCCCATTTAGTCTTAGGATTGTGTCTGGGTTAACAAAACCTAAAAAGTTTTAAAAGAGTTTCCCACATGGGCCCCGACACATCTTTGAATGCTTAAATTCAAGTGTATAAGGATCGCGGGTTGCTTCCGATTTAGTCTTAGATTGGGTGCAGGTTAACAAAACCTAAAGTTATAAAGAGTTTCAAATCGGTGAAATATCGAACTGATTACTGTGATAGTAGATCTAATCCTATTAGCGGTAAACAAAATTGAGGATCTAAAGCTCTTAAATATATTCAAATTAATCAATTTTTTAAATTAATTTTCAAATCAATCTGAAACTGCTTAAATGAAACTCTATCACTAAAAACTTAAATCAAACTCAATCTATCCACCTTTTATTTGTTTGTGGGGTGATTAACTCTAGCTCAAAGAGCCAATGTCAAATCAAGTGTTACGCTATGTTCACTCTCAATCAATCTCATATCAATGGGCATGGTGTTCCTTTGGCTGCGTGGCTTGGCGGTAGGCTCCATGAAGCGATTACGAGAGTCCTCATCGGGTGGTTTGGCCAAACTCCATTATATTACGATCATCAGTATGCTCCCAATGGCTCACCCTTTGAGTTGTGAATCATAGTACTTGATAGGGCAAAATAACCCTCTGTTGCTAAGGTAGACTTAAGCTTGTCTCCCAGATAAACACCACTCGTCTGAAGATTTCTTGGATGTAACCATGTCTTGATGAGGATCCTTCGGGTTGGGTCGTACCTCTTGTGGTAGAGACTAGGGATTTGCCGGGATAATGGAACCATGGGATCTAGATCACGCGTCATCATTCCCCAACCATCGTTTAAGCTAAATGATAAATTTCATATCTTAAATTCTAAAACTCTACGTTTCTTTACTATATGTTCACATTGACGATAATGAGCCTTAATCGAAAGTTCTCTCACTTATTGAAAGGGGTAACTATAGGGCTTGCTTTGAAATAACAAGATCTAAAGTCCTCACCAAATTGAGGATGAAATCTCTGGGTAGTGTCTTATCTACTATCTCATCTGCCTTCTGAAAATTACACCGACACCTCAATTCACACTCTCTTTAATATTCAAAAAAATTCGAGGAGGTTTAATTTTGGAGCCCATATTCTGGCGACTCGGGGGGGATTCTCTTTTCCATCTTTGGTAGTCATATATGCTATAGTAATAATAAAATCTTGAAAAATTCAAAATAACAAAATGGTGATTTAAGTGTATAATAAATTTAATATGAGGCTCTATATAGAATGAATCATTTTGTAGAGTATATCATTATTACACCATTATTTTGTTCTGTAGTGCCTCTGCATCTTGAAAGTATGGGATGAAATAATAATTGCTAATTACTAATCCCCATCTTTCACCTCTGCACAGAAATGGATCTACAAAGCAGTCCTTTCACCATTATTTGGTGGTGTGCAGAACATCGCCTAACAGCCATCATCAACAGGAGATGTGTACCATTCAATTTGGTAGCTTGAATTTTTTATATCGTCTGTAACTCAGTACCCACCCACATGGTATTGAGGTCATCTTTGGAAGGCCTCAAGTTCTTGAAGCTCCCCTTGCACCAACCAGTTCATGACCATCTGAGAACTTTAGTTTTCAAAAGGCTAGGTTAATCTAAAGCTCCGTGATGAAAAGAATCATCGAGGGAAGCTGTCTTTAATTTCTCGTACAATTTCTTCGATTGAACCTTTTGTACTGAAAGCATGATCATGAAGCTTCCTAATCGGGAAGCAAATAACCAAAGAGAGAAGAAGGAATCTGGTGAGGGCTCGTATCCCCTTTGAATGACCTAGTGAATAAGCGATACTCATCGTGAAGCGGTATTCTACCCACAACAACTTTGACAATCTAAAGTGGGTAAAGAGGAATAGCTCTCTAGAAATAAAGTAATCTTCGAACCAACCATGTCAAGCTCCACCACCAGAGAGAAACACTATCTACGAGATATATAAAGTTCTCAAAAGCTAAGAACAAAACTAATGAAAGAAGATTTGAGGCTGTGGTGATGAAAATAGAAGCTCCACCAAGAAAGTTGTATCTCTCGGTAGCGGCGAGCCCGATGCAGCTTTGCATGGTGAGCATCGAGCGTGACACTTGGACCTGTGTCCAAGAATTTGTGAAAGGTCGTGAAAGGATAAGCAAATATGGAGGCCATAATGAAACTTTGAGTAATATAAGAGGTGTGACATCTGATACATATACTCAGAAATCTGCCTCAAAATCAACTCATCAGAAGTGGATACCCAAAAGAAGGGATATCACTGATGAAAGATATGATGGTCGACACCCTGGAGAATCCTCTAGGGGATCTCATGATCAGTTTCACCCCTACAAGAGAAGGTTGACGTTGATCGTGGTCCTTTAATAGAAGAAGTACTAGTTCCACACATTGAACCCAAGATCTACTAAAAATACCGATCAGAATTTGTGTGTAGGAAGAAAATAATGAAGAAGATTCTATGAAAATAGAAGTCATCTATATGGTCAGAGATATAGATGAACTCTTCACCATCACGCGAACTCAGGAACTGAATCAATTTGAGCTTATGAAAGAAGATTCTTCAAAGAAGCAAATAGAGGATGGATCTTCGATCTTTGGTGAAGAAGAAGTAGAAGATAAGAATGAGAAAGAGATCATGGGTGTCGAGGCTGTCTATATGGTTGAACTAGAAAATGATCAGCATGGTATACGCTTTTATAATCAGTGTCATCGTACATCCCCAACAACAGCTATCTCTGCAAATACATAAGAAGAAGGGCAGTCAAGTTCTCCCCCCGAAAATGAGCAAGGAGAAGAACAACAACAAGAAATAGAAGTAGAAGAAGAAGAAGAAGAGTCTGTACTGATTGACACCATGGCACTAGCTAGAGAGCAAAGAGAAATGTAGCGCCAAATGGAGGTCAAAGACAAGGAGATTGCATAGTTGGGTACCAAAATGAATGATATGATGGTATAAATGAACATCATGGCAGAAGAATATCACATCAAGTGTAGCACCTATTTTATCACGCTAATCATAGATAATAATACAACTTCTATATCCATAGTGGTACCTCAAGCTCTATGTACATGCTATGCATGAAGCGAAATGAAGTTAACCAAACACCTCTCCAAACAATTCAAAATCGGCTAGCAGGAACTATAGCTCGACTAGAAATAATAATCAATGAAAAGATAAAGCATAGCCTCGGATGAAAAGTTGGTGAGTAAGGGTCCCCCACTTGAATATGACCAAGTGTTTGTACCTAAAGGTTAATCAAATTCAATACTTTAATGGGCTTGATCCAAAGCATCTAGCCCAATTTAAGGCTACTTGTGGTAACAGGAGGGAATGATGCACTTTTTCATTAATTCATCGGTAGCTTCTCGGCTTTTGAATGGTACATAGAATTATCAATGATTTAGTTAAAACCTTTGTTGAATTAGAGACTATATATATTTGTGAAGAGGTTCTGGTCTGCAAAAAAATTACAATCGGCGACTTTGCCTTTCTAAAGGAGGAAAGATGAGTTAGTGACAAAATTCATAAGTCGTTGGTGCAACCTAAGTATGAAGTGTGAGCAACAATTGGAAGAAGAAAAGCAATACAATTGCTAATGGGAAATATGGATGATAAAATGATACCATTTCTATGCATGGTCGATTGCAACATTCAGACTTGCTTTCGATAGGGTGGCTAAATTTAAAGTTGAATCCTAAGTCAAGTCTATGCGATAAAACAAAGAGAAACAAACCTTGAGACTCAAGAAGAAATGAAATTCATGCCGCTTCTTATAGCTCAAATGGCAAAAAGCGGGTGATATACAATATGGATAAAGGAAAGAAGCTAATATACAATGATGATAAGGGTAAAAAGCCTGTTTATTCTAATCCATAACCAAAATTGATATTAGGAGGTAATGACAAACCTCAGACTTTTTCAAGTGGTGGGGAGCATCTAAAACAAGCAATAAGAGATGATGAGCGAATGTGGCTATCTCTTAAGGAAAAGATGAACAAAGAATATTCCTTTAGAAGGGATAGTGTGGCTAAATTATTTTTTTGGCAAGTCAAAGTCTGATTACGAAATTAAAGGCGAAGAAACTAATCAAGTCAATAATCCAAACTACTATCCCTATCATCGGATGATCAATCATCCTATTAAACATTGTTATGTCTTCAGAGATTGGCTAGAAAGGAAGTATCGATCAGGTGAATTTACATTATCACGTGTTTAGTCAACCCAAAGAGAGTCTACAAGGATGATTATGTCCTCTTCTTATCATCCAAGCAAAGACAAAAGAAGGAGAAATCAACAAAGCGAAGAATGATAAATAGTAGTCTCCAAAAGAGTGAAAATGTTGAAGCTACTAAAATACATCTCTATTGTTAAGTGAAAATCACCACTTGAACCTATATTGGACTTAAGAGAGATGCCTAAACCAAGTATTTGGGCTTCTCGAGGCATCGATAAGGCTACTTTATCACATGAGAAGCGGTCTACCAAACACAAGCCTCATAAATTAAAGAAGCAGGCTAAGAAAAGGAAGATCAAGAAGAGAACTACAACTCAAAAGATCATTAACAATCTAGATGAGTATCACCAGCCGGCAAGACAGCCATTTAGGCTTGTAGACTTCATGCCTAAACTTTGCATTGCTGAATCAGATGAAGAAGATAATGGTGAATCTTAGAGACATCTTATCATCTCGTGATGTCGAGATATTCTTCAACATCGGTTACTCGAAGCGACAACTTTGTCAAAATTTTATCGAGGAAAGCAAGAAGAGCGAGGAGCTAATGTCAATTTTGTTTAATGACTCAACAAGATATAAGTTGAGATGAAGATCTGTTTTCTGATGGAGAAGAGTCGGACTCATCGATATCATCCGTATAAAATATGACATTGAAAAATGAGTCTAGCCTTTTGGCCAATTTTCGAATAAGAAGAGAATTTGAAGAAACTACTTGAAGAATCAGCAAGATAAGGTGATTCAAGTTTTGAGAAGTGGTAAGTCTTACCACCTTCATCAAAAGAAGGAAATGCAAATAAAGATAAAGGCAAATAAATTGAAGTCAATGAGGATATCATTCCCAAAAATCTAGGATAAAGCGGCGAAGATAGATTATAATATTCTATCACATCAGAAAGATCTGCACAATTGAGTGTGTATGAGGCTCTCTTGATGTCAAAGACCTCAGAAACTTTGATATAGCTCTAAAGATCGAGAGTTATGAAGCTTACTTTCTTTGAAAAATGCATGGTGAAGCATTACAAACTTAAGATCTCCAAGTAATCACATTTTCAAGAAGATCTTATGTTGGGAACAATGGATTAATCATCCCTTTATGTTGTAGAGAGTGATGGCATCTAATCACCAATATTGATTGATCCAGGTTCTTCTATCAATCTTATGACTCTAAAGGTATTAAGAGGATTATTGCTTGATATCCAACATCTTGGGAGAGATAAGTTGATGGTTCATGAATTTAATGAAATGGGGCAAAAAATTCTAGGTTCTTTTATTCTCTCACTCAAGTTCAAGATTTGATTTATCCATGTAATTGATGCCGATACATCATTTAGAGCTCTCTTGGGCCTGCCATGGCTATATGAGTATGACATGATCCCATCAACTATGCATCAATGTATGAAGTATCTCAAAGATGGAGAAGAATTCAAAATTTCCGGTAATCTACAACCATTCTCCATCAATGAAGCAAAGATCCATGAAGATGCAAAGTACTTCATCCTCCAAGAGCCTAAGCCAATAAAGCCTCTTGAAGTGGTAGCATCCACTTCAGGAACTAAAAAGCAATTCCATAAAGTGAAAGAGCAGAAGCATGGAGGAAGAAAAAAGGCAATGCCGACTCTCCCTAAAGCAATTGATTCTTGCTCCTAAGTTAGGAAAATCAGTTCCTCATTTGGGAAGTGACACGGAAGAAGAAAAGGATATGCCTGTCGAACCTAAGGGAACTTATAAGCTTTCAAGAAAAGCAGAGTATGAAATAAGTGATTCTAATTCAGACTATGATTTTGAATCTACTTATGAAAATAGAGTCCAGATGGCTGCATCGAGGTAGATAGCTCATTTGGCAGAGTCAGATGACTCACTCAAAATTATACTCATCCTTTAGCTATGCTTCAAAGAAATCAGTCTACTGGAGGTTCATAATGTTGAAGAATTGATAGCATTCTATGTACTGCCGTTGAGTGAGAGTGGTGGAACAGGAACTCTATTTTATAAATTTGAAGTGTCTTAGCCTCAAGATTTCAAACCGCCAACATGAAAATTATGATGAGTGCCAACAAGAATACCAATATATACTATCCATAAGTTGCAAAAAGAATGATGCATAAGCTTGGAATTCATATTGAACTACTAAACATAGACTCAAATCTTTAACAAGATGTGGAGCCAAAGAAGTCCTCAAGCACGAAGAAGTGACAAGTTTATCACTAAAGGTTTGGGATTCATCCAGATCTCATCAGATAGCTTATTATAATAAAAATAAGTCTTAGTGATGAAGAAGATGATTCCCATGAAATTCTTCTTAAAAATGAGAAGAAGTAAAGCACCAAGAACTTGAAGATGGTACAACAAAAATGAACTAGAGTCGAGATGATCCCCGTCCAAGTCTTGCCCTTCTACGATGAGAAAGTTGAAGAGCTAAAAATGCTACTTTGGATTTGCTTCTAGACATATTCAACCGCTTATCCCCTGATGTGTAGCTCATGCAAACTATTAAACTGGATGCAACGCCTGTGCTAGAATGAGATTGGAGATTGAAGAATAGGTAATTGAAACTAAAAGTTGATCAAGCGCTTCATCCGAGAAGAGAAGTATGCATATTGGATAGCCAACATTATTCATAGAAAGAAAATGGTCAAATCCATCTGACACTTCAAGACTTAAATAAGGCGCCAAAAGATGACTTCGCTTCCAATATCAGAACTACTAGTGGACAACACTTCCAACTATGACATGTTCTCATTCATGGACGGATCGTCAGGATAAAACCAAATCAAAATGACACATGAATATGAAAAACATGCATCGTTCAAAATACCTATCGACATCTATTGCTACACGGTCATGCCCTTTGGCTTGAAAAATGCTAGAGCTACATACCAAAGAGACATGGCGTGTATTTTTGATGAGTTGATTCATAAAAAGGTGGAATATTATATTGATGATCTGGTGGTGAAGAGCTTAAACCGTGAAAATCATTTCGAAGACTTGAGAATTGTACTAGAGAGAATCAGAAAATATGATCTCAAGATGTGTCCTCTAAAATGTGCATTCGATATCCGGAAAATTCGTACATTGTAGAGGTATTGAAATAGATCTAAAATCAAGGCAATTGTGAGATGCCTCCACCAAAGAGTCAGCCAACCCATTCTTTACAAGACGCTTGCATTCATAAAAATATCAATCGTCGACGCATCAATCGCTTGCAAGGTTAATGAAGAAGGATGCTCCATTCAAGTGGGATAAGGAATGCGGAAGCCTTCAATAGCATTAAAAGCTACGTTAAATCCACCAATCTGGCCATTCTGGAAGCCTCATTCTATACACAAGAGAAGAGTCTCCATTATTAGTACAACACAATGAAGAAGCAAAGAGAATGCTCTTTATTATATCGGATGATTGGAGTAAATGAGATACTCCGATAAAGAAGCATAGCATTGATCTTTACAAATCAAAAGTCACTTATATGTTATCTCACAAGATTACCCTCATCTCGAGGATCGATCCACTGAAATACCTGATGATAAGACCAGCATTGATAGGTCACTTGGCAAGACGGGTAGTATTATTTTTGCAATTTGATATCACATACGTTCTTTAGAAAGCAGTGAAGGGACAAGTCTTAGCAGATTTTCTAGCTGCACATCCCATCCCTGTGGACACTTTTCTTAATGGCGATTTGCCTGATGAATAAATTATGCTCATTTATGAAAGATAAAAATCACAAATTTGGGAAATGTACTTTGATGGAGCCTCATCGATCAAACAAGTCAAACATCTAAATTTTCCAAGAGCAAGAGCAAGAATCATCATTGTCCTCATAACACCAAAAGGAGGGATAATGAGACGATCATATGGATTGACTGAGCTAAGAACTAATAAAGAAGCTAAATATGAAGCATTAGTAGGTGTTTGAAGAAGCTATTTTCATAGCATTCAAAACTTATATATTTTGATTCTCGCCTTATTATAAATTAGAATCAACAAGCTTGAGTTAGCTTTATCATGAGTTCTTGAGCTTATGAAGTAGATACCAAATATCACTAACTCGAGCTGATCCAAGAATAGCAAAAGCCGAGCTATCAAGCAAGCCCACAAATGATCGATTGACGCTCTCTAACTCAATAAGAAAATGCCGCCAGGAAAGAGACCCCGGGGTCACCAAAATCACCAATCCACTGGGAGCTTAAGTCAAGACTGAGTTCTAAAGGTAACTCAACAAGCCCAAATATGGCGAGGCACGCCTCCTCACTCAACAAGCCAAGAAAGGTCATGGAGAATCACTAATGATGATATGCTCACTCAAACCATCCAAATTTTGATTACAAGCAACCAAGATCCAAGAGATCTCTCTACTTGATCGATAGATCAGGACAAGTTGAGGAAACGCACAATTTAGAGTTGCCTCAAATCGGTCTTCATATTACCTGCAAGGTGATATTTCAATCTATTCTCAAATGATCTGATCAAGCTCAAAGTACAGATCAAAGCCAATCTCCTCATCAAAGAAATGACAGATCAGGAAGCAATTCATAGTTCAAACAAAATGAATAGAGAAATTTCATGGTTATTTAGTCAGTTAAAGCACACATTGCTTGACTAATAACTCAACATTGACTATATAAGTCGAGGTCATTTATTTACCTTCAATGAGTCCATCCGCAAAGAATAGGATTCATGGCATACACTTCAGACAAGTCAATATTGGCAACAAAGCCGCTTTTTCAAGTCCAAGCTCAAAGATAGGAATTTCAAATCGATCAAGCATAAACCGATTCTAGTGGAGTCCTTCATCAAAGTAGACCAATTCTTCTATCAAAGCATGCATGAAGCTGGTCGAGGAGCTCAATCGCAAGGATATAAAAGAAAGATATCTCAGAAAGCCATAAGCATATAGTAGATGGTGTAAGAACTCTTATCAATTGAGTCGATACAATCAAGCCCTTTATTTAAGATGTCTGAATAAGGCGAAGATACTAATGACAGATCTTGTCAAAGCTCGGTAAGCTATTGCATTCAAAGCCGAAGAGATCCAAGTTATGTGGCTAGCCCAAAGGGTCAACTTGATTTCAAAGACTCGCCCATGCATCACATACATTTGTGAATTTATTGACTCCACATATGTTTTGTAAATGACAAGCCTACAAGTCAAATTGACGTCGAGGTGAAAGTGCACAAGGCTGATGCACTGTCACTAAAATGGTCAAATGGTCCAATCGATGAACAACTTGCCATCACATTCAAAATATCAAATTGATCAAATTATAAATATTACAAAATTAACGAGCAATTGATTGCTTTTAGCTATCAATGTTTCGATGTTTTATCGAGTCGTGAAGCTACAATGATGTTCAAGAGCTCCGTTCATGAAATTGATCACATTATTAGCTTCAAAATATCAAAATCTATCAAATGAGTCTTTCATAGATGAGTTTATGCATCGAGTGATTTGAAGTGACAAATAAACAAGATGAAATGCACGATGTCACCAAAATCAACCCAAATGACCGACGATGAATGTATTTCACCATCGATTCGTAATCAAATGGATATAAATATTGTACAACTTAATGATCAATTGATCAAGCTCGAGTCATCAACATTCTTGCATGCATATATCAAAGTAGAAATTGCAATGTCAAATGCTCATAAATGAATTATCAACTTCAAACATCAAAATCTATCAAATGAGACTATCCGTGCTCAATTTAGACGAGTCTGTGTAAATGTTGAGTGATTTGAAGTGAAATCGAGTCGAAATGGGACGCCACCAAATCAACTCAAATGACCTATCGACAAACGAACTTTGCCATCACGTTCAAAACTTTGAAACTGGTCAATATAAATATTGTGCAATTTAACAACCCATCAAGCGCTGAAGTCATCAACATGACATATTAAAGTTAGGATGCATCGAATAAAGCCAAATGACCCCGCTCATGAAATTGATTTAGTTTTAAAATCAAAATCTATCAAATGAGACCGCCCACACTCATAAATGATCGAAATGTCGATGAAGTGACAATGCGAATCGAATCGAAATATAAGAGCCACCAAATCAACTAAAATGATCTAATCGATAATCTTCACCATCGATTCGTATCAAATATAGCAAATATGACGATTGATGATCAACTGATCAAGCCGAAGCCATTCAATGCGCCACAATATATAAGGGAGGTGTTAGGATCAAATGACCTCCGCTCATAAATTGATCAATTTCTCAAACATCAAAAATTTATCAAGACTATTCTCACTCAATTTGGATAATTTGCAAAATCAAGAGGTCGAAAGCACGATGAAATAATTTCGATCAAATTAAATGGCCCGATCAAGCAAATAAAGCTCCAGATCGTAAAAGAATTATTCAATTAATATAATATATAATATATATATATATATATATATATATATATATATATATATATATATATATATATGAAAATCCACATTAAAACCGCTAATAAATTTAAATTTATTTAAAAATTCTAAATTACCCCCATGTTCAACCGCACAATTTTTTATTTTTCAAATTTTTTTTAACTGCTCCAAAGAAAAAGAAAATTGAAAACCAATATTGTTCTTCCTCCTCATTCTCCCCATGTTTCTCTCTCATTCCTTCTCTCATTGGAAAAGTTCTCGACATAGTTAATCTTTGAATTCCTCTCCTCTATTTTCATTCGATCCCGCCGTCACCTCTGTCGCGCATTCGGCCGCAAAGCGACGCCACAGGCCCTCCGCACCTAGCCCGCCGGTCCCGTGCATGCCACGAACCCGCTCCACTGGCCCACCACACTCAGCCCGCCGGTCCCGTGCATCCCATAAAGCTTGACGTTTGACGACCGCTTGTCTGTCGCTGTCAACCCACTCCACGTTCTCACTGTGCGACCCGCATTGACCTGCACCTGACCCACCGATCTGCGTGTCTCGCTTATCAACCCACCGCTGACAGAATTCATCTCGCGCATGTGCCACAGTCGCGCGCTTCAATCCCGTAAAATCGCAATCCAGGTCCAGCCATCCAAAAACCCTCCGTCCGCAGAATCATGCGTAAGACCACGCTGCCGGCCCACAAGCGCCCGCATCCGCTTGGCCCAATCCCATCCCGCAGTAATCCATCCCAACCGCTGGCCCGCTGCCGCAAATCCCATGGCCCATCTTCCGCCAACCCAATTTCCCAGCCCGCTGCTGCAAACTTGGTCGTTCATAATCCAGACAAACAACTGTTCCATGACCTGCCATAATCATCCACCAGTCCTATCCGTCCTGCAGCCTCCTCACTTTGTTTTTATCTCTTGAATCGAGAACATCATCAACATGGTTCTTCTTTTCGATTTTCAGCTCGATTTATCCCATTTTTGCTTCGCTTCAGAAGAACATCAAGCATCGATTCTTTTTTTTTATTTTTACATCGCATCACTTTAGCCGTTTTACGCCATAATGAAGAACATCGCCAAGAGGTGAATTCTTCGATCAGACGATCCTCGCTAATTTTCCCACCTAGCTTCAGAATCAAGAAGTCAAAGGCAAATTCTTCTTTCATTTTCGCGCCTTTTGCATTCTAATCGCATACCAACCCATTCTTTTCATTGCAAAGCGCCAAAATGCCGAACATGTGATGAATGTATATATACATATTGCTCTTTCATTTGTTAGCTAGGTCGAGATGAAAAATATTTGTGCAAAGACATCACGCTACATTACAAAAATCGAGTAAGCCACTTGTTGATGTCGCCTCAAAATAAAATGTCGCCAAAATTTTGTCTAATTCTACTTAAAAAAAAAGAGGGAAGGAGGAGAATGAATATATATTACATTGTATGTCTTCATTTAGGTCTCAAGGTCACATTGTGCTCAATAGGCTGCGACGAGATGAAAAATTGATTGTGGTGCACACACCGCTTTCAATGGCGCATGAAAAAAAACACTCGATGCTACCTATGACGAGAGAGCCAAAATTGCATCAAATCTTTGACTTAAAAAAAAAGGGAGGGTAAAATGAACTAACTTAAGAATGCTAAGTAAGAAAACCCGCATCTAATTTTAAATTAAAAGCGTCAAATAATAAAAAAGGGGAGAGCCTTTAAAGCAAATTTTAAAAAAAAAATGGAACACTCATTTAAAATGCAATTAAAATTTGGGGAGGCTAATATTAAGCTCACAAACTCTAATTGTATTTCTATGGTTGAAGTAATGAGTGAGTTATCTTTTCTTGTAATTCCTCAAAATTAAACAAGCTTTAATTAGAATTTGGGAGGGATTAATGCTAAACTCATAACAAACTTACAATAAACTTAAAGTCTCAGGATGAATCCAAATTGGGTTTAATAACTCTTATAATGAATGGTGATTACTATGCTAATAAGCATGAGTAGGCTAAAGCAATAAACACCAAATCGATATAACCCATCAAAATTGATGTAAATTGAACATAATCAAGTTGGGAGAATTGCAAAACTCAAGTAAACTAAGTGCAAATAATATTTTAAACTATAATCTAAATCTCTTCTGCCACAAAATACAACCCTTGTACAAGTGAGAAGGCATACTAAACCAAAATCTACAAAATCATGGAGTTTTCCTTCAATAAAAAAATTAAGTAATTTCATTCTAATTATGATTTTCAAAATCCATGAAATCACTAATTAGGTGAGGTTATCTAAGTTATAAACATCAACAAGTGCTTGGACATAGAGATCTCAAGTGCGAATTTTAATGTCTGAAAAGGCTACGTAGGCTAAAGTTGGAATTAAATGAAAAACCTGAAATCCAATCTCATAATTCAAACACAAAACTACCTAAAATTATTATACACCCGCATGGGCCCCGACACTATGCTGATTGCTTAAATTCAAGAAGGGAGTGGTTGCTCGTTAAGTCTTAGATCGGGTTAACAAAACCTAAAAATTTATAAAAAAGAGTTTCAAATTGAAATATCTGAAACTAATTTCATGTGATAGTAGATCTAAGACTCTATTAGCAGCTAAACAGAGTTGACAGGATCTAAAACTCTTAAACATATTCAAATTAATCAATTTTTCAAATCAATTTTCAAATATCAATCTGAAACTGCTTAAATGAAACTCTATCACTAAAAACTTAAACCAAACTCAATCTATCCACCTTCGCAACTGTTTATCAGGAGTGATAAATTAAGAAAACTCTAGCTCACAAAGGAGCCAATGTCAAATCAAGTGTTCGCTATGTTCATCTCAATCTCACGCTAAGTAAGATGTGCTGTCCTTTACATGACTTGGCCAAGAGTTCCGATGAAGTAGTTATGCCGAGTCCTCGACGTGGTTTGGATCCGACTTATTATATTACGATCACGATCGTAGCTCAATGTTCTCGCTTTGAGTTGTGAATCATGGGTATACTTAATAGGGCAAACAACCCTCTATCAGCAAAGGTAGACTTAAGCCTGTCTTCTTAGATAAACACCACCCTAAGTCTATAAGAATTTTTTGGATGATGTAACCCATGTGTTACTAATGAGAATCCTTTTGTCAAGTCATGACTACCTCTAAGTAGATTGTGGAGTGACCTGGATGATGAAACCATGGGATCTAGATCGCAGTACATCATCATTCCCCAACCATCTGGTTTAAGCTAAAATGATAAATTTCATATCTTAAATTCTAAAACTCTATATATTGCTACTATACGCTACCCATTTAGCGATCTAATGATTAGCTTTAATCAAAAGTTCTCTATCACTTATTGAGAGGGGTAATTAACTATGGGGCTTTTTAGAAACCTAGAATCGATCTCACCAAAATGAAGACAAAATCTCGCTGTCTTATCTACTATCTCATATGGCTTCTAAAAATTACACCGACACCTCAAATCACACTCTCTTCAATATTCAAAAAATTGCGAGAGTTCAGTGGTGAATTTTCGGAGCCCACAAGGGAAAAGCTCCAACCCGCTATAGGACCATTATATGGTTTGATAATCGCCATGTGCGAGTGGAGGGGGCAATCACCCTTCCTGTTGTCCTTGGAGAATTTTTTTGATAAGTGACTCATTCAATTCAATTCATGGTGGTCAAGTCAGATTCGACATACAACGCTATCTTCAGAAGGCCCATCTAATCAATTTTTGGTGTTGTTACTTCGGTATCTCATCTTAAGATGAAATTGATCAATTGGTTGATTCTACGTCTGGGCATCAAATGCTCAATTTTTTGGATGCTTACTCAGGTTACAACCAAATAAAAATGGACCCAATGGATGAAGAAGCCACATCATTTCAAACATATAAAGGTTTATATTGTTACCAAGTTATGTCGTTCAAGTTAAAAAGTGTTGGTGCTACTTATCAACGCCTTATGAATAAGGTTTTTAAAGACCTCTTAGGCCACACAATGGAGGTATATGTGGATGACATGTTAGTAAAAAGCGTGAAAGAATCACAATATATTTCTGACTTAGAAATATGCTTTAACCTTCTTCAACATTATAACATAACACTAACCCTCGACCAAGTGTGCTTTTGGGGTTACGTCGGGAATATTTCTTGGGTTCATGATCACCCACCGCGGGATTGAAGCTAATCTTAGCTAGAGATATGGCTCCTCCAAAAATATCGAAAGTTCATGCTTGAATGGGCCTTGTCTATATCTCTTAGCTCATTTTGGGGATAAATACTGTCATTCTTTAAAATATTAAGGGAGCTAGAAATAATAATTTTAGTGGTGATGAATGTCAAGCGCATTTGGTAAGGAAATATTTAGCATCTCCACCCACTATCAAGCTATCGAAGAGATGTTATACATATCTCAGTCTCTTCGAGCTTAGAGTGTGAGAAAATAAAATTCTAACAAATTTATCATCAAAATTCTCTCGACAGTCATTATCCACCATAAGATGGCTTTGACTTTTGTTTTCTTGGTAAATTACATCCACTTCCACAAGGTGTTTATACGATTACCATTTCCATTTACAACGAGGGCATGGAGGTTAATCAAATGGTCCATAGGTGAGTTATATCCATTTTCTACCACTAAAAGTCCTGAGCTTTATGGTGGAATGTCAACTTCAAATGAGCTATCCCCTTCTCTCAATGGACCTATGTTGATGGAGCTATCAGAGCGAATCTTACTTCCCCAATAGGATACCTGAGTATGGACTTTGAAATTCAATAATAATATCTGAATTTGAGGCTCTCATCCTGGAGACTTGCCATCATTGTGAGGCTCAAAACTTAATGATCTGACTCTGACTTAGCCTCAGTTGAGGAAACTTTAATGTCCATAATCAGCTAACCTCACTTGGTGAAGTCACTTCTTGCCCATATCAAGACACATCAAATCATTCATATACTTAGAGAAAATAGGCTCTTAAAAGCTACCTCTTCTATTTAGAGAAGACATGTTGAGCAAATATTTTTCCTAGTATCCAAGGGTCATGGGTAATACAAATTAATGAGACAAAGAACCTTCATGGATGGACACCATCCTATCCTTTCTGAAGGGACCCTTAAGCACTAACTTCTAGAAGAAGATCAAATTTTATTATCATTGAGGGAACTATACAAACAGCTTTTTTGGGCTATACCTTATCTCACCATTAGAGGAGATTGCATTAGAGAGGTTCACTGGGATATGTAGAGGAGGAAGGGTGCTTAAAATATAAGGCAAGATTTTTTTGGCCTACGATGAAGCAAGATGCCTTGGATTTCAAAAAATGTGTGAGTTCATTGCACTCTAACCTCTCTCATGCACCATATCACCTTCAAAGCGTGGCCCTTAATAGGAATTATATCATAGGACCTTTTCATAGCATGAAAGTTTATCATTTATTTTGACTACTTCACTAAATGGGTGGAAGCTCTCTAAAATCACAGGCAAATGCTAAATAATTTGTTTGGAAAAAAATATAATATGATTCGTCTTAGCAAAGATCATCACCGATAATGGAACTCAATTTACTAGAAAAATTTACATCATTTGTAAAGATCTTTCACATTCAATTTTATATACTGATCTCCTCAAACTAATGGGCAAAGCTGACCAACAGACTATAATTAAAGGGTTAAAAATGCATCTCAAGAAGGTTGAGAGCAATGGGTTGAGGCTCTCTAATGTTCTTTAAACCACACTACTACGAACTTCATGAGACATATAATTTGTGTTTTTTGGCACATAAGCTATTATCTAGTAGATATCGAGATTTAGTCAAATTATAATAGTAATGAAAAAAACTTTGATAACTTGGACCTACTCCCCAAACTCGTGACATGGCTACTGGGTTTCCTACCACCAAAGGGTAGCTCATCACCATATAAACAATCTCCTTCATTTAATCCTCCACTTGAGGAATGGATAACTCATGTTGTGTCTCAGTCGGGGCATGATCAATCCAAAGATTTGATCGGACCTCTTCCATCTAGTAAAGTCAAGTAACACTTTGACTAATGCCTAGGATAGGTCAAAATCCTTGGTGGATATTCCGACCTCTTCCATATATGAGAAGTCAAACACTTTGACTAATACTGGGATAGGTCAAAGTCTTGGTGGACATTTCACCTCTTCCAAAGTAAGATGTCAATAATATTTTGACTAATACCTAGGATAGGTCAAGTCCTTGGTGGACTTCCCACGACCTCTTCCATTAGGTTAGTGTCATGAATAATATTCACCAATCACGAATAGTCAAAATAATAAGAGCAAATCACTCAAAATTTTTAGTTTACTAATGTCATTGATAACTTTATGATATAAGAGAATCAAAATTTTGGATACAAAAAATAATATTAATAAATAACAATACATAGATAAAAGGGAAAGCAATGCATCCTCAAGTGCTACTACATGATATTAATGTCCTCCTCAGTGCTAGAAGATGCTCCCTTAAACTAACTCTTAACCCCTTCATCTCTTGGGATACCATAGATTCTCAATAATAGCTCCAGTTTTGATGTACTAAGGAATCTCATGAAGCCTTCCTCAAACATTGGTCGTAAGTCCTTCACTTCAACATCAAGAATATGATTATGAGCTTCTTAGATATGATCCTCGATAGCATCATGATAAGCTAGGGAGTTCTTAAAGTCTTCCACTGCCTTCAAGGATACTTCATTTGGTTCCTCGACATTATAAGCTCCTTCTCAGAGAGACGATCTTGTAATGCTTTCTTCTCTCAAGAGCTTTCTTCTCCACAAATGCCTTGAGTCTTTTCTCTTTATGTGATCTGCTCTCACCTCATCACAGTATGCTCCAACTCTTGACACTAGAAAGAGAAGTTGACATATTATAGCTCAGTTCTACCGGTTATCCTCAGTGCCACTTCTTTGGCCTTAGCACTCATCTTTTCATACTCTTGCAAGTATTTTACCTTCACAAATTCAGTATTTCACTCATCTAGAGCGACACCCAAATGAGCCATAATCCCTATGTTTGGGCTACTTGCAATAAAAAATCATAAATATTACACAAAGAAAAAAGAAAAGAAGAAATGAAAGAGAAAGGAAGATATATACTAATTCATGCTTCGTTGATCATCGTGCTTTAACACCTCTTCAAAATATGCGGCTTCGAAATGAATCCCCATATGAGTTGAGATAGCTAAACTCTTAGAGAACTGGGGTGAACATCTCTAAAATATTGGACGTAGTGACATGTGTATTCTTTTTTCTTTAAAGAAGAAACATTGTTGTCACCTTGATTTTGTAATGGGCTTCTTGAAAGAATCCTATGAATATGAGGAGACCTTTCATCACCTTTACTTGATTTCTTCAATGGAAGAGCATGAGATCTCCCTGAATGGAAAGGACCTTGAACATTCTATTTTCAATTATATACTTGTCAGTGGCGTAACTCATCGTGCTTCCTACATCAGGAATATTAAGAGTCATTAAGATTTCATTCTCTTCAATCAACAATAAATTTGGAAGGTCATTCAATCTTTCCCATCTCTCAAGGAGGCCCGACTCATTTTTCACAAAAAAAGCCCATTAGACCAATTTCTAGATGGATCCTATGCTGAAAATTATATTCAATTCTTTATAGCTCGATAAGAAACACGTTGTCCCTAAGCATCACATGTGAATATATACATTGAGTATTTGATGTTCAAAGTCGCACCACGCTCTCTAAAGAAGATAGACAGGCAAACGATGATCACTAAAGCTCGAAATAAAAATTATGTTAAAGCTACACTGCATATTTTAAAGACCTCAATCAATTCATGAGTGAAAGGAAATCACAGTCTTGCACGAAGAATCATCTCAAAAATAGTGAAGTATTCTGGCGGAGGAGAACGTGCTCGATCAAAATTTTCGGCAATAATAGCCACCAACTCATTGGGGAAATGAAATTTTTTACGGTGCACCATTAAACTATCAGCTATGATAGTGGATGATATATCATCTGTAGCTATCATGCTATTGGTTTTCTTTTGGTAATCATCTAAAATACATAATAAATATGAGGCAAAAAATAAGAGAGAAAGACAAAGGTCAGAATGTGTGAAACTCACTCACCCCAATACTTGGGCATATCCTTTCGACTTTGTTGCTCATAGGCAGTTTGAATAAAATTTTCACCTACGATCTGATGAAAATATATGCATACATATGAGATCAAAAAAGGAAAAAAAGCTATTTCTCTCTAATGATACTCCAAAATTACATGCCAGATTTTCTGAGTTTTTCGAGGGATGGTTCCTAATTGACGCTTCCCCACCATCTTGGTAGTTGTCAATCATTGAACCATCTATTAGAGTTTCAAGAAATTCGATTTCCTACAACAAGAAGTAAAAAATATGGGTCTTGATAGCAAACTGGTCGGTTCACGAGAACAGTTGATGCCTCTCAAAGGAAAATGGGCCTCACTATGAACTAGGGTCTTGATCGCCTCCAAACGGCGGTTCGGGCGGTTGATGCCTCTCGAGGGAAAAGCGAGCCTTTCCATATGAACTATGGGCCTTGATCACCTCCACGTCGATCCAACGGGATTGCCTCAAGAAAAAATTGAAATCAGTATGAACTACGGGTCTTGATCGCCTCAACCCGGTCGGTCATGAGATAGTTGATGCCTCTTTGAGGGAAAATTGAGCCTCAGATGAACTGGGCCTTGATGCCTCCAAACCCGGTATGTTGACATGTTGACACCTCTTTGAGGAAAATTGGAGCCTGGTGTATGAACTACGTGGATCACCCTCCGGTCCGGCGAGGATAATTGCTCTTCGATGGAAAATCGAGCCTCACCATATGAACTGGCCTTGATCACCTCAAACCGGTCGGCGGGGCTTGATGCCTCTTTTGAGGGAAAATTGGAGCCTGAGAGACGGGCCTTGATGCCTCCACAAGGTCCGGCGAGACAGTTGATGCCTCTCTCTAAGAAAAATTAGAGTTTTGTCGTATGAGCCGCGGGTCTTGATTAGCAAAGTGAATGACCTTCTCTCTTAAGGTCAAAGCTTCATTGACAAAAGAAAGAAAATATTTTTTTATCTAGCCTTTGAACTTCTTCTAGATAATTTCTCATCCAATGCTGAAGAACACTAGAGCATATGAGAGTCGTGTCTCTTCACTTGACCATAGAGGGTTTTATAGACCCACTATAAGGGCAAAAAGGGAAAAAAATAAAAAAATGTAAAGAAATAGAAAAAAATTGAAAAAAATAAAAATGCTCATCGTCACGCCATGCGTGAGCCTTCGAGAGTGCCTGAGGTCTGTGTTGCAGGTGGCCGTAACCTGAGCCTTGTGCCATGCACCCTTATGATCATGTGCTTGAAGATCTATTCTCTCAAACTGTATGGTTAATGAATCCACAAATTTCATTCAAGAATTTATTATTTTTGATTATTTGGTATATATTTTTGGATGATAGAGATAATGTCATCCAAAAATAGGGGGCACCTGATATGACACTAGAATATTCTACTAGTTGAAGCACGCATCTTGATGTCAAAAGCAATATGATTCTAAGTCGAAACTAATCTTGATCAAACACTTAAAATATCATTGTAAACTTTAGGATATTAGTTAAATCCCTAAATAGTTTCTAAATATGGAGTGTTTATGACCAAATCGAGCGTCTTGACGAGCTGGATCTAACAAGCCCAAGATCTCTTGATTCTGACTTCATATAAGCATTCAAATACTTAAAATACATTAGATGATCAAGGGAATCATTTTGAGCCGTCCGATGGAGTGGTTCGATTTTGCATGTATTTATAGAAATGTCATCCCTCTAATCTATAAATAGCCCCTCATTCTTCATATGAGGGAGAGCCAAACTAAATAGAAAAGAGAGCTCTAAAGCTTGAAAATCCTCCAAGCATAATCGTGCCACCCACGGTCGCCGACCATCGGCCATTGCGCCAACCACCGAAGCCGCCAGTTGGCCACCACAGCCGTTCGTCATCGCCATCATCGCCAGTCATCGCCACCGACCATCGTCGCCGGTCATCCCCACCGAGCACCGTCACCGGTTCGCGTGACCCGTCGCGAGGGTCCAGTCGACCGTCGCCGGTCTCCGGTTCTTCTGTGCATCCCATCGCGGCCACACCACCATCGATCATACCATCGATCATCTGTCATTGACCACCATCGTATCGCTGCCATGCCATCATTCGCCGGCCATCTTTGCCGGTCAACACCACCACCGACCGTCACATCCGGTTGTTGCCGTCATCGATTGTTGTTTCATCGTGGCCAAAGCATCTTGCTAACTACTATGGTTGTTATTCGATTTTGAGATTCCCATTATTAAGCCTTCTCATATATAATTCTGTAATTCTATTATCGGGAAAACTTTGTACTCCGAAATAGATACATAGGGGAAGATTTTTACTGGGCTAGGCCCCGTGATTTTTCCCCCTCTTCAGGGGTTTTTCCACGTAAAAATCCTACAGTTTCTTGTTCATTTTTAAAATGTTGATATGTGTGTGCTAGACTTCACAATAAAGCTAAGGCTTAAACTTTTCTTCTATCGCAATTGGTTTTCTAGTGCGCAAAGTTTGCCATGTAGGAAGCAAACCCCATAATCGTAATCTCACAACATGCATTATGACAACAGTAATACTACAACAATGGAGCCTCCTGCTCCAAATCCCATCACTCTCGAAACCAATCCTTGAACTAAGGACACCAAGCTTTTGCCTCACTTCCCCCTGATAGGCATGACCCAATCGGTGAATGTGCAACATAAATCTTTCTAGAAGATCGTGTGCGTGTGCGTCGAATAAAAGAGTCTCAAAATGAGATAATCTAACTTTAACGAGAAACACAGTAGCCACTACTACAACAAATGCATCTCCCCGAAGATCGATCGTTAGCGGTCAAAATGCTATCACGGGCCTTCTCACCATCAGTTTGAAGTTTACGCTTCAGATCATTATCGCTCTCATTGACAGTTAGTTCTACTCATTCACCATACAGCTCAATATTGCTAATCCACCAATTATGCGGTAGCTTGACATTCTCATCCTGTTGATTCCACCTGTCATATTATTCATGCGGAATTACAATGCTTAGTACAAGAAGAATTCCACTTTAAAGATAGAAATCATCTTCCCTCTCATTGCGATAATCAGGAGTCTTCACCTTTGACTACAGTTATTTTTCAACATCCTATTCTCATAGGGTTCAAGCTTCTGAGCATTGACTCTTATGATGGGGCAACTGACCCATACGAACATATCAACCATTATAGAACCATCATGCATATCCAACGAGCTCCTAACACACTGCTTTGTCAAGTCTTTCCAATCACCCTCAAGGGCTCTACTTGGTTCTATTCTAAGGGGATCCATCCATACCTTTGTTAACTCAAGATTTTTGTAGAAACGTTCATTGCAAAGGAGGATCATTAAAGATTCCTCTATCTCTCGCATTCATCAAAATGAGGGTGAATCACTTAATGAGTATACAGAGTTTCTCCTTAGAGGTCGCAAATACAGGTAGACCAACTATTTAGGAGTTTTCCTTGGAGGGCCGTCACGGGCTTCTCATCACTAATGCGAGATACAATCTGCTCATATGCCGACTTGGTTCATCGTGTGGAAGTACAAATTTCTATCGATGAGGCTATTAATGCCCATCGTAAACAATTTGAATAATCCACAGAAAAACATAAGACTGCCCTAGAGAACACTGATCGACATTCCCATCAAAAGAAGCAACAAGGTAGTCGTCATCTCTCTCCATGGCTCTCACATCAATGACGTGAACCACGACCAGAAAAGGAATACACACCAGACATCTCATGTTAATGTCTTGATGGTCCATTCGAGATGAAGAGACCATAGTGGTCACATCCTGAAACCAATTTAGAAATCGAGTAATATTGTCACTTCCATCAAAGTCGTGGACATACTACTGAGGCATGTAAACAACTCAAAGAAGAGATCAAGAGGCTCATTCAATAAGGATATTTATGTTGATTTGTGCAGAATCAATCGATTTAAGCAAACATAACTCTAACTGGGGGGCAACTAGGACAATCATCACATAAATAACAAAATAGTCGCTACATAGTTGGAGAAATTGAATCAATCATAGGAGGACCACAACTATCTAATCAAGCATTGCCCTCAAGAACCAGTTAAATAAATCTCATATTGATCATTCCATCACATTTAATGATTTCGAACTTAGAAGAGTCCAAGTTCCCATTAAGATCCACTTGTCATCGATGCAGGGATCGGTGACCCATGCTATAATGTTAAGAGAATTTTGATTGATAACGAGAGTTCTGTCGATGTCTTATTTAACTCTACATTTCTTAGCATGGGCTTGGTGAGGGATGTTGACCTCCATATATGTGTCATAAATTAAGACAAGCCCACAAGTTAAATTCGAGGAGATGACAATCAATTGAGGCTCAAGATGCAGGTGTCACGAATCAAACAATCTCCGATCGATGAACGGACTTCGCCATTGCATTCATAATGTCAAAATTGATCAAAATATAAATATTGTAAAATTTAAAGAGCAATTAATTAAGCGCTCGAGCTATCAATGTGTTGACACGTATATCAGAGTCAGGAAGCTGTGATGATGTCCAAATGATCTCCGTTCATGAAATTGATTATGCCATTAGCTTTGAAATATCGAAATCTATCAAATGAAAATTTCTTGACGAGTATCAAATATCGAGTGATTTGAAGTGACAACACACAAATCGAGGTTGAAATGCACTGGATGTCACCAAAATCAACCCAAATATACTCCGATCGATGAACAAACTTTACCATCATGTTCAGAATGTCAAAATTGGTCGTTTAGATGTATTGACTTAATGATCAAGATCAAGCTTCGAGTCGTCTGCATACATATCGAAGATGATCTCTATGACTCCGTTCATAAAATTGATCATGTCGTTAGCTTCAAAATTTATCAAATTGGACTCTCATAATTGACAATTTGTCGTCAGTGATTTGAAGTGATAATCGCGTCGAGGCTGAATATATAGGTCAGAAATCCTCAAATGACCTCCGTCGATGAACAAACTTTGCCATCATATTTAGAAGTCAACTAGTCAAAATATAAATATTGTATGACTTCATTGATCAAAATAGTCGTCACGCTTGCATATATCGAAGTTAGGATGTCTTGGAAAAATGACCCGTTCATGAAATTATTTGACGTTAGCTTCAAAACGTCAAATCATCGAATGAGACTATCTGCTCAATTTAGGGAGTCATGCAAATGTCAGTGATTTGAAGTGATAACGTCATCGGAAATGCATGATGTCACCAAATCTCAAATGACCTCCGTCGATGACGGACTTTGTCATCATATTTGAATGTAAAATTGGTCGATATAAATATTGCATGGCTTGATGATCTATGATCATCGTCGATGCCGCACATATCGAGGTTAGGAGGCGCAGATGAATCAAATGGCTAAATTAAATGAATTAAATGTCGATACTTTATCAATGTCATTTATTTTACCATTGAATGAGTTTTATGAAAATCGAGCGTAAAGTTATGTGCATTTTGAGCTAAAATGGATTCAATTTGCGCTAACCAAATATCGATCGCGAAATGAATTTCTGTAATTATTGAGAACAAATTATTTAAAATTATTTATTAATTACAACAAAATTATCTTAAATTGATATATATATATATATATATATATTGATTATGTCATTCTTTAAATGAAATCCATTAAAATTTTAATAAATTTAAATTTATTTAAAAATTCTAAATTACCCTCATGCTCAACCGTTTCCCCCACTTTTTTTTCGGTTTTCTGCTCCAAAAAAAGAGAAAATTTGAAAACCACTCCCTCTTGATTCTTTCCTTCTCATTCTCTTTCATATTTCTCTCTCCTGCATTCCTCTCTCACGTTGGAAAAGTTATCTGCACATGGGTAATCTTCAGAAATCCCTCTCCCTCTCGGTTTCTGTCCAATCCCACCGCCGCCTCTGCCGAGCATTCCGCCGTAAAGCCATGCCACGGGCCCACTGCACCCAGCCCGCCGGTCCTGCGCGTTCCGCGAACCCACTCCATGGGCCCGCCGCACTCAGCCCGTCGGTCCCCCGCGTTCCGCAAAACCCGACCCGTTCGACCCATCAACTCGCTCCGCGCTGCCTCCACCCGTGATCCGACCCGCTTAGCGTTCCCGCTGAGCGACCCGTGCTGACCAGCATCTGACCCGCCGATCCGCACATCCCGCGTATCGACCCGTCGCTGGCCCGTCGTTGTTCCGTCACCGGTAGCAATCCGTCCTGCGCACGCGCCGCAACTGCGCGCTTCAATCCCGTAAAATCGCAATCCGCCTCCAGCCATCCCGCCGGAAAACCCTTCGTCCGCTGAATCCTGCGTAAAACCACGCTGGCCTGAAAGCATCCGCATCCGCTCGGCCCATTCCCAGCCAGCAGCAATCCGTCCCAACCACCGGCCCGCTGCCACAAATCCCACGGCCTGCCTTCCGCCAACCCAATTTCGCAGCTCGCTTCCGCAAACCCGGCTCGTTCTGCACAATCCACCCCGCAAACCCAACCGTTCTGTGACCCGGCCCACTGCACGCATCCCACCAGCCTGCTATCCCGCAGCCCGCATCTGCTTTTATCCATTTTTACATGATGGAAGAATCGTCGATCAATTCTTCTTCGATTTCCTTCACTCTCCTTTTTATTTTCTTTATGATCGGAAGAATCATCGATAGATTCTTCTTTCGATTTTGGCGTCATCTCTCCTTTAGCCGTCATTTTAACTTCATGATTGAGGGAAGAAAATCAAGAAATTCTTTCGATTTTGGTTCATACTTTAGCCTTCCAAATTAGGAAAAATATCAAGGTGAATTCTTCTTTCTTTTCGCTCGCTGCTTCTTCGCATCAACCCCGTTCTTTTTAATTGCGGCGCAAAAAATGCGTGAAATGTGATTTATGAATGGATATATAGAGTTATTTGAAATTAGGCATAATCTGTCTTATAGATTTAGGCTTGAAAATTTTTTTTTTTAATGAAAATAGAAATCGTCAGAGGACATTGTATCAAGATATTTATATGGCGTCATCGTGTCAAATGAAAGAAACAATTATTTATCTGGTTTTAGAAAGGGGAAGAGAAAGAGAGCGTTTTTTATTAATTTTTTAATTAATATAATTATTTAAAATATTTAAAATATATAATTTAAAAATATTTTTTATAAAATATTTAATAACTAAATATTTATATATTTAGTTATTAATTATTTATTTATATATATAATTAAATATATAATTTAAAATATTTTTAATTATATATATAATTTTGTAAATTTATTTAATAATTTTTTATTAATTAATATAATTATTTAAAATATATAATTTTTATTAATTTTTGTTCATATATAATTTAAAATATTTAATATATATATAAAATAATTTTTTAAATAAATAAAGAAGGAATAAATTATATTTATTTTTGATTATATAAAGTATATATTATATATATGTATAATATATATTATTAATATATATATATATATATATGTATATATATATATATTTATTTAGTTATTTATGTATTTCAATTATTAAATATTTTTATATTTATATAAATAATTTGAAAATATTTAAAATATATAATAATAATTGGTTATATATATGTATATATTATATAATTAGTTATTTATTTATTTAAAAAAATATTTATTTATTTAAAAATATATAATTAGTTAAATAAATAATAAAATTTTTATATATAATATTTGGTTGTATATATATATATATATATATATGTATATATGTAATAATATATATATGTATATATATGTATATATATTATATTTTTTATATTCCTTTCTTTCTTTGCTTATTAAAAATTATTTATTTTTTTTTTTTATATTTTTATAATTTTTTTTGTTATTATTATTATTGTTATACTTATATAAAAATATATATAAATAAAATATATATATATATATATATATATATATATCTATATATATATACTTTATTTATATAATTTATAAAATATTTATATAATTTATTCCTTTCTTTTATTTATTAAATATTTTTATATATTTAAATGTTAAATTATTATATAACAAAATGTTTATATAATTTAAATATATAAATGCAAATAAATAAATAAATAAATAAATTAATAATAATAATATTATATATATATATTATATATATATAAAATAATATATAATTACTTTATTTATATAATTTATAAAACATTCATATAATTTATTCCTTTCTTTATTTATTTATTAAAATTATTTATTTATATATTTTAAATATTTTTTAATATATATTAACAAAATTAATAAAATTATATATTTTAAATAATTATATTAATTAAAAAATTATTAAATAAATTTATAAATATATATATAATTAAAATATTTTTTAAATATATTTAATTATATATATATAAATAAAAAAAATTAATAACTAAATATATAAATATTTTATAAAAAAATATTTTTAAATTATATATTTTAAATATTTTAAATAATTATATTAATTAATTAAACCTCTCTTTCTCTCTCTCTCTCTCTCTCTCTCTCTCTCTCTCTCTATTTCTTAAATCACAAAAAAAAATAATTAAATTAATGTCCGTTTGATGGATGAGTAATAAACATTCGGCATCATTATCAATGGACAAATATTTTTGTAAAAAAATTTTCTAGCCTACGCTTAAGATTGATTATAAATTTAAAAATAACCCAAATATACATATATGGTGAGTTTCTTTAGTTTAGAAAATGTCGTTTCATGGCATGACGAGATCATTGTTGTGTCTAAGACACTCTTATGAATGAAAATCAGTAAGCCAACACTTTGATTTAACTCTCCAGGCAATCTTTGCAAAATTTTTCTAATTCAACTTAGAAAATAAAATAAATGAATATATATTTTAATATTCTCGAAAGGCTCATGCTCAACAACGACGAGATGAAAATATCTTTGTATGTCACAAGACAAATATCATATCAGAGTAAAACAAAATAACCAATAATGATATTGAGGAGAATTTTATAAAAGCATCAAATCTTTTGACTTAAAAATGAGAGTAAATAGACTTAAGAATCTAAGTAAAACACAGAGCTAATTTAAAATTATAAGCATCAACAAGGAAAAAAAGGATATAGGCTTTAAAGTAAATTTTGAAAAAAAAAATAAAACACTCATTTAAAATGTAAGTAAAATTTGGGAAGACTAATATTAAACTCACAAACTCTAATTCCATTTTTCTATAGCTTAAATAGAAGTAATGAGTGAGTTATCTTTTCTTGTAAATTCCTCAAAATTAAATAAGCTTTAATTAGAATTTGGGAAGGATTAA
This sequence comes from Cymbidium sinense, assembly GCA_021442155.1. Taxonomy (NCBI): domain Eukaryota; kingdom Viridiplantae; phylum Streptophyta; class Magnoliopsida; order Asparagales; family Orchidaceae; genus Cymbidium; species Cymbidium sinense. The sequence continues at coordinate 103,905,919 of CM038225.1, forward strand.
TGCTAAACTCATAATAAACTTACAATAAACTTAAAGTCTAGGATGAATCCAAATTGGGTTTAATATATATGAATGTGGAGGTGATTATATCTAGCTAATAAGCATGAGTATATAATGCAACAAACAGAAATCGACATAACCATCAAAATTGATGTAAATTGAACATAATCAAGTTATTACAAAACTCAACAAGTAAACTAAGTGCAAATAATATTTTAAACTAATAAATCAAAATGCCTTTACAGAATCTACAACCCTTTGTACAAGCAAATGAGATGATATAAATTAAAATCTACAAAATCATGGAGTTTTTTCTTAATACAAAAATTAAGAATTTCATTCTAATTATGATTTTCAAATCATGAAATCACTAATTAGGTGAAGTTATCTATCTTTAAACATCTGCATGTGCTACATAGAGATCTCAAGTCGAATTTTAATATCAAAACGCACACTAAAGTTAAAATTAAATAAAATCAATCCTCTCTAATTCAAACACAAAATTACCAATTATTATACATGGGTTCTTTGAATGATTAAATTCAAGTGTCAGGATCTTTGCATGGGTTGCTTCGGTTTAATCTTAGGATTATGCATTAACAAAACCTAAAAGTTATAAAAAGGCAAATCGTGAAATATCGGCTGATTCGATGATAGTAGATCTAATCATGCAATTTGAAGAAACTACATTTGAGAAGAATGCAAGATATGGTGATTCAAGTTCGGTTGAAAGTGGTAAGTCTTACCACCTTCATCAAAGAAGGAAATGCTAATAAAGACAAAGGCAAATAAATTGAAGTCGAGGATATCATTCCCAAAATTCAGATAAAGCCTAAATCGGTGAGAAGATAGATTATAATATTCTATCACATCGAGAAAGATCCATGAGAGTGTGTATGAGGCTCTCTTGATGTCAAAAGGCCTCTGAGACACTTTGATACATGCTCAAAGATCCGGAGAGTTATGAAGCTTACTTTGCTGAGAAATGTATGACCGAAGCATTACAAACTCAAGATCTCCTAGTAATCACATTTTTTGAAGAAGATCTTATGTTGGGAACAACAGATCACAATCATCCTCTTTATGTTACTGCAAAGAGTGATGGCATCTCGATCAGCTGAATATTGATTGATCCAGGTTCTTCTATCAATCTTATGACTCTAAAGGTATTAAGAGGATTATTGCTTGATATCCAACATCTTGAGAGAGATAAGTTGATGGTTCATAGATTTAATGAAAAGGTGAAGAAAACTCGGATTCTTTTATTCTCCCACTCAAGTTCAGATTTATATACTATCTAAGTTTCATGTCGATCGACTTCATTTAGGGATCTCTTGGGGCCATGGGCATGTATGCCATGGTCCCATCAACTATCATCAATGTATGAGTATCTCAAAGATGGAGAAGAATTCAACATTCTTGTCTATCCATTCTCCATCAATGAAACAAAGATCTATGAAGATGCAAAGTACTTCATCCTCAAGAGCCTAAACCAAGCCTATTGAAGTGGTACATCTCTTGAACTAAGAAATTTCAGTGAAAGAACGAAGGAGGAAGAAAGAAGGAAATGCCAACTCTCCTAAAGCACTTGATTCTCAAGTCAAGAAAATTAGTTCCTCATTTGGGAAGTGACAGGAAGAAGAAGAAGATATGCTGAACGAACTTATAAGCTTTCAAGAAAAGTATGGAATAAGTGATTGATTGATATGATTTTGAATCTACTTATGAAAATAGAGTTTAGATGGTCGCATCGGGAGGATATCATCGGCAGTCGATGACTCACTCAAAATTATACTCATCCCTCAATAGTGCTACAAAGAAATCAGTCCACTGGTGATTCAAGTTCAGTTAAGAAGATATGCCTGTTGATTTTGAATCTACTTATATACATACATGCTTGTGTCTTTCTTTGAAGACCTTTATGCTCATAGGGCACGACAAGAGGAAAAATAGGATCTTGTTATGCAACACCGCTTCTTCAATCAGATGTCAGTAAGCAACACTTGTTAGATGTTGCTCCCCCTAAATGAAATGCTACCAAAATTTTTGTTTAATTTCTAGACTTAAAAGAAAGGGGGAAGGAGGGGAATGAATATATATATTACATTGTATGTCTTCTTTCAGGTTTGAAGGCCTCATCGTGCTCACGAGATGAAAAATATGGTGTCATGAACACTACTACCTTCATAGAGTATTAAGTAAGCAAAATACGATGAAAGCATGGGGATGATGTCGAGGAGCTCTTAAATTGCATCAAATCTTTTGACTTAGAAAAATAGGAGGATAAAATCGACTTAAGAATCTAAGTAGAAAATTTGTTGCTAATTTTAAATTAAAAGCGTCAAACAAGAAAAAAAAAGGGGGGGGAGCCTTTAAAGCAAATTTGAAAAAAAATGGAACACTTATTTAAAATGCAAGTAAAATTTGGGGATGTTAATATTAAACACATAAACTCTAATTGCATTTCTCTATAGTTTAAATTGAAGTAATGAGTGAGTTATCTTTTCTTGTAAATTTCTCAAAATTAAATAAGCTTTAATTAAAATTTGGGAGGGATTAATGCTAAAATCATATTAAACTTACAATAAACTTAAAGTCTAGGGATGAATCCAAATTGGGTTTAATAACTCTTATACGAATGTGGAGGTGATTACTATGCTAGCTAATAAGCATGAGTAGAACAAACACCAAAATCGGCATAACCCATCACTGTAAATTGAACATAATCAAGTTGGAGAATTGCAAAACTCAATAAAAAAACATTACCGGGGATAACTATGGGATCTAGATCGAGCACATCATCATTGCCCCAACCATCGATTTGTGAAATGATAAATTTTATATCTTAAATTCTAAAACTCTACATGTTACTATCATTTCAGAGATCTAATGACTAGCCATAATCAAAGTTCTCTCTCACTTATTGAGGTAAAATTATAGGGGCTTGCCTTTAGGAAACCTAAACTAGATCTAAAGTCCTCAAAATGAGGAGAAATCTGGTAGTTCTTGTCTACTATCTCATTTTCCTTGAAAATTACTCGACACCTCAAATCACACTCTCTTAAATATTCAAAATTGCGAGATCTGGCAAATTTTGGAGCCCAGGGAAAAGCTCCAACCCGCTATAGGACCATTATATGGGTTTGATAATCTCCCTATGTGAGTGGAGGGGGCAATCACCCTTCCTGTTGTCCTCGGAGAATTTTCTCAACAAGTGACTCATTCAATTCAATTCATGGTGGTCAAGTCGATTCATACGCTTATCTTAAGGCCCATCCAATCAATTTTTTTTTTGTTACTTTGTATCTCATCTTAAGATGAAAATTTCAACTCCCATTGGAGTTGGAGTAGTCTGTGGAAATCAATAAATAACACAATCATGTTACCTCAAACAAACTCAATCACACCCTTTGGTGACCTTCAACATAGAGAATTTTAATTTTCAAGATGAAGAAGTACCTTAGAGAGCTTCGCTTGTAGAAGACTTGCTCCTTGTTTCATTATCAGATGACCAACCTTTACAAACAGTGCAAGTAGGATCTCTGCTCTCATACGAACAGGGGGTAAAATACATAGACTTCTTGTGCAAAAATTAAGATATCTTTGCTTGGAGTCAGATAGATTTGCCTGGGGTCGACTCTAATGTAATCATGTACTCTCTCGAGATTGATCCAACATTCAAACAGATCATCCAAAAGAAGCAGAGTTTTGCACCTGATTGCCTCCAAGCTATTGAATAAGAAGTTAACAAGCTCTTAGAAGAGGCATTCATACGAGAAGTATATTATCCTACATGGCTACCAAATATTGTCATAGTTAAGAAAGTAAATAGAACTTGGAGAATGTGTATTAATTACATTGATCTCAACAAAGCTTGCTTGAAAGATAGTTTTCCCCTCCCCTGAATTGATCAATTGGTTGATTATACATCTGGGCATCAAATTCTCAATTTTTTGGATGCTTACTCAGGTTACAACCAAATAAAAATGGACCCAATGGATGAAGAAGCACATCGTTTCAAACATATAAATGTTTATATTGTTACCAAGTTATGTCATTCGAGTTAAAAAATATTGGTGCTACCTATCAAAGCCTTATGAATAAGGTTTTTAAAGACCTCTTAGGGCACAAAATAGAGGTATATGTGGATAACATGTTAGTAAAAAGCTTGGAAGAATCACAATATATTTTTAACTTAGAAATATGCTTTAACCTTCTTCGACATTATAACATGCGACTCAACCTGACCAAGTGTGATTTTGGGGTTACATCGGGAATATTTCTTGGGTTCATGATCACCCACCGCGGGATTGAAGCTAATCCTTAGAAAATCAGAGCGCTTAAGGATATGGCTCCTCCAAAAAATATAAAGGAAGTTCAACGCTTGAATGGACGAATTGCTGCCTTATCCAACTTCTTAGCTCATTTTGGGGATAAATACTTGTCATTCTTTAAAATATTAAAGGGAGCTAGAAATAAAATTTTTAGTTGACTGATGAATGTCAAGCTGCATTTGACCAACTAAGAAAATATTTAGCATCTCCACCCTTACTATCCAAGCCTATCCAAGAAGAGATGTTATACTTATATCTCACAGTCTCTTATCATGCAATAATCTTAGTTTTAGTATGAGAAGAAAATACGATACAACGACCTATTTACTATGTCATCAAAATTCTCTCTGATACAGAAAGTCGTTATCCACTCGTAGATAAGATGGCTTTGACTTTAATTTTTTCAGCGCAAAAATTGCATCCATACTTCCAAGCTCACATCATCGGTGTTTATACCCAGTTACCATTAAGGGCCATTCTACACGAGAGGCATCACGGGAGGTTAATCAAATGGTCCATAGAATTGGTGAGTTGATATCCATTTTCTACCCGGGACATACATAAAGTCTCAAGTACTCACGACTTTATAATGGAATGCCCCCTACTTCAAATGAGCTATCTACACCCCTTTCATCTCCTCAATGGACCCTCTATGTTAATGGAGCTTGAGAAATCGGTGCTAGAGCAGAATCTTACTTATTTTCCCCAATAGGATACCTTAGAGTATGGACTTCAAAATTCCGCAATAATATATGAATATGAGGCTCTCATCATAGGGTTGAGACTTGCCATCATGTGAGGCTCAAAATTAATGATCCACACTAACTCTCAGCTTGCCGCCTTCTAGGTTGAGGGAAACTTTAATGTCCATAATCCCGAATGATACCTCCTGAAGTCACTTCTTGCCCATATCAAGACACATCAAATCATTCATATACTTCAAGAGAAGAACACTCGAGCTGATGCTCTTACTAAGCTCGCTACCTCTGCTACGGGAGATTTATTTAAGAGAAGACATGTTGAGCAAATATTTTTTTCTAGTATCCAAGGGTCATGGGTAATACAAGTAATTAATGAGACAAAAGAACCTTTGTGGATGGACACCATCCTATCCTTTCTACAAGAAGAGACCCTTCTTGAAGACCCAACTACTGCAACTCGTCTCCGAAGACAAGCTGCAAATTTTATTATCATTAGATGAAACTATGCAAACCAATTTTTTTTGGGCTATACCTTAAATGCCTCTCACCATCAGAGGCCAATTATGCATTAAGAGATGTTCACTCTGGGATATGTGGAGAATAGCTAGGAGGAAGGGCGCTAGCCCTTAAAATTATAAGGCAAGATTTCTATTGGCCTGCGATGAAGCAAGACGCCTTGGATTTCATAAAAAATATATGAGTTGTCAGTTTCACTCTAACCTCTCTCATGCACAATATATAGAGCTCTCATCCCTTCAAAGCTCGTGGCCTTTTGCATAATAGGGAATTGATATCATATGACTTTTTGTAGTAGCGTCAGAGCAATGAATTTATCATTTTAGCTGTTGACTACTTCACTAAATGGGTGAAAGTTGAACCACTCTCTAAAATCATGGAGGTAAACGCTAAACGATTTGTTTGGAAAAAATATAAATATTGATTCGATCTTTTGGCAAAGATCATCACCGATAATGGAACTCAATTTACTAGAAAAATCTTTACATCTTTTTGTAAAAATCTTTCACATTCAGCTGTTGTATACGGCTGTAGTCATCCTCAAACTAATGGACAAACTGACGCTACCAACAGGACTATAATTAAAGGGTTAAAAATACATCTCGAGAAGGTTGAGGAGCAATGGGTTGAGGGGCTCTCTAATGTTCTTTGGGCTTACCACACTACATCGCGAACTCCGACTGGTGAGACACCATATAATTTGTGTTTCGGCACATAAGCTATTATACTAGTAGATATCGAGATTTCAAGTCTAAGAGTTCAATTATTCAATCGTAATAGTAATGAAGAAAAACTTTGACAGAACTTGAACCTACTCCAAACTCGTGACATGGCCTACTTGGTTGTCCTACCACCAAAGAGCTCATCACTTCAACAAAGAGTGAAACCCTCCATCTACTGACTTGGTCCGAAGTCTTGAAGGCTGCGGGCAAAGGCCCTGCAATAAACTCTCACCTCTTTGGGATGGCCCCTTATGTGGTTATACTATGGTCAAGCCGAAACATTTAAGCTCAAAGATCCAAAGGGAAAAACTTACCTCAAACTTGGAAAAAGAGAATCTCAAATATTATAGTAATTCTTACTCCATAAATATTGCAACTTTTATTTAGTCTCATTTGCCATTTCCTCTTCAACTCATACCTTTATTAAATTATCTTATGATTGTATCACGGACCTTATCAAAGTAATGAGTTAATGACCTTTTATTTCAAGCTTGTTGCATATAAACAATCTCCTTCATTTAATCCTCCCACTTGAGAAATGCATAACTCACGTTGTGTCTCAGTCGGGGCATGATCAATCCCAAGGGGATTTGATCGGACCTCTTCCATACAGGTAAGAAGTCAAGTAACACTTTGACTAATGCCTAGGATAGGTCAAAAAGTCCTTGGTGGACATTCCACTCTTCCATATAGGTAAGTCAGTAACACTTTGGTAATACCTAAGATAGGTCAAAAGTCCTTGGTGGACATTCCACAGCCTCTTCCAAATAGATAAGACGTCAAATAATATTTTGAATAATACCTAGGATAGGCAAAAAAGTCTTTGGTGGACTTCCCATGACCTCTTCCGTATAGGTTAGTGTCGTCGAATAATATTCTGACCAAACACCTCGAATAGGTCAAAACAAAATAAAAGAAAATCACTTAAAATTTTTAGTTTACTAATGTCATTGATAACTCTAACATGATGATATAAGAGAGAATCAAAATTTTGGATACAAAAAATAATATTAATAAATAATAATACATAGATAAAAGGGAAAGAAATGCATCCTCAAGTGATACTACATGATATCAACGTCCTCCTCAGTGCTAGAAGATGCTCCCTTAAACTAACTCTTAACCCCTTCATCTTCTGAATCTGGCAAATGGTCTTCAGATACTTGGCTGAGAGATAGATTCTCAATACTAGCTCTAGTTTTACGATGTACTAAAGAATCGTCGGATGAAGCCTTCCTCCAAACATTGGTGCTGCAAGTCCTTCACTTCAACATCAAGAATATGATTATGAGCTTCTTAGATATGATCTTCGATAGCATCATGATAAGCTAGGGAGTTCTTAAAGTCTTCCAATGCCTTCAAGAGATTTCATTTGCTTCCTACATTATAAGCTCCTTCTCGGAGACGATCTTGTAATGCTTTCTTCTCCGATTCGAGCTTTCTTCTCCGCAAATGCCTTGAGTCTTTTCTCTTTATGCGAGTCTCACCCCTCACCTCAATCGCTCATCATGAGTACACCTCTTGACACTAGAGAAAAGAAGTTGACATATTCACTAGCTTCGATTCTACGGCTGATCCTCTGTACCACTTCTTTGGCCTTAGCACTCATCTTTCGCTCATACTCACCTTGCAAGTATTTTACCTTTACAAATTTAGTATTTCACTCATATAGAGCGACACCCAAATGAGCCATAATCCCTATGTTTGGGCTACCTGCAATAAAAAAAGCATAAATATTACACAAAGAAAAAAGAAAAGAAGAAATGAAAGATAAAGGGAAGATAGCGTACTAATTCGTTTGCTCGTTGATGTCCAGTGCATACGTGCTTTAACACCTCTTCAGAAATATGAGACTTCAAGAAATGAATCCCCCTATTATGAGTTGAGATAGCTAAACTCTCAGAGACTAACTGGGGGCGAACATCTTCTCCGCAAAATATTGGACGTAATTACTTCGTCACATGTCTTCTTTTTCTTTAAAGAAGAAATATTGTTGTCACCTTGATTTCGTAACGGGCTTCTTGAAAGAATCCTATGAATATGAGGAGACCTTTCATCACCTTTACTTGATCTCTTCTGGAAGAGCATGAGATCTCCCTGAATGGAAATCAACCTTGAACATTCTATCTTCAATTATATATTTGTCAATATGGCATAACTCATGCTGCAAGCTTCTTACATCAGGAATATTAAGAGTCATTAGGATTTCATTCTCTTCAATCAATAATAAATTTGGAAGGTCATTCAATCTTTCCAATCTCTCAGGGAGGTCCCACTCATTTTTCACAAAAAAACCCACTAGACCAATTTCTAGATGGATCCCATACTGAAAATTATATTCAATTTCTTATAGCTCGATAAAAAACACATCCCTGAGCATCACATGTGAATATATACATTTGGTAGAAATATTTGATGTTCAAAGTCGCACTATGCTCTCTAAAGAAGACAGTCAGGCAAACGATGATCACTAAAGCTCGAAATAAAAATTATGATAAATCTACACTGCATATTTTAAAGACCTTAATCAATTCATGAGCCAAAGGGAATCCGAGTCTTTCGAAGAATCATCTCAAATAGTAAGTATCGTGAGGAGAACGTGCGATTAGAATTTTTTGGCAACAATAGCCACCAACTCATTGGGAAAGAAATTTCTACTACCATTAAACCGTCAGCTATGATAGTGGATGATGTATCATCTGTAGCTATCATGCTATTAGTTTTCTTTTGGTAATTATCCTGCAAAAATACATAATAAATATGAAGCAAAAAAAAGAAGAGAAAGACAAAGGTCGAGAATTGTTGAAAAACTCACTCACCCAATACTTGGGCATATCCTTTCCTGACTTTGTTGCTCACAGACAATTTTGAATAAAATTTTTCGCCTACGATCTCATGAATAATATAGGAATACATATGAGATCAAAAAAGAAAAAAAAATTATTTCTCTTTAATGATACTCTTAAATTACATGCCAGATTTTCTGAATTTTTGAGGGATGGTTCCTAATTGACGCTTCCCCGCCATCTTGGTAGTTGTGAACCATTGAACCATCCATTGAAGTATCAAGAAATTCAATTTCCTACAAGAAGAAGTAAAAAAATACGGGCATTGATCGCCTTCAAACCCGGTCGATCCGACGAGAGCATTGATGCCTCTCGAGGAAAATTGGAGCCTCATGAACTACGTCTTGATCGCCTCCAAACCCGGCGAGCGAGGGCGGTTGGCTCTCGAGCGGAGCCTCGCCATATGAACTATGGGCCTTGATCTCCTCCAACCCTGTCGGTCCAACGAGGATAATTGACGCCTCTACCGAGGGAAAATCGAAGCCTCGCCGTATGAACTACGGGTCTTGATCACCTCCAACTAGGTCGGTCCAATGAGAACAGTTGATGCCTCTTTCGAGGGAAAACTGGAGCCTCGTATGAACTACTGATGATCACCTCCAAACTTCGGTTTGGCGAGATTGACGCCTCTTTGAGGGAAAATTGGAGCCTCATTTGTGACTACTGGGTCTTGATCACCCCGGTTGGTCCGATGAGGGCAGTTGATGCCTCTTTCGATGGAAAAGAGCCATATGAACTACGGGCCTTGATGCCTCAAACGGTCGGTCCGGCGAGGATAGTTGATGCCTCAGCTGAGCCTCATATGAATTACGGGCCTTGATCGCCAAACTGGTCCGAGATGATGCCTTCTCTAGGAAAACTTGAGTTTCTTATGAGCTTCACTTGATCAGAAAAGCTTTCGACAAAAGAAAATATATTTTTTTATCCTAGCCTTTGAACTTCTCCTAGATAATTTCTCATCCAATACTGAAGAACACTAGAGCATATGAGAGTTGTGTTTCCTCACTTGACCCTAGAGGGTTTTTATAGACCCATTATAGGGGCAAAAGGGGAAAAAAATAAAAAAACGAAAAGAAACAGAAAAAAATTGAAAAAATTAAAAAAATGCTTATCGATTACCACGCCCGTGAGGTCCTGTAAATGTCAGGGCGGCGTAACAGCCTTGTCTTGTGGCCGACCCTCTTAGTGATTATAATCTTGTGCACCCATGAAGATCTATTCTCTTAAACTATATGGTTAATGAATCCATAAATTTCATTAAAGAATTTATTATTTTCATTATTTGGCATATATTTTGGATGATAGAGATAATGTCATCTAAAATAGTAAACGATATGGCACTAGAATTCCACTAGTACACATCTTGATGTCAAAAGCAATGATCCTAAGTCAAAACTAGTCCAGATCAAGCACTTAAAATATCATTAAAAACTTTGGGATATCAGTTAAATCCCTAAATAGTTTCTAAATATGAAGTGTTTATGACCAAACCGAGCGTCTTGATGAGCCGGATCTAACAAGCTCAAGATCTCTTGATTCTGATTTCATTTAAGCATTCAAATACTTAAAATACATCAGATGATCAAGCGAATCATTTTGAGCCATGGAGTGGTTTGGATTTTGCATGTATTTATAAAAATATCATCCCTCTAATCTATAAATAGTCTCTCATTCTTCACATGAGGAGAGTCTAAGCTAAAGAGAAGAGATAGCTCTAAAGCTTGAAAATCCTCCAAGCATAATCGTACCACCACTCGACAATCAATGACCATCTGCCGTTGACCAATCACTCACCGCCGCCACCACCGCCGCTTCTCATCATCACACCGTCCAGATCATCATCAAATTAAATTATTCAGTTTGATTCCCTCCATTTTATTTAATTGATTTTTTTTCCAATTTTGCAACCGTGCCCACTCAATACAATCAATTTTTCTTTTGAGCAGAAATAAATGAATCCCTCTTCTAAATCAGGGCCAGAGAACCTATAATCTTACCCACCTCCATTAGTCTCAAAGTGGTCGCAAAACCAGGTCATTGTTATAAAAGATTTTTTGTTTCAAGAAAAGAAATTTTTTTTTAAAGAAAATCTGCAAATGGATAGTATTGTTGGCATTAATATGAAGTGTTTTGTAGTATATTTTGATATTAAATCTTTTACTACTTTTTAATTTCCCTGGAACTTAAAATTAAAGAATAGTCATTGATATGAATCCAAATCATCCAATGGCCAAATTAACAATAAGAATAGACTCAAACAAGAAGGAATACAAAAGAAAAAATAAGAAAATCATTACAAAGAAATTTCAGATGATGATTACGAGAAAGAAGAAGGAAGTTACAGGGAGATAACAAAATAAAAGCCATTACAGAACCCTTAAGTGCACAGTAATAATAGCAACCAGAGATAAATTCTCCCAAACTAGCCTGTAGGTAAGACAGCAAGAACAAGGACAATTACAGAGAGCAGTAGGATGAAGACTTTTACAATAGCAACAATAAAATGCCCAAAGTAACAGACTTTATTAAATGCAAGACATATGAAACAGTCCAGAACCAAAGACCAACAGAAGCAAGCCAGAGCTTAAACTAAATCAACAACTATTTCCACCTTGAAAGTAAAGAACCATAACATTTTGCCAAAAAGAACAAAGACTTAAATTCAAGAAATCAAGAAGAAGAGTAAATACAGATGGCTTACCTCAAGCTAGAAAATAAGCAAAAATTGATAACAAACGTAGCGCGTTAGCATAGAAAAAGGCAGAGATCTAGATTATACGAAGAAAAAGAAAACTATAAATAGAGGTAAGATGCAAAACAGAGGGAGATCAAAATATTCTGAAAAGTAACCCTTCTCTCAGTGTCTATCCTTCTGCTCCATCATCCCTGCCATCTTCACCGGTTTTCCCTCATCGGAAAACCATTCCTCCGACGAGAAACCCCCTCGGGTGTTCTCCTTTAAACCATCCATCTCTGAGCGGACGGCTCGGCTGAAAGAGTAAAAGAAAATAGGTTAAAGGCGAAGCTTATCCCAGAAGACTAATCAGACGGCCAAGACAGAGCCAGCGCAAGGCAAACTACGGTGAGATTTCATTCCAGGATACAAAGATCAAGGCGTCACCACAAGAAATACGTGGATTCCACTCAAGAAAGATCAAGATCCAAACCCAATTCAAATGAAAACAATCAGCTAGCATCCAACATTTGAGAGTGAAAAGGCAATCACGGTTGAAAGCAACCAATTCATATCTTCGGCTTTTCAATGAGTCTCACCAATCGACCAAGTCCCAAAACCACCTTTTCATTGATCACTTGCTAATAGATTCAATTCAAGGAATTTGATCCATATCAGTCATGCTATTTGAATTTAATAAATATGTAATGTGTTATTTTTTTTATAATCATTTTGATTAAAATTTTGTCAGGGCATTCTAACGTTTTTTTTTCTTTCCATTTTTTAGTTCTATTTTCAAGGATTTTAATTATTTAATAATTTAAGACATTATTCTTCATTTGAAAAATAAATAAACAAGAATTAGAAGATGATAAAAATAGCCTTATTATAAATATTGATTATTGGCTAAGATTAACAGAGGAAGTTATTTGTGCAGTTTATATGATAGATTAATAGAAAATTTTCCCTTATTAGTTAATAAGATATAAAATGTCAAATACTTATTTCACTGTTAATATATATAGAAGATAGATCAATATATGAGTTTATATATATAATGTGGTAGTATTTTGCTAATCTAAAAAAAGCTGAAAAATGGGCTCTATTTGAATTTTGTGAATAAATTATATATATATATTGTGGACAGTTGCAATGATGAAAGTATCGTAAAAAAATTTATTATTTAGAAAGTTATGTTGAGGCATGCATATTTTTTTTTTTTTTCAAAAAATTAAATCATAATTTTATTACCATCACAGCAGAAAGTTAGATTAGATTTAAAAATAATACTTTATCATCATAAATTTTTTAAAATATAGATGAATCATAGATCTTCAAATGATAATTCGATATGATGCAGTATGATGTCAACCCATCGCTTTCACTCCAAACATATCCTATACCTCCATTATATTGTAAGCATTTTTTCTATATTGAATTGAGTCAACTGACTTCACACTCCTTGTTACTTCTTTACCGTCAATATTTTATCAGCATTTCTAATATATATATATATATATATATATATATATATATATTAAAATTTATTTAAAATATAAAAAATGAATCAATTCAATTAATATATTTTTGATTATTAATTTCTAAATCAAAACTAGGATCAAATTGAATGATTCAGTTTGATTCCCTTCCATTTTTGTTTAATTGATTTGTTTTTTTCCATATTTGCAATGTTGCCCACTCAACGCGCAATAAATCAATTTTCGTTTTTGGACGTTCGGAAATAAATCAATCCATCCTCTAAATCAGGCGCAGAGAACCCACAATTTCACCAGCCTCCATCAGAGCTGCTGTCTGGTCGCAAAATTAGGTCATGGCTAGAAGAGATTTTTTGTTTCAAGAAAATAATTTTTTTTAAAAGAAAATGTGCTGATGTATTGGTGCCATTATTATTAAATATAATATTATTTTTTTTATTAATATTAATAAAGTTTTTTTTAATTTTTAGAAAATATAAGATTATTAGATTTATTTTAAAATGAATATAATATATAAAAAATATTTAAATTTTTATTTCATTTATTTTAAAATAAGTAAAAAGGCTTAGACATCTATCAAATTATTCAAATATGATTTTTTTCTTAATGAATAATAGTTATAATAATAAAAATGAGATTAGGGTATTCTATTTAACTCCGACAAAATTTAACTCAAGATATTAGGATAAGAATTTGATTTGAATAAGAGATAGGATTATTGAATTTATATTAAGATAAGTGTAATATAATTTTTTTAATGTGTTACACTCATCTCAATATAAACTCAATTGTTTTAAATTTATATTGATCAAAATATTTTGAGAATATTTTTTTTACTTAATTTATAGTCAAAAATATTTAATATCAAAGCAATTTATTTTTACATGAATATAATATAAAATTTAATTAACTATTTATATATTGAATTCATATCAAAAGTAAGTCAAAATATTTTAAGATCTATCATGGTCAACGGTTTTTTTAATATAATATGAATTAATATAAGATTTTATTTAGGGGTTATTTGGTTGAATGAATTTTGAGTGTGAAGTAAATGCAGTGAATTTAACTTTTTGAGAGTTTGATATGGTACAAAGTAAAAATTCAAAATATTTGTGGTGTATTTAAAATACTTTGGAAGGGTGATTTGTGATGTATTTAGAATATATCTAATTTAAATGAATTTTAAATACACTAGTCAGTGTAACGTGAGAGCAACCGCCTCCTAGTGATTGTCACCACCATCACTGATAATCTCAAAAGTATACTTCACATTACATTCATTCTATAAAATAATAAAAAATAAACTCATTTATTTATATAGTTTTCAACTAAATAATTTAAAATAATTGAAATATATTATATTCATTTTATACTGTATATCTTGCATTCTTTTTTGAGGCAATTAAATAGACTCTTAACTTAAATGCAACAACAACAACAAGCCTTTATCCCACTAAGTGGGGTTGGCTACATGAATCCTTCGTCTCTGTTGTATCCTATCATGTGTCAAATTCTTATTTAATTCAAGTATACTAAGGTCAATTTTTATACATCTTAACCAAGTCTTTTAGTCTTACCTCTTCTTAACATAAAGGCAAATCTAATACATCTACTCCATCATTTGATGGTCGACGCTTTATGTGGCCCATCTAAGACTCTCTAATCTTATCTGCCACTGAGCTACTCCAACTTTTTCCCTACTCATTTCACATTTTATCTCTAAGAGTAAAGCCACTCATCCAGCATCTCTCATCTCTGTAACTTAACTTATGCTTCTCTTTTTATTGGCCAACATTTTCGTCATAAATCATTGAAGGTCTTATCACCATCTTATAAAATTTTTCCTTAAGTTTAAGCGGTACTTTGCTATCGCATAACATGCCAGTTGTATTCCTCCATTTCAACCATGGAACTTGAATTCTACTAATAACATCTCCATATATTTCACCATCATTTTGAACAATAGAGCCTAGATATCTGAATCTATCACTCTTTTTAATGACTTTTTCACCTAATGTCACAACATTACCACTAGAACTTCTACAACAAAAATTACACTCCATATATTTAGTCTTGGATTTACTTAAACGAAAACCTTTAGACTCTAAGGTTGACATTCATAATTTAAGTTTCTGACTCCTCTCGTCTTATCAATAAGAAGAACGCCATCAAAAGCATACACCAAGATACATCTTCAAATTACTAGAAAACATTCATAACTAAAGCAAAAAAGATAAGGGCTTAAAGCTGATCCTTGATGTAATCCAACTGAAATAGGAAATTATTCTGTCAATCCTCCTTATGTTTGGACACAAGTAATAGTATTATGATCATTAATGTATAATTTGTTAGAAATAAGTAATTTAGTATTTTCTAGCATGGGCGGTTAAACAAAGCTATCATTAGATTGAGGGTGTATTTGGAACAACTTTTTGATTATTTTAATTTTTCAGAAAATAGTGAGAATATAAAACAAATTATGCATCAATTTGACTATTTTAAAAAATTTTGTAATAAAAATTATTCAATCGAAATGTTAATATATGTTACAAAATTATTTTTTATATTTTTCAAAAAAAATATTTATAATATACATATTTTTCAAAAAGAAATTTTCTTCGTAACTATTTTATAATTAGCTTTTCAAAAAATTATAATTAACCTAAATAGACTCTCAAGCTGCATTCGAAAATGCACCTTAATGAAAATTGGGAGACAACTCCTTCTAATATGAGATCATATTAATTGTTGCTCGTCAATTTAATACTGTTGTATACGGGACGTAACTAACATCTTTATAAAAATAAGACAATTTTCACACGATACTTATTTTTACAACTGAAAACTACTTTAATAAAGTGGAAAGTTATCGTGTTCATCAAAATAATAATTTCCTCAATAATTTTATTAAGAGATTAATAATTTGAGATACATTTTATTTTATTTTTTATTTTAATTTAGAAAAATTATATTTGACATGCTTTTTATACATATTATTTTTATATTTTAAAATAAATTATAATATTTTTAAAAATATTTAAAATAACTTTTTAGACATTTGAAGTAGATATTTGTTTCAAATAGTTATCAATGTTAACAAATGTCAGTCACCATCACTATTATAAGTCTATTGTAGCTATTCTATTAGTGGCCGTTGCAATCACAATTTGAAAAATAAAAAGATAATACATTTATTTTATTTGAAATTATTAATAAAATAAATGAAAAGAAAATATAAAAATTAAAGATAAAATTGATTCTAAATGACAAAGCTTTTTGATCACTTTGTTTTTTAGAAAGCATTCAAAAAAGTAATTACAGTTATATTTAATTATTAATTTTTTAATTATTTTTAAAAAAAGTTTATGATAAAAAATTAATTTTTAAAATCATAATTATTAGAATGTGATATCTCTCAGAAAATTATCATTTAATTTAATTTTTTTAAAAAAATATTTATAATACTCATAATAGTTTTTTAAAAATTTATTTTCATGACAATTATTTTATAATCATTTCTTTAAAAAATTATAAATTGCCCAAAAAAAAACGACCTAAGTTATTGAGATTCGAAGAATAGAATCATTTCAACTGCTTTTGTGGGTTTAGGCAGGTAGGTGAGCATTGGTGATTTGATGATTTATTTATTTTGCTCAAACCAAATAAACCAAACCTTAATTTTAAAAAACCGAACCACCAAATTAGAATAAAAAAAAAACCATCCAAATAAATCGAATTAGATTTGGTTTATTCGTGCTTTTCATAAACCTAATAACATACAAATTTAAAAAAAATAAAGATTTTAAAATTACAAACAAAAAAGAGAAATTTTATTAACTAAACTAACTATATATATATTGTAAAGAGTTTTTATGTTGATATAATTTAATGTACACCAAATAAAAAATAATAAACAACTAACAAAGAAAAGAGAAAAAATAGTACAACATAATTCATTTTATTGAGCCAAAGGATAAGTATGCACCACAACTCTTATGTTTAGCGGGCGTGATCAGATCAGTGTTGGCACTTTAGTTGACCATATAACAATATCTTTATCTCCATCTTTATCTATTCCTTCAAGCATTCATCGATCTATGCGCGTAAGAATTTATGAAAAGATCAATAATTTTAAGCAATTGTTGACTATTCAAAAATTATATAAAAGAGGTCTCTTCTCGAGGATTACTCATAACCAAAAGAATTAATCTTTTACTAGAATAAAAACACGAGAATTTGGTAACACAAAATTTTATTTGGAAAAATAATACATATTTTCAAAGGAAAAACGTAGGTCAATAAATCACGGAAACATACAACTCTCTCATGGTTTTATTTTCCAAGATAAAAAAATAGGAATGAAAGGAAAAATGAGCAATTAACAAGAAGCCGAACTTTCATGGTTCAACAGAAAAGCATTTCAAGACAGGCAACATAATAGAGTACATTAAAGTGTACTTTAAATAGGCATCTTAAACTCATGATTTCATTAATAATTCAATGCAAGATGCACAAATAAATTGACGAAGCTATAAGCTACGGGACAGGACGAAAATACCATTCAGAAAATAAGATTTATCCCACTTCCTACTTGGCTTTCACCAAGAACTTTTATTTTGTTTCTCATGGAGACCACTTCCTACTTGGCTTTCACCAAGAACTTTTATTTTGTAATCATGAAACATATCATAGCATGATGATCTAATAAGTTGTGCTAGAGCAACACCATCAGCTCCTTCATACATATCCATAACAACAAATTGAGACATGAAATGTTTAAACTATATTTGAAATATTGGACAACACGTGTCAATGTCCATCGTGAAGGTATTTGAAACATTGGATAATACTGAGACATGAAATGTTTAAACCCACAACCTTCTACATGCTTGAAAGGCAATTCATCGGCAATAACCATCATTGCTAAAGCTTTCCTTACATTTTCTTGGTCAAATCTCCATGCCTTAAGGCTTGCACAAAACTCTTCACCTTTAACACCAAATTATAATGCTAGTTTAGTTTGATTTGGTTCATTATTAAGAGGATTCTTCTGGCACAAAGAAAGATGTGCCCTTAAGTTTGAAGTACCATTAATCTTTGGATCACTGTGATATGACTTTCTATAATAATTACATTTGCTCATTTTTTCTCCTTCCTCATTAGTATACCTCACAAAGTGATCCCAAACCTCAGATCTAGGTCTAGGAGCTTTTCTTTTTTTCTTTGAAATTGGTGGTTTCTCATCACTGACACTCACATCTCCTGTAACTTAAACTTGTTGAGTAGTGGTCATAGCTTTTGATGAACTAATAATGTTTGAACTATCTCCAACTTATGACATGTTTATACTTCTAGACTCTAAAAAATAAAAAAATAATGAAAAAAATAAAGCATGCTTTAATAAATTACATCAACAAAACTTACTTCAATTAAAAAACACTTGGATACTATAATATTGAGAAGAAAAAAAAGACATGAATCGTATAATTGAACAGTATTAATTCATGTTTACAAATTGTAATGCTCAATCAACTTCATGATCCATCTGGTAATGTATCCCAAACTTTATCATATAATGCCACATTTCTCAACATTACCATTCAATATTGTTTTCATTAAAGCCGTCCCAATAAATCAATACTATTACTTGCATAGTTGCATTAAAAAATACTAAGAGAAAAAAAATAACATCATAAGGCTTACATTATACACCAAGACATGCATCTACATGTCATACTAGAATGAAGCATAAGAACTAGATTATCCTTGAGATTGCTCAAACCATATGTTTTCTATATATGTTCCTAAACTTTGCATTGAGATTATCATGACTATCTTCCTTATAAACCTAAATCAATGCCTACTCATATAATTAACGATCAAATAGAGTAAAGAGAATGTAATTCCATTCATAGGTAGTAAACCCAATGAGAGTAAAGGATTCTTAATGGCAAATTTAATCGCAAAATTCACCATGGGTTCTTATGATAGCATAAATTTAGCGAGAAACCAATAAATAGTAAAGCATAACATAATATCTCTTAAGAACCAACAAGCATAAATTTAATCTGAAATTCACACCTAATGATCAATTCATTATACATGGATGTAAAGTCTCAAACAAATTCAACACCCTACACTTTACAATAAAATATAAAATTTCACTATTGAATAAATTTGATCAGAGAGAATGGGATTACGAATACCAATTACCAATATACCTTATGCATAATTATCATAGACCCATGTGCCATGCCGCCATGGTAAAATATGTAAATCAGTAAATGTAATGCGAAAAATAATCGAAACCGGCAGGCGACAAATCACAAATGAATAAGGAAGCGGTCCAGGCGGAAGACAATCAACAACGTCTCAAAGACAATAAAGATAAAACCAATGTCATAACAGAGAACATACCACAACAAAGAATAAAGATAAAGCCAATTTCATACTTTAAGCCATACAACCTACACAAGACCATCAAAAGCATCAACAACCAACAAAGAACAACACACACAGAGAGAGAGAGAGAGAGAGAGAGAGAGAGAGAGAGAGAGAGAGAGGGAGAAAGAGAGAGAGAGGAGTTGAGATAATGGGGATTTAGTTCTTACCTCTCAAAGAGACTTAAATTTGAAATGAGAGGTGAAGAGTGAAGATAGAACTTAAGCTATCCGCAGGCAAAAATAAAAGGAGTAGCCGCTGGAAAGACGAAAGTCCAAAGTGGAATGCTAAAATCGAGATTCATCTAACACGAAAAATGCCATCAATGCCTTATGGTTATCCTAACTCATCCAGCCTCCTAAGGAATGAAGTCGAGCGAAAGTAATCGAGTCGAGACTCTCGATTCTCGAAGAAGTGTATGGCATTGGCATTGGCTATCAAGGACTCAAAGGCCGAAGCGTCAAGGAGTCTTAGACTCTTAATCGACGCAAGTGGTCGAGACTCGAAGCTATGAACCAAATAAGTTTACGTAAACCAAATTTTAAATTGTGAACCAAAACCAAAATCCGCACAAACACAATAATTTCAACCAAAACCAAATAATAAACATAAAAGAACAGATTAACCAAATAAATTCGGTTCGTTTGATTTTACTTCTAATTAACTAATGCACACCTAGCATGTTCTCGTGCCTTCTCACGTATTCTCACAATTCCTATTTGAATATCAAAATAATATTTTTAACGTTAAAAAATAAACAATTCTGCAAAAACATGTGTCAAAATTAAGTTTCTATCAGCTAAAAAGTGCAAATACAATTATATTAAACATTAATGATATTTTTAAAGAACATGTATCATTAAATAACAATATGATCATAAAAAAAAATTATATATATGAAAGGTCTTAAGTTTAAGTTCTTGCACATACATTATGTGTATGAGTTTACGATTAAATTCACTCTCAAGTGTCTCAAAAAAATTATATAAAATTATTTTTAGAAATTGCATACATCTAAAATATACAACAACAACAACAACAACAACAACAAGAAGCCTTAATCCCACTAGGTGGGGTCGGCTACATGAATCCTTCGTCTCCATTATGTCCTATTATGTGTCAAATTCTCATTTAATTCATACTAAGATCATTTTTATACATCTTAACCAAGTCTTTTAGTCTACCTCCTTTCTTAACATAAGGAAAATCTAATGCATCTACTCTCCTAATCGTCATCTGGACGGCCGACGCTTTATGTGGCCAAACCATCTAAGGCGACTCTCTAATCTTATCTACTATTGAGCTACTCCAACTTTTCCCAACATACTCATTTTCCATTCTATCTCTAAGAGTAAAGCCACTCATCCACCTCAGCATCCTCATCTCGTAACACTTAACTTAGTCTTATGCTTCTTTATTGGCCAACATTTTGCACCATAAGTCATTGCAGGTCTTACCACCATCTTATAAAATTTTCCTTAAGTTTAAGTGGAACTTTTCTATCACATAATAGGCCATATGCATTCCTCCACTTCAACCATCCAACTTGAATTCTACTAATAACATCTCCATCTATTTCACCATCATTTTGAACAATAGAGCCTAAATATCTCAATCACTCACTCTATTAATGACTTGATCACCTAAAGTCACAACACTACCAAACTTCGACAACTAAAATTACACTCCATATATTCAGTTTGAGATATACTTAAAAAAAAACCTTTAGTCTCTAAAGTTGACCTCCATAATTCAAGTTTATGTGGACTCTCTAGTCTTATCAACAAGAAGAATGTCATCAAAAAGCATACACCAAGGTACATCTTCTTGTAAATGCCTCGTAAGAACATCCATAACTAAAGTAAAAAAGATAAGGGCTTAATGTTGATCCTTGATGTAATCCAACCAAATTGGAAAATATTTTGTCAATCCTTGTGTTTGGACACAAGTAACAACTCTAGTATACATATCCTTAATGACTTGAATATAACCAATATTAACTCGTTTCTAGAACTCTCCAAAGAACATCTCTTGAGACTTTATCATAAGATTTCTCTAAATCAATAAATATCATATGTAGATCCTTCTTACTTTCTCTATGCTTCTCCATCAAACCTCTTAACAAATGTATATCATCCATAGTAGATCTACCTGGCATGAAACCAAATTGATTGTGAGAAACTTCTGTATCACATCGTAACCTATGCTCAATTACTCTCTCCCATAATTTTAATGTATGGCACATTAACTTAATTCCTCTATAATTTGCACACTCTTGTGCATCTCCTTTATTCTTAAATATAGAACCAACAAAATCTTTCTCCACTCATCGACATCTTTTAGTCTTTAAAATAACATTAAAAAAGATTTGTAAGCCAAGATTTTCCTTGATATCCTAAACATTTCCACACATCTATTGGAATATTATCCGATCCTACTGCTTTTCCACATTTCATTTTTTTTAAAGCTTCACTAACTTCAGATTAATACTAATGATAAAATGAAATTCTATTTTTGTTTAGGTATTAAGGTTGTTAAAATCAATCGCATTTCTTTAGATCCTTCATTAAAAAGTTTATCAAAATACCTCATCCACCTATTTTCAATATCTTTTCTAAGAAAATACTTTATTATTTTCATCCTTAATACCCTCACTTGAACTATGTCTTTACTTCTCCTATCTCTTTGTTGGCTAACTTATACATACATCTTTCACCTTCTTTGGTATCTAATCTATTATATAAATCACTAAAAGTAAATTTTTTGCATCATATATTGCTTTCTTAGAATCTCTACTGACTTTATATCTTTCCCAATTCTCCAATTTTACATCTAAACCAAGTTTTATAACAATGCTTCTTATTTCTTATCTTTTCTTGCACACTCTGACTCCACCACCAACTATTCTTATTAAAAGAAGCTTTTCCTTTTGATTCTCCAAGCATATATTTAGCAACTTGCTTAATTTCACTTGATATTTTTTCCCACATAATGTTAGCTTCCTTATGAACATCCCAAATTCTAATTTCTTGTAGCTTGCTCTTAAAAATATTTTGTTTGTGTTCTTTAAGTGTCCCCATGTAATCCTAGGACAATAATTTAGTTTATTTTTCTCTTACAACCTTTCATCTTAAAATCTAAAACTAAATCGATGTTGGGTACTTAAAATTTCACTTGAATGACCTTACAATCTTTACAATCTAAACGATCTATTTTTCTTATCAAAAATAATCAATGTGTTTTACTAGATCCATTTTATAAGTAATAATATGTTCATCTCTTTTCTTAAATAAAGTGTTAGCAACTACAAAATCATAAGCTAAGGCAAAATCTAATATCCTACCTTCTTCATTAGTCACTCCAAATCCATAACCACCATGAATACTTTTAAAATCTTCTACCACTCTACCAACATGTCCATTTAAATCTCCCAATAAATACTTTTTCTTCAAGAGGTATCTTTTGTATTAATCCTCTAATTCATTCCAAAATTTTTTTTTAGCTTACCTCCAAACCTACTGGAGCATAGACACTTATAACATTGATAATCTGTATCAACAATTTTAAAGCTATAATTCTATCTCCACATCTATTAATACTTATAACATTATCCTTCAAACTTTATCTATAATCACCTATACCATTTCTAGTTTGACTTTATTAATACCAAAGTTTAAAACCTAAACTATCAATCTTTGGCCTTCTCACAAACCCATTTAGTTTCTTGAACACATAAAATATTTATCTTTCTATGAACCATAATATCTATTAATTCCATTAATTTACTGTAAGAGTACCTATGTTCCAAGATCCTAACCTAATTTTAGTTTCATGGACTAACTTCTTTGCCCATTCGTCCATAATGTGGGACCCTTGCTTATTTGACACGCACTGCCGAATGAGCTTCTAGCAAATTTTTCACCGTATTCAAGCCATACAACGCCGCCTGTGGGACGCAGCATTAACACCATGATTTAAAGGATTCATGTCATGATTATTTCAACAAATTTTATATTGGCTGTCGACTACCTAACGCAACCCTCCACTTTTTGCATTCGGACTTGGGACCGACAATGGTAGTATTATACATCTAAAATATAATCAAATAATAATAATAATAATTTATGTTAAAAGCATTTATTATTTCATTCAATTGATGTAACATTTTAATTGCAAAGATTATATTGATCTTATTTTAAAATATTAATTTTTTAAAAAAAAGTAATAAATATAATTGATTGATATCATTTTAGAATGTTCAATTTCATAATTCTTATATATTTACATATATAACTTCTAAATTTTCATATTTATATAAAAACATAAAATTCTTTAATATTACATCAAAAATAACATCATCATTAATTTTTTGAATTGAAATATATCTCATCACATAGAGGGAAAGTGCTACCACTATAAATATCAAATTACGAGTGTTCAATATATAAATGCATAAGAATTATGTGTCATGTATGTAAATTTCTCTAAAAATAATTAATATACCATCTAAAATGATATAAATTATATTATTATTATTATCAAATATTAATATACAATTTTGTTATTAATTTAAATGTTATATTGGCAGATAATTTGTCGAGCATTGGGAGGCAAGACAGGAAGGGCAAGTAAAGGATGGGATATAGGAGTGACTTGCATTAATCCCTCTTCTTCTTCTTCCATGAGCAAGTTCTTCTCTCCGCTCGGCGTCCCCCCTCAGCTTTCTGTGATCGAGTGCCATCGCGATGAGGTGAAACAATTAAAATAAATTAAAATTAAAATTTGATTTTTTTAAGCTAAAATAAATATGTTTAAAAGATAAGAATACAAAATAAATATACCTCTTTTAATATAATTATTATTTTCATTTTTTTTATTTCTAATATAAAAATTATTAGAATTATTATATACATGATAATTAAATTTAAAATATAATAAATATAAATTTTTTATCAATGATGCAAGCTTTTTAATGTATTTATTATTATATACAAGGAAAATATACATACATAGTACACAATTCTTATGCATTTACATATCTAATTTATAAAATTTGATATTTATAAAATTTTTTTTTCTATGTATAAAAAGGCATATCACTTTAAAAGAGTAATGTTAGTGCTATTTTTGATATAATATGAAAGTTTATATATTAGATATATAAATATATAAGAATGATGTGTTATGTATGTAAATGCCTCTATATAATATCATAGCTAAGGCTGGCTAGTGTCCCTTTCTAGTCACCCCTAATTTCATCATTGCGTGGATATATATATATATATATATATATATATATATATATATATATTTATATTTATATTTATATTTATATTTATGTTCGTCTATCTAAATTAAGGTCGAAATATTTGAATTATCTTGTTTAGGTGTGGTGATCATATCATGAGCATTCAAGGTCATCCTGAGTACACCAAGGACATACTTTTGTACCTCATCGATCGCCTTCTTGATCGCAATCTCATTGAGGTGAATTCTTAGGCAATGATAATTATTTTTTTGTTATGATCTAAATGGTACGATTTGAGTCATAGAAATAATCTTTCTATAAATACAAGAATAAAATTATATATATCAATATATCTCACACCCTCTCTCTAAATATTTCACACTAAGGAGAACTTTACATCATGAAAGTGTGAGATGCCCTAAACAAAACAACTCTCTATATCTTTGTATTTGAAAAAATATAAGGAATAAAGTTCTGAATTTCTGATGTTATTGAAAATTTAGCAAGAATATCGCATGTATTTTAACTGTGTTCTTATGAAATAATTTTTTTTAAAATAAGTCTATGTTGATTGTTTTTTTTGTTAAATATATATATATATATATATATATATATATATATATATATATATATATAGTGATTTTGTATGAAATAAGACTAATTTCTGGTGTTTGATGCAGAAATGGCATGCTGAAACAGTGAAGAAATCGAATTTGAGAGAGCCAGATAGAGAAGTTTGGGAGTGGCTGTGCAGAGGATTCTTGAAGGGAAGGTTGTAGTAATGAACTAATGGCTTGTGATTTAGAAGATGTTGGAGGTTAGAAGTCTGTGTAGTTTCTATATGGGGAAGATGATTAATGATGAAATATGGTAAATTATGTGCAAGGCAATTAAGCTCAGTGAAGCTTTGCTGTCAACAAAGAAGTCTATGATTTAAGTTATGTATATATATTATGTGTATTTGTCATTAAATTGACTTAAATGTCAAAAATAAATAAATAATAATAATAATAAATTATGTATCATTTGAATTTTCCTATAAATTATTAAATATTGCAATATAATCTAAGGTCTTCCACAGCTAATTAATGAAAGTCCAGAGCTTACCGAACAATTTGATCAAAATATTTTCTAAATTATTCAGAGATAGTGTATGGATGCTATTTATTTGTTTTGGCAAAAAATGTAGTTACCCATGCAAGTTAGAAAAAAAGAATTGAAAAGTAATATATAAGTCTTCACTAAATTATCTTTATATTTGTGGGCTCCAAAAATTCATCACCGACCTCTCGATTAAGAGAGTATGGTTTAAATGTAGGTCAAATTTTGAAAAGACAGATGAAAAAGTATGGCTACAGAGAGATTTCGCCCTCATTTTGAGAGAACTTTAGATATGGTTCCAGGTTTCCTATAGGAGCAAGCGCCTATAGTTAATTATCCCTCCAAATGCTATAAGAGAACTTTCGATTAAGGCTAGTCGTTAGATCACTAAATGCATAGTATATAGTAGCAATATGTGGAGTTTTGAGATTTAGATTAAAATAATATTTAACAAATATAACCATGATTATGATCGAATAAATGGTTCTATCACTTTATTAGAAGTGGTTCATTACATTTAAAGTACTAAATATTTCAAACGACTTAATTTTATCTTATAACATTTTAGTTTTAACAAAATGCCTCATACATAAATGAGATAAAATATATACCACTGGGACAGTTAGAGAGGCTATTAGAAATGATAGGGAGAGATAACTATACACTAATATGGATTGAGTTTATTTAAGAAATATAGTAGAACACTGATTATTATTATATCTTTTATAATTTAATTGAACTAAAGTTTTCTTAATTTGCCACCTATGATAAATAATTGTGGAAGGTGGATGAATTGAATTTTTCCTTAAGTTATAAATAGTGAATTCCATTTGAACATTTAGAACTTGTTAATTTATCCAAATTTATATTTATATTGATCCTTAATTTTGATTAATTCAATTCAAGCTTGCAAGCATAATTTGAAGGTAAGTATCCCCTTCGGTTGAAATCTCTATTCAACACAACCATCATACGGGTAGGTAAACCTGTTTAAAAATTTAGTTTATTGTTCCAAATCTTATCGACTCTATTTATTTAATAATAGAGGATCATATTTAATTTTATATTTTGATGATTTTGAATTTGAGAATATTGAATATAAACATCTTAGATATTCTTATAATGATAATCCCTCCAGTTGATATCTTCAACCAACTCAGCCATCACTGGTATTGATCATTCATTTTGTTATTCTAGATCCCATCGACTCTATTAATTTAATAATAGAGAATTAGATCTAGATTTATATTTTGAAAATTTTGAATTTGAGATTATTGAATATAAATATCTTAGATATTTTGATAATGATGACCCCTCCAGTTGATATCTTCAATCAACTCAGCCATCATTGGGGTTAAATAAGTATACTTAACCATTTGGTTTATTGTTCTAGATCTTGTCAACTCTATTAATTTAGTAATAGGTCAAATCTAGATATATAATTTAAGAATTTTGAATTTAAAATTATTGAATATAAATATCTTGAATATTTTAATAATAATGACCCCTCCGGTTGATATCTTTAATCAACTCAACCATCATTGGGGATAAATAAGTCTACTTAACCATTTGATTTATTATTCTAGATCACGTCGACTCTCTTAATTTAGTAATATAGGATCAGATCTAGATCTATATTTTAAGAATTTTCAATTTGAGATTATAAATATCTTGGATATTTTTGATAATAATGACTCATCTAGTTGATATCTTCAATCAACTCAGTCATCATTGGGGTATATAAGTCTATTTGATTATTTAGTTTATTATTATAAATCCTATCGACTCTATTAATTTAATAATAGAGGATCAGATTTAGATTTATATTATAAGAATATTGAATATAATGTCTCAAATATTTTGATAATAGTCGCCCCTCCAATTGATATCTTCAATCAACTCAACTATCATTAGAGAATTAGGAGATAATTGTTATACTGTCATATTACAAAATTAGCTTCTCAGAGATTTTCTCAAGTGGAGAAAGCTATAACAACATCATTAGGTTTTGTTAATGACCTATTGCACCAACGAATCAATTAAGCTCTCATACTAAGTTTAAGCATTCAGTGTAGTGTCGGGGCCCATGTGAGTGCTTCAATTTAAGTGTTCATATAAACTTTCAAATATTTTAGTTATTTTTGATACCAATGATTTGATATGAATTTTGATGCACTTGAATTCAATTAAAAGTTTATCATATGATATATGATACATGCATATCAAGTTAAATTCATCTCGATATTTATATGAGTTTTAAAAAATATCCAAGTTGAATTTAATAAATACCTTATGAAGCATGTGAGGTTTATTTTACAACTGAAATTAACGCCATATGTCTACTTCTAAATTTGTGTTGCAGATTCATGTAGTCATTTTGGCACTTATTCAATCAATCGAAGTATCTAGGACTCTTGTAGACACTAAGAGCTCCTTAGTCTTAAGATACTTCTAGTAATTAGGTGAACACTTAACCAAAGCCTAGAGACTTGGAAGAGTTAGCCATATGAAGAGGTTATGCCTTAGGAATTTAGGAAGATTTGCCTACCCTATTGCCTTAAACCCAATCCTTACTTCCTTCTTCCAAACCAAACCTCAAATTCAAATTCTAAGATCATAAATCCAATCTCAAATCAAATGATTGAAATTCATGATTAAATTCAAATCCTAAATCACTTCCTAAGCTCAATTGAATTGGTTTGACTTGCTCCCATTTTGACTTGAAATTGTCATATGAATCAAAATTCATATGGATTCAAACCACTTGCAAATGGATTTATATTTTCATCTCAAATTCATTTATCAATACAACTAAACTTGAATCAAGCCATAATCAAGTTGATTGACTCATTTAGGTCCATTTGGCCTAAAGTGACCTAAAAGACCTTTTTGAGCCAAGTTCTAATCCAACCCAAATTGGATTGAACTAAGCTCATCCAAATCTCATATCATGATCGAAAATCATCCTAAGGTGATCAACTACCTTGAATTGGATAAAACTAAGTCAACTTGGTCCTTTGACCAAGTCAACCTTTAGCCCAAATGAAACCAAAATAAGCCAAAACCCACCATATATTAAATTGATTGAAACCATTGACTCAAACCCACTCATGATCAATGATTGAACATGACCAAACCATCAATTGAGCCAAACCAAGTCTAATTGACCATTTGACCTAGGTTGACCCAAATTGACCTAAAAATCTAAAATGGGGCAAATCATGATTTGATCCAAATTGATTGCAACCAATGACTCAAGTTCATTCCAAATCACTTATTGAACTTGATCAAAGTCATGATTCAGCCCAATTTGACAAATTGGTCGACTTGACCCAACCTAGCCCAAATTGGTCTAAATGTCAAATTGGCCAAAATTCAAATTAAATACAAATTAAACTAAACTAAAGCCTACAATTACTTTCAATCAATCAATTGAACTTAACTCAACACCTAAGCCAGCCCAATTTGGTCAAATTAATCAACTTGACCCATTTGACACATTTGAATCCAAATAAGTCAAATTCAAATCTAAGCCAAATTAATTAAAACCACTTGAACCAAAACATCCCAAATCATTATATGAACCTAACCCAAGCTTTGGTTTGATCCAATTTGACTAATTGGTCAACCCAATCCAACCTAACCCAAATGAGCCTATTTTGACCATATGAAGCCAAATCACCGAAAGCCACCTTATGGAACCTTGGTGGGTGACCTAACCTGACCCTAGGTTAACCCCAAGCCAACCCAAATTTAAGTGGGGTCCAATATAAGGGAATTGCCGAATGTGCAAAGCTCTGCATAGATTCTTGCAGAAAGTCCACTTTGCTTTCCCATAGCAGCCCTCCACTTGCCAAATGAGGCATTCCTAAGACATCCTAGCCCAACCTAAACACCTAGCACTTAGCCATGGGCCAAAGGTAATCCTGCCTTTCCCACTCTCATGGCCAAACACACCATGGACACAAGGAAGGAGAAATCCCACACCATTTATCCAAATCCTCCCTTAGGTGGCCTGACATAACTTCAACCACTAATGGTGAGCCATGTGGCACCAATGGAGACCCCTCCAGCAGGATGGCGGTGGTGAACCAGTCGAAATCAAGGGGCTAATCTCGTCCGTCCATCAAATGAAATCGAGTGGTATAGCCTCTCAATTTGAGTGAAACATCACATTGTCTCTGAGTTCCCCAGTCATTTCAAATCCCTCATCAAGCATTCCAAGCCTCCTCGATCGGATTTCCTTGCAGCGTGCAAAACAAAAATAAGGCAGCCTTCTTCCAATCAATACTCCCTCTCCACTTGATCAAATACCACCACCTCCACACCATCCTAATTCTTTATGAAGCCAGATCATCCCAAGCCTTCCCACCAGGAGACAGTTTGATCAAGGAGGCTCTGTGCATGGATTGGCAGCTCTACATCAAATCAAGCCAATCTTCTCAATGGCTTGTCTACTAACGAAGCCTCCCGTCGATATCATCGCCGAACATTAGCTCCAGTGAGGTAATTTTGCAAAACTGAGCTCTCTAGTGAAAATTGGTTGATCTTTCGTGAAGTGAATATGCATTTAAGTGAATCTTAGCTGTTGGATGTGTGCATCTCCCTTCCCTAAATATGTGGGATGCATTTGGAGATTATTCGAGCTCAGGTGAGCTCAGATTGAACGGGGAAAGATGAACGACATCCGTTTTGCGCTGCTCGCGAGTGAGAAGGATCATGGACCGTCCTTACTGCGTGATCAAAATAGACGGTCGTGATCTAATGTCATGTTAGATCCTCTGATTTCTCCTCTAAATCGCAGATTGAACCGTGGTCGTCCGATCTTAGATCGGATGGTCTACGGGAAAGTGCATCCACCACCATTCGAGTCAGCGCAACGGATGTGACAACGTAAATAGCCAATCCTGTCGTGCCACGTGGAAAGCACGTCAAATCAGCTGCCACGTCGCCTGATGGGATTAAAGCTTTAATAAGGCTTAATTAATCTATTTTTAAGGTTGAAACTTCCTAAATTCATAACTAATTGTAGAAAAATCCAAAAAAATATAAACTATGGTTCATTTTAAAGGTATTTGAGAGTAGAATCTAGAAAAATTATTATTAATTAATTTTGAGCAGTGATTTTGGCTTAATTAAGGTTCAATTAAAAATTTAATTAGCTTAATTACTCCTTAATTAATCACCCAATTAATCTTAAATTTTCTATAGATGTTTAGGGGGATGACCTGTGCCTCCCCTATTTCTCCGAGATTTTATTGGTTGCTTAATTAAGAAAATTAATTGATTAAATTTTAATCACTCTTTTAGTTTAATTAGTGATAATTAGTGAATGAACAGTGACTTAATTAATTATTTAAGCCTAATTACCTCTATTGATCAATAAGGGAGCTTAGAGAATAAGATTGGAATATTTTTCCTAATTTATTTCTTAAATTTTCTTTACTTTTTGAATCAAATTAATTAATGATTGTTGACCTATAATATTATTTAAAAAAAAGTAATAATAATAAAAATTGCGAGCAATCGTCTCCCTCTATTTCCCACTCTTTCTCATTCAGTTTCGTCAACCGTAAGCATGATACTTCCTCAACCACTCCTGCTCATTCCCTTCGGTATTCCTCCAAACCGCAAACAAAATTCTCAAAGACTCGTCTCCTCATTGGCCCCTTAAAAAAAAAACAAAAAAAAAAAAAGAAACCCGCAGAAATTTTGAAAGCTGAGCTCTCCCATTTCTCTCTTCAGTCGCACTGGCTCCCTCTCTTTCTACCACTCCCGGGCATCTCTACTCCTATCCTCAAAACCTCATGCATCTCCTATCTTGGCGACCACTACGTTCTCGGTGAACAACTGTGGTGGGGTCAGTTCGGCGTGATTTATGCTTGCTCCGATTTAGTCACCGGTGAGATCCTCGCATGCAATTCCATCACCAAAGATCGTTTAATTTCTGCCGACGACATTCGCAACGTCAAGCTCGAGATTGAGGTTTTGATGCTCCGGTTACCCCAATGTCGTCGACCTCAAGGCCGTGTACGAGGAAGCTGATTATGTGCATTTGGTCATGGAAGTCTGTGCCAGCGGCGAGCTCTTCCACCGCCTCGAGAAATATGGCCGCTTCTCCGAGTGAGAGGCCGCTGTCCGCTCCATAACCTAATAGAGGTCGTTATGTATTGCCATGACAACGGGATTATTCACCGCGATCAAAAGCCAAAAAAAATTCTTCTCGCCTCTCTCTCTCTCTCTCTCTCTCTCTCTCTCTCTCTCTCTCTCTTTCGGGTTCAGAGCAGAAAGAGAAGAAAGAGAAGAAAGAGAAGAGAGAGAAGAAAAAAGAAAATATTTAAATATATTAAGTCACTACATTGCTAATAAAAAAATTAATATTTGAAAACATGTGAAAAAATCTGTATATATTCTTGTGTTTCTTTTTGTAGGTTCAAGACCGCTAATGTGATAGAGTGGGATGTAAAGAGATTTGTGGTGTCAAAACACTCGGATCTCATTAGAGTATACTAAGTAAGCCAAACCTGTTAAATGACACCCCTATGCCGAAATGCTGTCGATATTTTGACTAAATCTGAGACTTAGAAAAAAAGGGGAGAAGAATATTTGCATATATATTTGCTTTTATGCAGGTGATTGAAGGTCTCGTTATGCTTATTAGGGCGTAACGCAATTGAAATTCGATCGAGGTGCTTGAAAATACCAACCTTCATGCTCATCAGAGCGTGACAGATATGACAAAATAGTTCTGGTGTAGCCCCCCTATATGGGGATGATGCTGGAATACTACCAAAATGTTGCCAAAATTCTGCTGGATTTTACATTGACAAAAAATTCAAATAAATGAGTTTAAATTGAAAATTATAAGTTAATTTTAAAATTTAATTTGAGTTCGCTAAATTTTGAAGTAAATAAAATTATCAAAATTTGAGTGCAACTGCAATCAAGCATTAGTCAATTGCTCTCAAATGAATAAACATCTCTCACTTAATATTTAAATTATCTCGGATTTCATGTTAAGATAATCAAAAGAAAGTTTCAATCATTTTTAAGATTGAAATATGCAATATCTGAAAATATATTGGATACTGATCATGAAGTGATTGAAATGAGTTGGATATTTTGGTGATAAACATAAACACACTTATCTCATTTCAATCGATGTGAAAGATGATCCGATTGAATATCTAATCAAAGCATAAGAAATTCCTTTGAAATTAAGATAGTCTTTAAATATAATTCACTCCAAGTAAATTAAAGAAAATCAAAGAATTCATAAGAGATTCCAAATGAAATTGAAGGATTGGTAATAAGCATAATTAATGAATTCTTAGAAAATATTTGAAACATATTATTCATCTCATTAAATGCTCAAATTGGATCAAAGAGAAATTAAATAGAGTTTATGATGAGTTTGAGAATTGTCAATATATATAAATGAGAGTCTATTGAACATTCAAGACTAATCAACTTTGAATAAAAGCAATTAAGTATTATCCCAAGGGATCTAACAAGCTATTATAATAGTTTAAAAAAATCTTCTACACCCATTTCAATTCGTACAAGCGGGATGACACTAAATTAAATTCTCGCGAATGAAGGAGCTTCCTTCAATCCAAAATTAGAAAATTCTTATTCTTATTATGATTTTCAAAATCAATTATTTCATTGATTAGATGAAATTATCTAAGCTAAAAAAATATCGTGTATGCATTGAGATTTAAAGTGTAAATTTTAATGCAAAAGGCTACGTGGGCTAAGTTGAAATTAAATGAAAATATGAAATTAATCTCATGATTTAGAAATAAAATTATCTAAATTATTAAATACAGGACACATATCGAATTTTAAATTTAATGAGGATATTACGAAGTTATTTCCTTTGGTTTTTTAGGTCGTTAATAAAACCTAAAAATCTAATTATTATAAAAATTCTAACTTTTTAAAATATTTGAGAAGCTAATTTTGTCATATGACAGTAGA
The DNA here is from genome assembly GCA_021442155.1 of Cymbidium sinense. Classification (NCBI taxonomy): domain Eukaryota; kingdom Viridiplantae; phylum Streptophyta; class Magnoliopsida; order Asparagales; family Orchidaceae; genus Cymbidium; species Cymbidium sinense. The sequence goes on from CM038225.1 coordinate 103,939,984, forward strand.
TCTGATCCTCTATTATTAAACTAATATACTCGATCAGATCTGAAATAATAAATTAAATGATCAAACAATACATCAACTCCGATGATGGCTGTGTTGAATGAAGATTTAACCAGAGGGGATACCTACCGTCAAAATGTGCTTGCAAGCTCAAATTAAATTAATCAAAATCAAGTGTCAACTCAAATGCAAAATTTAATATATCACTAAGCTATTAATGGTTAAATAAAATTCAATCTTAAAAACTTAAAGCAAAATCTAACCCAATCCACCTTCCACAAGAGTTTATTGGATGTGATAAATTAAGAAAATTCTAGCTCACAAAGGAGCCAATGTCAGATAAAGTGTTCTAATATGTTCACTCTCAATCAATCTCACGGTGGGGATGTGACCCGTCCTCTAACTATGACTTGGCCAAGAGTTCCACATGATGTAGTTTGACTAGAGTCTCGATCGTATGCTTCAAAATGAAATCATTATATTACGATCATGATCATATATCCCAATGGCTCTGCCATTTGAGTTGTGAATCATAGGGTATACATGATAGGGCCAAAAAGCACTCTGTTAGCAAATGTAGACTTAATATTGTCTCCTTAGACAAACACCACCCTAAGTCTACAAGAATTTCTTGGACGATGTAACCCATGCGTTGCTAATAAGGATCTTTCGGTCAAGTTGGGTTGACTAGCTCCTTTGACTAGGTAGACTAGGGACCACGATAGCCCGGAATGACGAAACCATGGGATCTAGATCGGGCATGTCATCATTACCCCAATCATCCACTTTAAGCTAATAATGATGAATTTCATAAATTCTAAATCCCAAATTTCAAAACTCCATATCTCTCTATTATATACGCCATGTATTCACGATCTAACTAGTTTAATCAAAAGTTCTCTCTCGGATTGAGAGGGGTAATTTATTATAGGTGCTTGCGCCTATAGGAAACTTAGAACCAGATTTAAAGTCCTCACAAAATGAGGGTGAAATCTTTGGGTAGTTTCTAATCTACTATTCCATCTGCCTTTTGAAAATTACACTGATATTGTAAATCATACTCTCTCCAATGTGAGAGGTCGGTGGAGAATTTTTGGAGCCCACAGATTTCTAGCGACTCTGCTGGGGGTAGATTTCTCTTTCCATCATTGGCTAGTTGAATCTAAGCTATAGTAGGAGTGAAGCATGATAAAAATTGGAATTTAAAATCAATCATCAATGTAATTAAATTTAAATCAGTTTTCCCCTTATGTCTAATCTGTTCATCATAAAGTTAGGTCATGAAGCCCATATCCATCTAGCTAAAAAGCTATTATCAATATTAGGGATGTTGGAGCTATTGTTCAATTTGGTAGTGTAGACTTCCCAACCATCGCTGCTGCAAATAATCCTCTACTTGAAGCACCTGCATATTGTAAAATAACCTATGTAGGGGAGGAGGACAATCGAAATGACCACTACTGCTACTGAGGTTCATCGAGAGAAAGCCTCTATATTCAAAGAATTGTGTCATTCTGAAGCACCATTCATGAAAAGAACCGTCACTGGCAGAAAGTTTCAATCATTCTTGTGAATGCGACCACTCTACTAGTTGAACCTTTCGCACTAAGAAGGTATAATGCTGAAGCCTCCTCTTTTTGAGGAGAATTAAGTAGAAGGCAAAGGAAAAAAATGCTGAACTGTGGGCTCAGCAGTTGCTGCCTGAATCACTAACCATGTGACCAGACTTGATATCGGAAGCGAGTGTTCTCATTCATAACAAGTTTGAAAATCTCAAGTGGGTGAAAAGGAACAGCTCTACTGGTGATATCAAACATTCATTCTAGAAGCAGCGACTAACTATAATCCCACAAAGGAGGCTTCGTGAGGCTCTATCCTCTAGAGTGCACAAGGCGCTGAAAGTTGTTAAGGAGAAGGGTCTTATGAAGAAAAAGTATCAATGCCCGATTATCAAAGAAAATGAGAAAGCTTCACTAAAAAGGCTACTCTCAATGGGTAATGCTCAAGATCATTCTAAATAATTCATGCACTGTGTACATCGGGGTGTGACACCTGAACAACATGTTCAAGAATCTACCGCCAAAAATTCCCAGCAAAAAGAAAAATAAATATGGAGGCCAAAGCCTCGTGAAGAAGTAGTGACGCAGAAGTTTCTTTATCTGGAAGCAAGCAAACATAGAGACAGTGGAGAAGAAGAAATGATGAACTATGTGCTCAACTACCATTGTTCAAGCAGAGAGTTTTACAGCTAGCTGTAGAACCAAATAAGTGTTTCATTCCATAACAGGTTTGACAACCTAAGATGGGTAAAAAGGGATAGCTTTACTGATCAAATCAAACAATCCTTCTGGATCCTACAATGTCAAGTTCTAGCTTCTCCAGTGAGAAAACTCAAAACTCTATATGCAAAAGTGCATCGAGTCTTTAAAGTTGCAAAGAAGAAATGTCTGATAAAAAATATATCAAGGTCCTGTCATCAGGAGCTAGAGTTGCTCCTGTAAAGAGACCTCCTCCAACAACCCCGATAAGATGTTTACTAATTCAAGTCTTGCACGGTGAGCATCGAGGCGTGACACTTGGATCGCATGTTTTGGAATCTGCCATCGAAAGGTCCTGACAAATATGCAAACAAATTTGGAGGCCAAAGCTTTAAAGTGAAATTACCTTAAAGAAAAATAATGACATGACATCCATACTGCATTCCCATAAAATACACTCCTTATGCTCTAGTATTTGAAGCTGAAGCAGTCTTGCCACTTGAAGTTGAACTATATTCACTCTGAGTAGCCATTCAACACGATCTTACTTAAGATGAGAATGTCTGTCTATGGATGGAAGAGCTTGATGTGCTTGATGAGGTCAGGCTCCAAGCTAAGAAAAATTTATAAGTCTATCGAGTGGCAATGTCCAAAGCATGTGATCATATAATGCATCCTCGAATTTTTTAAGATGGAGAAATGGTCCTGGTGTTGAGAAGACCAATTAATCCTCACCGCATAATAGACTGTAAATTTGAGCTTAATTGAAAAGGTCCCTTTGCCATTAAAAATGTATATCATGGCGAGCTTACTAGCCAATCAATGGTCAATATTTGAAACAATATTACACATAAAAATGTAATCACAAGAATGCATTTGATCATACAGTGCGACCTCGAACATTCTAAAAAAAGAAAATGGTCTTAGTGTTGAGAAGACCAATTATTCCTGATCGAAGAATTGGTGGCAAATTTGAGCCTAATTGGGATGACCTTTTATCATCGAAAAGGTGTATCAAGGAGGGGCATACCAACTTATTGGCCAGAATGACGATAGACCAATGCCACAAATTAATGATCAATACTTGAAAAAGTATTATACATGATAAATACATTCTCGAGGTATAATAGAAATCTGCAAGATAAGGGTATTTTTAGTATATGTATTTAGATTGACATTGTGCTTCATGCCAAGATCCCTAAATAAATATACTTAAGATAAATAATTTTTCTTGAAAATTCCCCTATTACATAGGGGACATTTTTTAAGTTTTTATAATCATAGCAGTTCAATCTTTTCCTGTGAAAACAGGAGGCCTTCTTGTATATACATTCAGGTTGACATTAAGCTTTATACTGAGATCCTTGAATATATCTATAATTGTTATTATTAAAGTTACATACTCTTGCAAGGAACAAAAAGAATTTATTTCTACGTATGAAAAGACAACCCTAAATATCATAAATTTATCTCCCAAATTTGCCAAATCTAAAGATCAAGTCAGAAGAACTCCCAACTTTGGAAGATTCAATCAAATGAGTTGGAAAAACACCAACCTCTACATCCTAAAGTCTAGGACATAGATGGGTTCTAAAGGTAGAACTCAACAAGCCCACAAATGGCCGAGTAGTTGATGCTCTCCTCACTCCACAAGCCATAAGAAAAGGCCGCAATGAAAGAGCCCCCATTCGTTAGTATGATGATAAGACCACCAAGTCATCACAGCTTAAGTCAAAGATTCAAGTAGGTTCTAAAGGTTGGACTCAACAAGCCCACAAATGACCGAGTTACTGATGCTCTCCTCAATCAATAAGCCATAAGAAAAGGCTGCAGTGAAAGAGCCCCTGCTCGTCAGTCCAATGATAATAGCCGTTCAATCTCAAACCAGATCTAGCTTAGTGATTAGAAGCAATCAGAATCCAAAAGATCTTTCTACCTGATCAATAGACCAAGATAATATGAGGAAACTCTTAAATCAGAGCTACCTCAAGTCAATCTTTATATTGCCTGCACGATGATATTTTGTTATATTCTCGAATGATCTCATCAAGCATAAAGCACAGATCAAAGCCAATCTCCTCATCAAGTCAGTCAAAGTAGAAAGCATATGACCGAGAAAGCAATTCCATAGTTCATACAAAGCCGATGGCCGAACTAAAGGAATTTTATGATTATTCAGTCTATCAAAGCACATATTGCTAGAATGATAACTTAACATTGACCTAATATAAGCTAGGAGGCTGGGTCATCTGTACGCACCTTTCAACAATTCCGTCAAAGCAACAAGCATATGATTGAAGATATAAGTGCACTTCTTGACAAGTTAATATGGACAAATCAGATCAATTCCTCCATCAAACCTGACCAAGTACGAAGCTAGGGTCACAGGAAACCCAAATCTGCAACAATTTAGAAGAAAGAGATTTCAACAAACTCATTGAAGCAGACAATAGATGGTGAAAGAGCTTTTATCCATCTGACAAGTTGAGCCTGACAAATTGGTCAATCATGTCATTTAACTAATCCAAACAAAAGGAATAATACTAATGACAAATCATATTAAAGCTCCATAATTTATTGAAATTAAAGCTAAAGTGATCTAAGATTCATGGTCATCTCGAAGGGTAAACCAATTTTTAACAAATATGACTCGCTCTATGCGTAAGTTATATTTGTTGAGGGACATTTGTTGACCTCTAATATTATTTAAAAAAAAATTTCGAGCAACCGTCTTCCACTTTTTCTCGTTTGATTTCCTCAACCGTAAGCACGATCCTTCCTCAACCGCTCCCGCTCATTCCCTCCGATATTTCCCCATACCGCAAACAAAAATCCTGAAGACTCTTCTCCTCATTGGCTTCCTAAAAAAATAAAAAAAACTGCAGAAATCTTGAAAGCTGAGATCTCCCATTTCTCTCGTCTGTCGCACTGGCTTCCTCTCTTTCAACCACTCCCAGGCATTTCTACTCCTATCCTTGAAACCTCACGCATCTCCTATCTTGGCAACTGGGGTGGGGTCAATTCGGCGAGATTTGTGCTTGCTCCGATTTAGTCACCGGTGAGATCCTCGTGTGCAAGTCCATTCCCAAAGACCGTTTATTTTCCGCCGATGACGTCCGGAACGTCAAGCTCGAGATTGAGGTTATGATGCAGCTCTCCGGTTACCCCAACGTCATCGACCTCAAGGCCGTCTACGAGGAAAGGAATTACGTGCATATGGTCATGAAACTTTGTGCCGGCGCTGAGCTCTTCCACTGCCCCGAGAAACACGACCGCTTCTCTGAGTGAGAGGCCGCTGTGCTCTTCTAGGACCTAATAGAGGTCATTATGTACAGCCATGACAACAAGATTATTCACCGCGATCTAAACCCAGAAAACATTCTTCTCGCCACACACACACACACTCACACACACACACACACACACACACTCTCTCTTTGAGGTTCACAACAAAAAAAAAGGAAAAAAATCCCTCGCTACTCTCTCTCTTTCTCTCTCTTTTGGGTTCACAACAACAAAAAAAGAAAAAAATTCCCTCGCCACACTCTCTCTCTCTCTCTCTTTCGAGTTCACAACAACAAAAAAAGAAGAAAAAAATCCTTCACGCCACTCTCTCTCTCTCTCTCTCTCTCTCTCTCTCTCTCTCTTTTGGGTCACAGGAAAAAAAAAGAAAAAAATATAAAAAAAAGGAGAAGAAAAGAAGAAAGAGAAGAAAGAGAAGAAAAGAGAAAACATTGAAATATATTATGTCACTGCATTGCTAATAAAAAAAATTAATATTTGAATAAAAAAATATATGTATTTTGTAGATTTCAACACCCTAATAATGCCCTAAAGGTGTCCAAGACACTTTGCATCCATTAGATACCGAAAAGCAAACTTGTTAGATGTGATACCCCTATGCCGAAATACTGCCAATATTTTGACTAAATTTGGGACTTAGATAAAAAAGGGGAGAAGAATATTTGCATATATATTTGCTTTTATGTAGGTGATTGAAGGCCTTATTATGCTTATTATGGCCTAACATAATTGAAATTCAATCGAGGCATACCAAACCATTCGCCATCGTGAATGATAGACCAAAATAGTTACATGATATACATGGATGATGCGAATATCCAAAATGATCAAACTCTACATTGATAAAAATTTCAAATAAATTAGTTTAAATTAAAAATTCTAAGCTAATTTTAAAATTTCATTTGAGTTCGCAAAATTTTGAAGTAAACAAAATTATCAAAATTTGACTCCAATTGAAATCAAGAATTAGTCAACTGCTCTCAAATGAACAAACATCTCTATGGTGAATAAATCTCTTATTAGGGAGTCGCCTTTCCAATTTGTTGGGAAAAGAAAGAAGAGATCTTATAGAAATTCATCTTTTTAGGACACCATGCATCCAGGATGTACTTATTGTGATCATACGCCATCAAGAAAATAGTGTACTATCTCAAAAGACGTAAGTAACTACCTTTATCGGAACCAATCATCTCGGACTCGAGGATGATATATATAAATTCTTCCCCTACTTTACATGGAAAAGTAAAGCAGGGTTTATTTTAAACAGAGTTTGTTAAGTTTTCTACAGGGGATCCTAAGGGATGTGATCCCTTAAGAAAACTCTCGATTAAAGTAAATGATCATTGTCTTTGAAGATTTCAATAGGAAGGACTTTCAATCGATTAGTTTCTATTTTTGAAGATAAAAATGGGATTGATGAAAAGAGGGAGTTATTATCGAAGCCAAAATGGAAGATAAATAGGAGATGCCCATGATGCTAGAAAACCTAGCGGGCATCTCAAACTATCCTATAGTTGGATTTTATATTTTTAGAAATTGGTTTAGTTTGTTTGAGTTATATTTTTCATTAGAAATTTAGGACTTATGATTCCTTAACACAAGATTAAGAAAATATTTAAGAGGTGAAGAATTATGCTTATGGCCTGCAAAGGAAAAAAGCAACCTCAGAACCTAAATCTAGGGACCTTTGGCGAGGGCCGGAAGCACAACCTAAATCTAAGATGAAAAAGGGTAATTTGTTTGCCTCCACAAGAGAGGACAAACTACCCGATAGCTTGGACATACAACGGCCTAGGGGTGGCCACCAACTAACTCCTCCTATAATTTTAAATACCTATAGGCAAGTCTTTATGCTTATGCAACATAGCTAGATTGTTATTATTTAGAAAGAGACTAAGTCCTTAAACTCACTCCCTAAAGAGACTAGATCATGTAAAGGGACATGCTTCAAATGACCTACACTAATGCAATTCAAATTTCATTTTATTTTTATTTTTGGATAAATATTTTGACTCAGGCTAATAGGATTTTTATGCGTAATGCATGAGAAAGAAGATTATTGACTAAAATCAACGAGAAGGGAGGAGGTGAGTTTCCCCACTCTCAAAGGTCAAGGTTCTCGCAAAGGTGGAAGCCCTCAATTAAGAGTGAAGATGCATTTGTGCATGATATTAAAAAAAATTCTCATCCAGCTAAGAGTTTGCTAATTCTTTTATCTTGATTTTAAGCCTAAGCTTTAGGTGAGGTTATGAGTTGTTTAATTTTAATTTATATTATTAAGTTGGATAAAATATTTATTTTTTCATAAAGAGCCTAATCCACATCCAGGCCATACATAAAGTAAGAAAGAAACTAAGAAAATTATGCCACTTAATGGAAAAGCTAAACAAATCATCAATCAATTTATAAAGCTAATCGCAAAAAGAATAAATGGCCATTATGGTCGGGCACCATCGCACAAATCAGAAAATATCAAATTAGGTAGCCAAGCTCTACCCTTATACAACCCGAATTATAAATGAATTAAATTATAATTTAAGAAAGGAATTCATTATTATGGGGGTCTTCAAGCTTTATTCTTCTTCTTCTTCTTCTCTTCTTTTCTTTCTTCTTCTTTTGGTTCCTTCTTTGGAGGGTGGGATGGTAGATGCTCCAAGGCTTCACATGGTGCATAAGATAGGATTTTATGATCAATGCTCATCCTAATCCCCATAATAATCATTCCAAAATCCTAATTATACAAATTTTTACATGAAAAGGAGAAGTGGTAATCTAATTAACACTGCAAAATAAAGGTTAGCTAAATCACACAACACAAATCCCAAGCATGTATATTGGACTTATCATCCCACACATGGGTGACTTAGTCAACCTAACCTATGGATTATTCTTAGGGGTATAAAGCACCTGTAAGCAAAAATATTTATATTTTTATTTATGATAGCGCCCCTTAAGCACAATCCCTGAGAAAATAATAGATTAAGAACGCCCTACCATTCATTCTAGCATACACCCTAACATCCTAAAATATATATATCATAAATAAAACATAACATCAAACCATGCACCACTTAACCTAAGGCTAGAAGTGGTGACTTAGGCTAATGTGTGCTTTGAAGGCTTATGTGGTATGCTTAGCTATGGCTTTAAGTTCAAAAGGAAGTTTCATTTAAGTTGTTTAAGTGTTTTGGGTTATTTTTATTTCATGTTTTAATTTGGTTTAAGTGAAACTTACAATTAATTACTAAATTATGAAGAGAGTGAAAGAGAAGAGAACTTATCTTTCCTTCCCAAACCTAAGTAATTTCTACGGTAGATTCACATTTTAGTTTCATTTAGGTGAATATTTTGATTACATCTTTTAATCAATCCTAAGTTTAGATAAACCCTAAACAAACCTATTCAAAAAGAAAGGCATTTTAAGATTAAATAAAATAAATCAAAATTCACATAACACACATAACTACATTTCTTTCCCAACATAGATAACATGCATATGGATGGACCCTAAGCATATCTATACATGCAAATGAGAGTAGTTAACGTACTTTATGATGCTTGCTAAGTAATCCATTTAAGAAAATTTAGAAGTTGAATATGCATGATTTTTCTTAAGTAGAAAATATTTTTCTTATCCAAAAATTTCACATACATACTTGAAAGTAAGAAAGGCATAGGTGAGTACAACGCCATTGTTACCCAGAGGTGTAAGGTACAAAACCTACTTAGGGCTACTTAAAGTCTCACAACCTCGAGATTTTCAAGACTAATATACCACTTTCCTTAAATACAAACATGTATATAAAAGAAATGAAATAAAAAAGGAAAATGCAAAAGTTATTTAATGAATTCATTTTGTTTATGAAATTTAGATGTGCAAGTATAGGCAACCCTTCTTAGGTGATAGCATAGGGATGAATAGGGCATACAATTAAGTAAGTGTTGGGTTCTTTTCAAATGAACCCTACATCTTACCAACTCCTATTCAAAATTATACCAACATAAGAAAAAAAGGAAACCTATGCTAAACACGCCCTTATAATTCATCACATGCAAGCTTATAATTAAAGTATAAGTAGCACACTTTCAAATTTGGTATTTGATTTATATATTTTTAAAAATAATTTGGATTTAATAATGATAATAGTCACTCATATTTACTTTAGCCAACACATGCACATTTGACATAAAGTAAACAATTTTATTTTAAAATTTGAAATATGAAATTATGAATGCATGAAATCACATGGCATACAACTTAGCATGTTGGGAAAGATCCAAAGCAATGAAAGCATGTAAACAAACTCACTTAACTTAAATCCTAAAGACATTCTTATAGAATAAAAAAATTTAGAATAAATGAAAGTGAATTCCAAAGTAATTTTTGTTAAGTTTGAGTTTAATTTAATTTCAAAAAGATGAGATGAGTTCGTTCTTGCTAACCCATTCCCACATGTGTTTTATATTTTTGTTTAATTTTTAAACAATTAAATCCATTTTTATGAGTTGACTAGGTTAAGGTATGAATTAAGCGTTAATTAACCCTACACCACCTTAAAGAATTAACTAAATAATTAAGCCAATGAGATGACATAAAACCCATAAGGAATTTAAATTTGTAATGCACCTAATAATGAAAAGGACTAATGCAATTTGGCTCACATTAAATGTTAATTAAGCTAAGGGATTAGCTTAAGTAATTTCAAAACACCCTTTCACACATGTGAATTGGATTTTGATTTTCTTAATTGAACTTAGATTATTAAACACCTAAGCATCTACCCAAGATAGATTAATTAAGTTCTGAAATCTTTTAGAATTTTTAGAAAATTGGTTAACGGGATAATTAATGAATTAACCCTTAATTAAAAGAAGATTAAGGAGAGAAGAGAGGGTTTAGAGAATAGCTTAGGGGAAATGCCTCAAAATTATTCCATAAATCTCCTACTTATTGGATCTGACCTTAATCATCCCAATCATAAGGTAAAACCACTAATCATACCCTAATTATGCTTAATTACATGAGAAGGGTAATTAAAGAAACCACATGCAGTTACTCTAATCAAGACTTCAATAAATCCCAATAAAATTAGGGGAGGTAGAGGTCATCCCCTAAAACTTACCCAAAAAATTTGGGATTAATCAAAGGCCTAATCAAAGAGTAATTAACAAAATACACTTTCCAATAATATCCAAATTCAGAGAAAATCATAATTCAAAACTCTTCAAATCTAATTTTAAAATGTTCTAGGTTTAATTACCTATCCATTGGTTTTTATTTTATATATTTTTAAATTTTTTATGAAGAGTTATGCATTTTTGAAGTTCTCCATATTAATTAGGAATTAATTAATACACTTAACTAATCTCTGGCTAATCCTTAGCTCAATGCATTAATGTGGCGTCATCGTGCTTTACACGCATTACGCCGTGAGTGGACAACTTTAGTTGTCACTTCACAAAGGCGACAGCGGCGCATGCGCTTAAATTCTCTGTCGTTTGATCAAAGATAGAACGGCTAAGGATCTCCCCTCGTGGTTTATAAAGGATAAATGAGATCTAAACGTGTTAAATAATCTCAATCGTCCATCTAAAATGTGTGATAGATGGCTGAGATAAGCGAAGTTCTTCCCCTTGATCAATATAGACCATCCATGATCAAGGGGAAGAACCAAGCTCAATCTAGCATGGAATCACACAAAATTTAACCCACACCATCTAGAGACATAGAGCGACAAATCCAATGGTCAAAATTCGATGAGGTAAAAATATCTTTCACAAATCTCCACACCACATTTAGTTTAGTGATAAAAAAATTACATACCTCACCGGAGGTGATCACAGGCGCTCGAAATCTATGAGGTAGACGAAGCTTTGTTGAAATTCCTAGGCCTTGGGATTGAGTGGCTTGCTCTATGGACCAACACCACTTGAAGATCCTTGCGGCTCTAATTCAATTGCTCCTCTCCTTGCTATGGGAACTCTAATGGAAGCTTGTGTGAGCTTAGATTGGTCCTTGGAGGAAGTGTGCTAGAGGAATTGAAGTAATTTTGAGTGTGGAGAAAGTCGAAAGTTCAAGTGTGCTCCCCTATTTTTCATTGGAGAAAATCAAAGAGATCACTTTTTAAATCCCTTAGAATGAAAGGCTCTGATCTTTCTAACACCTCTGGGCTTCAATTGAGGAATCATGAATTCAAGTTGAATTAGAGGGAGTATATCTCCCCATATGGCAATCAGACGATTGACACCTCCTTTGCCATTTTGATCCAATTTCTCAAATTGGAGAGGTTGTTTAGGCTGTTAGCTCTTTGCACATGGTCGGTTTGAGGTCTTGAGTGGATTGCCAATCTCCCATGTGCATCAAATTGAGCTTTAGAGGGAGTTTGAAATTTCAATTTTGAGCTAGGGGGTCCGGTTTGGTCTAGGGACCAAATGGGCTGACCCAAATCCATTGGGTTGGATGCACCACTCATCATTAAGTCCCCTTGAGATTCTAAGAAAGCCTCAAGTGATTGTGAAGAGGGTATGACCAAATTACCCATGGGTTAGGCCAAAATGTGTTCTATGGCCTAGGGGTAGGATGGTCATTTTGGTAATTTTCCACTTTGGATATGTTGGGTATGTGGAGAAACTAGGTTTGGCCAAGTTTCATTGGATTTGAATTCCATTCGATAGGATTTGACTCATGTTGACCAATTTAGGTCAAATTGGGTCAAACCAAGAGTTGGGCCAAGTTCATATGACCATTTTAAATATTTTGGTGGCTTTGGTTTGAATAAAATTTGTATATATTTGGTTTTGGCTCATATGACTTCATTTAGGTCAAATGGATCAAGTTGACCTATTTGACCCATTTGACCTATTTGAGGTAGGTCAAGGATAGGTTTAGGTTAGGTTAGTCATATGGAGTTGATTGCTATCTTTTTTTTTTCAATCAATTTGGGTTAGGTTCAATTTTGGCTCAACATGACCCCTTTAGTCATGTTGGTCTAAGGTCAATTGGGCTAGGTTGGGTCTAATTGGCCAATTGAGTCTTTGGTCAAGTTCCACAAGTGATTTGGGATGGACTTGACCCATTGGTTTCAATCAATTTTTCTTAGATCAAGTTTTGACAGATTTTGATCCTTTAGGCTAAAATGGGTCAACTTGGGTCAAGTGAGCCAATTTGGACTAGGTTAGGCTCAACTGTTGGCTTGGTCAAGTTCAAACATAAGTCATGAGTGAACTTAAAATATGGTTTCAATCAATTTGGCCTATGGTGGAATTTGGCTATGTAAAGTTTCATTTTAGGTTAAGTGTTGAATTGGTCAACCTTTAGGTTTGACTTGGTTTGACCCAATTTGATTGATTGATCATCCCATGATGATTGTTGATCATGAGAGGATATATGAGTTTGGTTCAATCCAATTTGGTTAGGATCAAAAGTTATAAGGTACTTTAGGTCACTTTGGGTCAAGTGAACCTAAGTGGGTCAAATGGCTTGGTCAAAGCTTGATTTGAAGTTGATTGATCTTGTATATGGACTTATGATTGAAATATAAATCAATTTACAAGTAGTTTGAAGTTAAATGAATTTAGATCCATTTGAAAATTTCATAAAGGAAGAATATGAAGGGGTCTGTTTGATTGAGTGATTTAAGTTTGGATTTATATATGAGCTCATAATTGTAGGGTTGATTGAACCATGAGAGAAAATCAAGAGTTTGGCTTGATTTGAAAGTGATTTGACTAAGTTTAAGATTTTGACTTGAAAGACTTAGATTGATTTTGAGTTGATTTGAATTTGATGTTTGGAATTAGTTTTGATTGTTTGAATTTATATTTCATTTATATATATGAATATAAATGAGAATATAAATTGATCATGAGAAAATTTCAAGGATTTGATGTGGTTTAATCATGATTTGGGTTAAATCCATTAAAGGAAATTTAAAGGATTTAAATAAATTTGTAAATTGAAATTTAATTGTTGAATTGGATTTGATTGATTTATATTTTTATTTCATTTATATATGAGAATATAAATGAGAATACAATTAAGTTTTGAGAAAATCCCATGAATTTGAAATGATTTGATTTAGGTTAAATCCATTAAAGGGAATTTTAAATTGGAATTTAATTTTTATCTTTGATTGAATTGATTTATATTTATATTTCATTTATATATGAGAATATAAATGAGAATATAAATAAGTTTTGAGAAAATCCTGATGAATTTGATTGATTTTGAATTGATTTTGGCTAAGTCCTTTAATGGAAAATTAAAGGGACTTAAGAAAATTTTCATGAATTGATTTGGAATTTTGAATTTGATTTGATGGGTTTGAATTTGAATTTATATTTCATTTATATATGAGAATATAAATGAGAATTAAAATTGATCATGAGAAAATCTCAAAGATTTGAATAGGTTTAGATCATAGTTTTGGTTAAGTCCTTAAGGGAGGTTTAGGGAGTTAGGCAAAATTTAGACTTAGGAATTTTTGATGGGTTTTGATCATGGGTTTCAATCATATCTTTCAATCATGGAGTTCCATCATGGAATTGAATCATAGAACTGAATCATGAAATTGATTTGAGTTTGGAGAAAATCAAATATAATTGATTTGGAGTTTGACTTGAAAGAAGAAAAGTGAGGAATGGTTTAAGCTAAAGGGAAGGAAGTTTTCGTAACACCCCTAAGGCATGACCTATTCCTATGGCTAACTCTTCTAAGTATTCTAGGGCTAGGTTGGAGTGTACACCTAATCAGTAGATGTGTCTTAAGACTAAGGAACTCTTAAGCTCATTCTAAAAATGATGGCAACAAAGGGTGCCCAATAGGCGTAGTGTGACTGACAAGAAATACCACACATATTGGTGTTGACCGAAATGATCAACATCATCGAGAGATCACAAGCACTAACAGAAATAATCTATCCTTAACCCAAGGAAAAGAAAGAATCTAGAGCTTAGTGCAATATGGATGTACTAATATCCAAGACATAAGAGAGAGAGGGAAGAAATCCACTAAGGGGTGGAGTGTGGACCTTCCACTAGGGAAGTAGGTTCAAGTCATCTATAAGGAGATGAAAGATTTGGTTTAATTTGAGGTATCACTGAGGAGAAATCTCCACTGGGGGAGAGGGTTGAATTTGTTTCACTTTTTGTTAGGTTTAAATTTTTAGTTGAACCCTGTTGGTTTGCAATGGGTTGTACTGAATAGGAGCCACAGAGGGTAAGACCTAGCCCAGATTTACCAATCCAAAGAGATAGTTTACTAAGCACATAGTAAGACTGACCAACCAAAGGGATGCCTTTCGGTATGTAGTAGTTGTACTAGGAAGAAAGCACAGTAGACTTACATCCTCTAAAGTAAATACCAATTGTTAGGGTAATCTATTGACAAGACAACAGATTGAACCCAACCTAGGGCTGACTATTGAGTGAATGTCACTGGGGGACTTAGATCAACTCAAAGATAATCAAAATTGATTTCATTTTTAATTTTTTTTAATGGGTTCCATCAGTTTGTGATAAATCAAACTAAGAAGGAGTTTATAGAAGCTTAGACCTAAATCAGATTTACTGAACCAAAGGGAGTAGCTGCCCGGCCGATGGGAGAACTATCCGACCAAAGGAGTGCCTTTCAATTTGCAATGATCAATTGAAGGAAAGAAAGCTTGGGGACTCACATCTTTTACTAGAAAAGACCACTAGGGTGATCTGTTGCTTTGGGTAACAAATCAAACCCGACCTAGGGATGCCCATCGGTGTGCAACAATCATGCTAGAAAGAATGCATTATAGTTTTATATCTTTCAAAGTCGACTGCTTGCTGAGGTAACCTGCTTATGGGAAAATATATTGAACCCAATCTAAGGGCGACTACGGAGTGAGTACCAACCCAAGGATTTATCTCAACTAAGATAGTTAGGCAATTCTTATAGGAAGTTCTGCTAACGCTGCTCTAAAGATAGGATGCCTGCTTGGGAGAAGAGGCCCTTTGGGGGTTTGAATTCCTAATCCACAAGAGAATAAATTTTATTTATTTTATTTTAGTTTGTTTTATCGTGGACCTTGTTAGTTTACAAGGGATCAAACCGAGAAGGAGCTTATATCATCCTAGATCTATCTCATCAAACCAAGGGAAAATGCATCCAACAAATTCTCCAACCACAAGTGGCTGGAAAGGGGAACTGCCCAATCCAAAAGTAACCCGGGTGACTAAATGGGGTCATAAAGGACTTGATCCAAATAGAGTGCCCATGGGATGGGTAAGGGGCTTAATCCAACACCCGAGAAGATGACATGGCTAGTCATATATAATAGGTATTTGGTGTCTAACTCGGAAAAAGTGAGACTCATATCCAAGAGTGGTGTATTCACCGGGTGAGTCATCGATAACGCATTAATCAACCAAGGTGCTCGATTTGCATCACCTAGAAAGAATGCTTAGGGACTCACATCTTCCTATAGTGGAATTGACTGCTGGGATAGTTTATCTTCGGCTCGACAGGTGCTATCTGACACAGGGAGACTATTGAGTGAATGCCATTAGGGGACTTAGATCAACTCAAAAGTAGTCAAGAGGAAAGGAGCCTCTGAGTGGCTTACCTTAAACCTCAAATATACTTGACATAGTTTGAGCATGATGGCTAGTTCAAGAAAAAAGCACGGGGACTCACATCTTCTTAAGCAAAGTCAGCATGAGGTAGCTTACTAGCTAGGTAGTGAAGAATACCATTCGAACAAGGCACTTTTTGGTTTGCAATGATCAAGTTAGGAAGAAAGCTCAAGGACTCACATCCTCCAACAACTGACCAGGGTGACATACTAGGTATGTAGACCACCTAGAGCTAATGGTGAGTGCCAGGGGCTTGCTCCACATCAAAATAGCTCAAGACAAAAGATTTGTGTTTGTTGTGTATGTGTTAAAAAAGGGGATCTGGGGACTCTTACAACTACCTTAAAACATGTTGGGGAATTATGAAATGATGCCACGTATGGCAACAGGACTCCCACCAAGAAAGAATGTCGCTTGGGTTCTCTCACACCTAACTTAGTTATGCCAATCGAAATAGGATGCATCTCAGGTTCTAGTACACCTATTCTAAAAGTGTTAGGAGATTGTGTTTATGTTGTGAAAGAGGGATAGGATGCCACTAGGGGACTCTTACACCTACCCTAGACACATCACAATGGATTCACATGACAAGCAAACAACACTTCGAAAGAAGAGAAGATTTGATAAATGGAATCAGATTTTGTTCTTTTATTAATGAATATTTCAAACAAGTTTTATTTCATGGGTAATATTTCTTTAGATAGAGCCCATTAATTGGAAGCATCGGGTGTTCCCTTTACAATCAATAAGTCGATAAGATCCTCCTTGGTAGGCCTTCATATGCCTTCCTTCAAACTTACCCTCCCATCTTGACGGCAACAATTGGTCTCCTTAGACTAACACAAGTTCTCCTCAAAAGACCTAGGGTGGACCAACTTGTTGTGAGCTTGAATCATTTTGGCCTTGTACAACTAGAGGTTTTGAACGTAGCAACTCCTCCAAACCTTGAGCTCTTCTAACTGCAACTTTGTATTCAGCTCTATTGTGATCTTGTTACCCAATGCTATCCTTAATGATGGAAATTGAACTTCTAGAGGAAGAATGACTTCAAACCCATACACTAAGGAAAATGGGGTAGACTGAGTTGGAGTTCAGTATGTGGTGTGGTAGACCCACAAGGCTTCAACCAACTGCTCATTCCACTGTCGTCAAGCATCTTCTTCAGTACCTGGATGAGAGTTTTATTGAATGCTTCTGCTAAGCCATTAGCTCTGGGGTAGTAGATGGTGGAGTATCTCCAATCTATATCGTGTCTTCTCACAAAGCTATTAATCTTCGTGCTTTTGAATGCAGTACCATTATCGATATAATTCATCGAGGCACCCCGAACCTATATATGATATGGTTTCTTAAAAATTGAAGCACATGGTGAGTCACGAGTGGGATGGCTTCCACTTGGAAAAGTCGGTAGCTAAGATGAATCGTGCCCTTGGAAGAAGGAGGATCGATTAGACTACAATGGGTACCCCAACACTCAAATGGCCATGAAGCCAAAGTAGGGGTGTAGGGTGGTTGGTGGAGGACCACACCTGAATGGCATCTATCTACATCCATGCAATCATGATCATAGGCCGTAGTATCCAAGTCTTTTGATCTTCATCTTCATCTTCGGACCAGATTGATGAGCTCCACATAGACCTGAGTATACCACGGTTACAATGCCATTAGCTTCTTGCTTGTTTAAATAACATAACCACATTTGGTCAAAGGACCGGCGGTACAGAGAGCCATCAACAAGAGCATAAGAGAGAGCTCTATGTTTCACCTGATGGGCTTGCGATTTCTCTTGAGGTAGTTTGCTAGTGTTCAAGTAATCTATGAACGGTTGCCTCTAATCTAGCTCCTTATCCATTTTGGCAATGACAACCTCCCCTTCAAGAGAAAGTCTCTCGATGAGTTCAACATCAATAAGGGATAATACTTGTCTATTTTGGACCCTTATTGAAATGGACTCATCTTCTGGACATGCCAGCTCTTTGGAAAGTTTAGCCAAGCATACTACCTCTGGAACCTTATAGATGGTGACTTGGAATCTGGGCCAACAACTTCATGGTATACTCATAGTAATGATGAAGCTTGGGTTTGAGGACCTGGTATGACCCTATAATCTGGTTGATGACCAACTGAGAATCCCCAAAGATGTTGATGCTCTTGACACTGATAGTGATGGATAACTCTAAACCGATAATCAAAGTGTCATACTTGGATTCATTACTGGTGTAGGGGTTGGAATGATAGTATGGGAATCTCATCACATCACAGTTTGGAGTTAGAAGAACTATTTCTACCCTTGCCTTTCCTGGGAGAATAGATCGTGGTGCTTCACCTTTAAGAAAAGAACACCATCAAAATACATCTCCCATCAGCAGTTGTTGGACTCCCCTAAGTTCATGATTTGTTCATCAGGGAGATCGTCACTGCGGAGAATCATAGAAGTGGGTGTCGCTAAGAAATCGCTAGTCTTGTCCTTTTACCACACCTAAGGGGTATAAATATGTGATATCAAACTGAGAGAATCATGGACCGCCAAACATCCAAAAAAGCATCGCGGTCATGAGGTACTCAGAGTGGATTTGTTTGAGAGATCAAGTTCACCTTATGAGAAAGCATAGTGTCGTAGCTTTGAGATGCAAAGATCAAAGCCAGTAAATGTTTCAATAAGTGGATAGCTTGTTTCGAGGATGAGGATGAGGTAGTAGAGAGCTCTTTCCTTCCCCTCGTCATTGGCTTGGGCCAAGCGAGAGTTGTGCAATCACGGTAAAGGATAGGACATTGGGGATAGGCTCCTAGAGCGGCTTTGAAAGTATTCTTTGATATCTTTGAATGCATGTTGACACTTATCATCCCACTTGAACTTGGCATCCTTTTTGATAAGTGCTGAGAATGGTTTGCATCTCCTTGATAGGTTTGAGATAAAGCATCTTAGATATGCCAACCGTCCTTGAAAGGATCTAAGTTGAGTTATAAACTCTTAGGAGGTGGCATTTCTAAGATAGCTTTAATCTTTTCAGGATCTATTTCTATTCCCGGTGTTGAACAATAAACCCAAAGAATTTTCTTGAAGCTACTCCGAATGCACACTTCATGGGATTCATCTTGAGGTTATATTATCTTAACCGTTCGAAAACTACTCTCAAGTCAAAGAGATGGTCTTCCTTTTTTAAACTTTTGACTACTAGATCATCAACATAGCACTCTACCTAATGATGGATAAGTTCATTGAAGATCTGAGTCATGGCCTGTTGGTATGTAGCACCATCCTTTTTAAGACCTAAAGGTATGAACCTATAATAGAAGATTCTGATCGAGGTTTGAAAAGCTTTATTTCTTTCATCTTCAGGAGACATCTTGATTTGGTTATAGTTAGATGACCCATCTATGAAAGAGAAGATTGCATGAGATGAGGCGATATCCACCATTAATTCTAGTATAAGAAGAGGAAAGTCATCCTTAGGACATGCTTTATTTAAGTCCCTAAATCAGCAAATGCAATTTATTCTTCTTCTTAACTTGACACTATAACCGGGTAGGATATTTTTCTTCCATGAAACCAAGCATCGATCAATTTCTTGACTTGAAATGACCATGTTGTTCAATTTCGCATGTCTCTGCTTAATAGGGAATTGCGTTAGGGTCCATTGCTAGCTTGTGGATTGCTACTTTAGGAGATAATCTGGGCATTTCTTCATAACTCCATGCAAAGCAGTCTTTAAACTCAGTCAATAGCCTAACTAAGTCATTGGTTTCTTCTTCATTTAGTAATGAACAAATGTATGTCAAGCGAGAATTTTCTTCTGTCTCAAGGTTGATTTCTTTGAGCTTGTCTATTATTGAATGAATCTCTTCTTAAAACTCTGGTGGTGCCTCTTTAACTTGGAGATCATCTGGATCATCTGAAGTTTCTAAACACACATATTCTCATGAGAGTTGGGGATGTGTGAGAAGAACCTATCAGATTCCAAATGGTTGGTAACAACTAAGCAATAATCTTCATCATCGACCAGACCCACTGTACCAAATCCTAGTCTTGCTCTTGATTGTGCTTCCTTACCTGTATTGTTCCATAGCTTTTCGAAGTATTCTGACCTGTGCTTGGACCATTTATGAGGAACTAAACCTTTTTGTATAAGATTTTGAGCACAAGGTGAGTAAAAGTCAAAATGTAATTCCATTAATTCTTTAAAAGTTTCTTCCTCAAGTCTTACATCAAGCTCTAGACTTGAGGATGATGAACCCAAAAAGAACCTCTTCTGCTTCACGTCACTGGAAGACTTAGGGACTTCCTTAACTGCTAAACCTTCAACTTTCTAAGATGCAAGTGAGGTAAGAGCTAAGGTTCCCAACTGCTGTCTAATAGTTTCACATAAATCAGATTAATACTTTACTTTACTTGGAGGTCTGGTCTTCATCTATATCTAGATCAAAAGTTACCTCTAATGAAACCCGCTGAGAGGGGTTGGTATACTAATCATATTAGACTCATCCTCTAAGCTAGATTCCAAGTATATGTGAATAGTGGGTGTACTCAGATGAACTGGAACATGACCTCTGTTGGCTAAAGGCCAACTAGGGGGTCTCCCACCTCTAGAACCGTCTCTGTTTTTTCCTCTGCCTCTACCTGGTGGAGGTTGAGCTATCATACCCACATATCCATATGATGGAATAGACTGTGGGTGGAATGTGATATGCTGATCTATTTCTTCTTTAATTCCCCTTTCTTGCCCACTTGGACTTTTTTTCTTTTCATTTTCTTTTATCTTTTCTTTTGCTTCATTTTCTTTTGCTTTTGCATTTGCATTTGAATTTTGTCCAAGTTCACGAGAAAGGGTATTTTGAGGAAGATAGTAGGTAACATCGTCATAATCTCAACCTCTCTAACTAAAAATGACTTTTCATCCCCATTGACACGGTACTCAATTCCATCTTTTCTAAACTTGATGCACTGATGAAGGGAGGATGAAACGATCTTGTTATGATGTATCCATGGCCTACTAAGGAAAGTAGTGAATTAGGTATTTGAATCAATGATGTAGAACTTAGCTTCAATCTTACAGTCACCGATTTCCATTGGTAACACTATAGAACCTAAAGCCCGCTCGCCTTGATCATTGGATCCTCTCGACATCATCCTATCTCCTCGAACTGTAGAGATGTCGATCTTCAAATAGGCAAGGGTCTTTAGACTCATAATATTCACCGATGCACGAATCCATGAGAACTAATGAGTCGAACACATCCATTTGTGATGTAGAGGGGACAATTGTGCTCCAAGTCCCCGTAGAAGGTCATCATCTATGAAGGTGATCCCTTGGGCTTCTTTTGCATAATGTGCTTTCTCACCTATAGTGGTCAACTGAGCTAAGAAAATCTCAGGATCAAGGAGAACCTTATTTAGTGATTCCCTCATCTCTTTAGATAAGACAAGGGCATAATATATGCTTAACTTAGATGACAACTTTCTTAGATGAGAAAGGATGTTGTAGTCCACCTTCGGCTGGTCTTCCACAAGCATATCCAAGGGTGGAGCATCCTGGAAGGGCTTCTTGATCTTCAGTACCAATGATTTGTTTCCCTCTATCTTGAGGTGCTACCTTAGGAGGTAGAACCTTGCCACTACGGAGGTTTACTTCGGTAATCTCTTGAGGCAAGGGGGTGGCAAGTTCTACCTTCATTTTAGGCTCACCTACAGGTTCTCCTATGGGACTCTTGAAATCGGATGATTCCAAGTATATCTCAAGAGGTGAACCCATAGTATTCAAAGTTGGAAAGTCCAACTCAGAATCAAGAAGAGGAAGATCAAAATGGTTATAGTTAATTAGACTTGAAGAGTTATTATTAGTAATAGAAGAAGACAACTCATCAGAAGAGATACAGATGTAATTCAAATCAGCTTTATTCTTCAATTTCTTGGAAGTATTTGGGGTACAAAGTAGAAATCAAGTAGAGTGAGTGAAGTAAGGGATTTGATGCCCTTATCTATTGATACAAGAGTTCTACTAGTAGAAGAAATAGAAAGGACTAGCTGAAATGGTAGAAGTCTTTGGTGTGGAAGCCGAAGGTTTGGAGGCTGGACACGATCGATGGATGCTAAAGGGCTATCAGTGACACATCTTTCTTTGGCTCCCACTTTCCTAGAGTTAGCATTGGCAACTTGCAAACCTTCCTTAGTGTTGGAGGTTTTAGCTGACTCAAGCACTTGTAAGGAAAGTTTCTTGATCTTCTAAATTATTTTCTTAGAGGTTTTTGACAAAGAAATGTCCCAACCTTCTTTGGTTTTGGTAGGATCACTTGTATCTCCAAGGATTACCTTGATGGAACTGGAAGGTTGTTCCACAAGGTATTCTTTTGGCATAACTTCAGCACCAGTCTTGAAATTATGTTCAAGCCAATCCTTGAATGTGAAGCAATCCTTTAAAATATGGCCTAGCATATAGTAGTAAGGGAAAAAGTTTGGATCATGACTTTTGCATAGTTCCTTCGATCTTCTAGACTCGGGTAGCTGAAAATCAGGTTTTCTTAAGAGATTCTTAAAGATTTTCCTAATTACCTCTCTCTTAAAAGAATAAGGTTTGTTTAACTTATCTGAAAGAGTAGGTGGACCATAGGTTCCTGGCGGTGGATATGCATGTCAGCACTGGGTGGTATGGAGGCGTGGTTGTCTTGGCCATGGAGGTTGTGAGGTGTGAGGCACTTGGTGGTGGCAAAGAAGGAGGAGGCTGCTGAGGTCGTGGTCACTTGGCCTGATCTCTAGCTGGCTGCTTCCCCTTGTCAACCGTTGCTACTGCTCCAGGTTTCTTCTCATAAACCTATTGGGATTTTTGCTTGGGCAACTAATCTTGAAAATGCAACAATTTGGCCTCTCCTTGTAGACTAGCCACCTTGTTGATTAGCTTCTCAAATATCTTTATGGTGAAGCCCTTAAGCATGAAGGCAACCAGGCCATGGATATTCTTCAAACAAGTGATAGTTGTGGTTCACATTTCATACTCAGGTTATGCCATCGAAGAATATAATCAACTTGTGACTCACCAGAGTGCTGTTGGGCTACAATGAGATCACCTACAGTAACCCTTTGCTGAGCTCCAACAAATCTTTTGATGAAGAGCTGCTTTAGCTCAGCAAATGTCTTTACTAAACTATTGGACAGTTCAACAT
The DNA here is from genome assembly GCA_021442155.1 of Cymbidium sinense. NCBI lineage: Eukaryota > Viridiplantae > Streptophyta > Magnoliopsida > Asparagales > Orchidaceae > Cymbidium > Cymbidium sinense. The sequence goes on from CM038225.1 coordinate 103,963,302, forward strand.
ACCAATCAAAAGCGATACCCGGTAGGCTACTGACAAAGAGTCTAAAGAGTAAAACATTGTTGCCATTGCAATTGACCAAAGTGAGCTATATGCCTCGATTCCCACGCCATCAAAGCTTTTGAAGGAGGCACTAAACCCTTGGGATCTTGGATAACATCAATTCCTCGGTAGGGTCTACCCTTTGGAACCGATAATCCTCCTTGGGCTTGAGCCAAATCTTCCTTCACCTGTCACTCAATCATGGATTTTAAATCTTTGTCATGTATGGAGGTACTTTCCACTACCTTCCTATGCATGCTAGTGCTAACTTGCTCAATGGAAGGTAGATTCTTAACTAGTCTAAGACATGCACCTTCGGTGGTGACAGTACTAGGATGAACTGGGATTATTTAAGCGACAAGTCAATTGTGTCATCCTATCAATCCACTCATCTTTCTGCTTTAACTGTTGTCGGAGGTGATGTGCTAATTTTGTAGTGTCTCTTTGATCAACCTCATTATCTTCCATGCCCTGTTTCTCCCTAAGAAGAGAGAACCTCTGTGTCAATGCATACTGAATCTCCCATCAAGTCATCTTCTGGGATCAAAGTCTCTCTTCATCAGTTAAAATTCTAAGATCTCTCTCCATAAAATAGTGTGCAATTATCTCATCCGAATTGATCTAACTCGGGTACAAATAGCTTGGGGACCGGTGTGATCGCTATCATGTATTGAGAGGAGGCACCTCTCGCTCAGGGATTCAATCACGTGCTCACTAGAAGAATGATACTTGATACTCTTGTAATGGGGTAGTAATCTAAGATGATCTCTACTACTGCAACTATCATGGAATATCGTGATACGTCACCATCTATCGTATGGGTGGAGTTGGTGAAGGAATGACCACGATGCTCCGGGTCACCACTCCTTCACCACCAGGCGAGAAGGTCAAGAGCTCAACCTACCAATGGGTGGTGTAAGAGGAGTAGGATCCCTTGGCCGTAGACAAATCACCAATATGGTACATTTTTCCCTCGGATGCGGCCTTCATGGCCTCAGATGAAATGGGAGATGCTAACCTACACTAGCGATGTCGAACATGGGGTAGAGCGATGGGGTGGAGACACAACCGACTCTCTGTGCACAGAAACTGCCCTTCTATGGTGGCTGGTCCCCGTGAGGAGAATACTATCAGTATGGTCGGTGCGAGTAGCGCCGCTGGAAAACCAAAAAAGCGAGCGGCGACGGTTGAACCTCATCATTCTTTCTAGTAATGTGTGACAAGGGGCCTTACCCTTGGAGGGTAGATGGTAGGGCTAGCCCTGCAACATGGGCAACTAGGATGAACTACAGAATGATGCGAGATCTTGTTGGATCTATAATGAACTATGTGATGCCACAACTTTCCTCTTGGTGAGACATCAAAATCATATGGTAAGTCTATCTTGATGGTCATCTTCACCTTTCTTTGGTGGTGAGGGAATGCCCTCACAAGTGATCCCCCACCTAAATCCCACGGCAAGTGGATCAAGTGGGTATGGCCTAGATGAGGGAAGTCAGCCAGATCTAAAGCTAGATCCATACCATGGGGGAAGTGAAGACAAATTTTTGAGAACTGGCCATTTACACAACTGTAGTAAACCGACATTGAACTACTCTGCACTGACTGAAAAGAATCTACAATGAGAAATGAACTTGTATCAGTTTTCTGTCTCCATAGATTTTGAATTTTGAATTTTGAGAATTTGAACCCTCATCCAACAACTTGGAAGTGTTAAGTGGGGTTCAAATGAATTTGGAAAGATTGATTGAAAGAGGAATTTGAATATGAATCCAAGCTTCAACAAATTTAGGTATGTTGAAATATGGATTCAAAATTTTTGATAGGATGCTTCCATAGGTTCATTGTTATTTTGAATTTGAATTTTTGATTTAGAGGACCCCTTCCTTTAAAAAATTTGGGTATGTTAAATCAAGGGTCAAATGATTTTATTTTGTTTGAATGTTTTGGAATTTCACTTACTTAGCAAATTTAGGTATGCTAAGTGAAGTAAAAGTGATTATTTCTTTTTGTGAATTTTATTTTGTTTTGGAAAACTTAGAATTCTTACTTAGAAAATTTAAGTATGCTTAGTGAAGAATCTAAGTGTGTTTTGTTTAATTTTTGAAAATAGGATTCTTAGCAAATTTAAGTATGCTAAGAAAATCCTAAGTGTTTCATTTTTGCTTAGAATATTTTGATTTTTGAAAAGGGTAGGATCCTTAGAAATTTTGGTATGCTAAGGGGATCCTAAGTGTTTTATTTATGATTGAAAGTGGAGATTCAACTTTATCAAATTTGGTATGCTAAAGATGAAATCCCTCTTAGTTTTATGAAATAAAAATTTCACTTAGCAAATTTGAGTATGCTAATATGAAATTCCAAATGGTGTGTTTAAAATTTTGATTTCATTTTGGTTTTTTAAAAATGGAAACTTCTCCTTAGCAAATTTGGTATGCTAATGGAAGAAGTTCCAAAAGGTGTCTGAAATTTTTGAGTTTTGGATTTTGGAAGCTTCGTTTAACAAATTTGGATATGTTAAATAAAGTTCCAAATATTGTTTGAAAATTTTTAGATATGATTGTTGATTTCGATTTTGGATTTGGAAACTTTACTTAGCAAATTTGATTATGCTAAATGAGATTCCAAATGTGAATTTTTTTGAATTTTGGGATTTGGAGACTTCACTTAACAAATTTGGGTATGTTAAATGAAGTTCCAAAATTGTTTGAAAATTTTGAAATATGATTGTTGATTTTGATTTTGGATTTGGAAACTTCACTTAGCAAATTTGATTATGCTAAATGAGATTTCAAATGTGTTTTGAAAATTTTTTGAATTTTGGGATTTGGAGACTTCACATAACAAATTTGGGTATGTTAAATGAAGTTCCAAATATTGTTTGAAAATTTTGAAATATGATTGTTGATTTTGATTTTGGATTTGGAAACTTCACTTAGCAAATTTGGTTATGCTAAATATAGTTCCAAATGAATGTTTGAAATTTTTTTGAAATAGGATTGTTGAAGTTTTAATTTTTGAAAGGGGACCTCCATTCAACAAATTTAAGTATGTAGAATGGAGATCCATTTTATTTTTGAAATATGATTTTTTTATTTTGTGTGTGATTGTTGTTTTTTGAAAATTTAAATTTTTGTCAACAAATGAACTTTCTATTCAATGAGTGTGAGTGTATTGAATAGGAAGATCCATGAGTGATTTTGAAAACTTTATGATTATGATTGTAATTTTTGAGAAAGATGATTGTTCATTTTATTTTGAAAATGAAATCTTCATCAAAGTGAATTGAAGGAAGATGTTCATTTGTGCTTTTGAAAAATATTATTAGTTTTATTTTTGAAAATCCCTACATATAACAATTATGTGAATTGTTAAATGAGGGTGACAAAATTTTGTGAAAAATATTTTATCAAATGCATTTTTTTTTGAAAATGTGATTTTGAAAAGCAAAGTTCTTTATAGAAGATTTATTATTTTAGGATGAACCTTTAATTATCATGAAAATGATAAGGGAAGTCTAAGTTGTTTTCATCTTTTTTATTTATATCTTTTACCCATTGGTGGATTCAATGGGGGGTTTTAAGACCAACAAGGAATGCGGTCCTAAAACCTAAATATGTTAGCTAACTCAAGAGTGAAATGAGCTAAGTGCCAACAAAAAGAAGGATAGTCCTGGATTTATACCAAAGTAAAAACCGACTATCAATACTCAAAGAATGATTATTTACCAAAGATGGAGAGAGGAACCATCCCCAATGGAGTTGCCAAAAAAATTTGTGATGAATAAATCTCTTATTAGGGAGTCACCTTTCAAATCTGTTGAGAAAAGAAAAAAGAGACCTTATAGAAATTCTTCTTTTTAGGATGTCACGTAGAGCCACAGATGTACTTATTCAGGTGATCGGATACGTCATCAAGGAAATAGTGTACTATCTCGAAAGATAAAAGTCACCACCCTTTAATGGAATCAATCACCTCAATAAGGACTCCTATGGATGATGGGTCTACCTATGTACCATAGATTCTTCCCCTACTTTACATGGAAAAGTAAAGCATGGTTTTTAAACCAGGTTCGTTAAGTTCCTTAGGGCAAGCCCCCCATAGTTAATTACATCCTAAGGGATGGATCCCTTAGGAAAAATCTTGATTAAGATAAATAATCATAGTCTTTGAAGATTTCAATAGGAAGGACTATCAATCGATTAGTTTATATTTTTGAAGATCAAAATGGGATTGATCAAAAGAGGAGTTATTATCAAAGCCAAAATGGAAGATAAGTAGGAGATGCCCACGATGCTAGGAAACCTAGTTAGCATCTCAAACTATCCTATAGTTGGGCTTTACATTTTTAGAAATTGATTTAGTTTATTTGAGTTATATTTTTCATTAGAAATTTAGGACTTATGATTCCTTAACACAAGATTAAGGAAATACCTAAGAGGTGAGGAATTATGTTTATGGCCCGTAAAGGGGAAAGCAATCTCATAACCTAAATCTAGGGAGCTTCAGCGAGGGCCATAAGCACAACCTAAATCTAAGATGAAAATGGGTAATTGATTTGCCTCCAGTAGAGAGGACAAACCACCCGACAGCTTGGACTTCAAAGCTGGGGTAACTAACTCCTCCTATATTTTAAATACATGTAGGCAAGTCTTTATGCTTATGCAAGATAGCTATTATTTATTTAAAGAGACTAAGTCCTTAAACTCACTTCCTAAAGAGATTAAATCATGTAAAGGGACATGCTTCAAATGACCTAAATCTAATGCAATTCAATTTTCATTTTATTTTTATTTTTGGACAATTATTTTGACTCAGGCTAATAGGATTTTAATGACTAATGCATGAGAAAGAAGATTATTGGCCAAAATCAGCGAGAAGGGAGGAGGTGAGTTTTCACTACGGCTCTCAAAGGTCAAGCTGGGTTCTTTGGCAAAGGTGGAAGCCCTCCAATCAAGAATGAAATAAGATGCATTTATGCATTATATTATAATGAAATGCTCCTCCAGCTAAGAGGTTTCTAATTCTTTTATCTTGATTTTAAGCCTAAGCTTTAGGTGAGGTTATGAGTTGTTTAATTTTAATTTGAATTGTTAAGTTGGGTAAAATATTTATTTTTTCCTAAAGAGCCTAATCCACATCCAGGCCATACATAAAGCAAACAAGAAACTAAGAAAATTATGCCACTTTATGCAAAAGCTAAACAAATCACCAATCAATTTATAAAGCTAATCGCAAAAAGAATAAATGGTCATTGTGGTGCACCACCGCTGAAAAATATCAGGTGAGAGCTCTACCCTTATACAACTCAAATTACAAATGAATTAAATTACAATTTATGAAAGGAATTCATTGTTATGGAGGTCTTCAAGCTTTATTCTTCTTTCTTCTTTCTTTCTTCTTCTTTTCTTCTTCTTCTTTCGGTTCCTTCTTTTGGAGGGTGGGATGGTAGATTCTCCAAGGCTTCACATGGTGCATAAGATAGGATCTTATGACCAATGCTCATCCTAATCCCCATAACAATTATTCCAAAATAATAATTATGCAAATTTTTACATGAAAAGGAAAAGTGGAAATCTAACTAACACCTGCAAAAAAAAGCTTAGTTAAATCACACCACATAAATCTCATGCATGTATATTGGACTTATCACCCCACACATGGATGACTAAGTCTAGCTGGCCTATGGATTATGCTTAGGGGTATAAAGGACCTTCAAGCAAAAGTATTTATATTTTTATTTATGATAGCTCCCCTTAAGTATAATCTCCTGCAGAATAGAATAGTTAGACTAAGAACGTCCTACCATTCATTCTATGAGCATACACCCTAACATCTAATCTAAAATATATATCACAAAATAAAACATAAAATCAAACCATGCACCGACCTAACCTAGGCTAGAAGTGGTGACTTAGGTTAATGTGTGTGTTTTGAAGGCTTGTGTGGTATGCTTAGCTATGGATTTAGGTTCAAATTTTCTAAGTGTGAAGAACATGTTCAACTTAGAAGAGGGTTTCATTTAAGTTGTTTAAGTATTTTGGGTTATTTTTATTTCATGTTTTGATTTGTTTTAAGTGAAACCTACAACTAATTACTAAGTTATGAAGAGAGGGAAAGAGAAGAGAACTTTTCTTTCCTTCCCTAACCTAAGTAATTTCCATGGTAGATTCACATTTTAGTTTCATTTAGGTGAATATTTTGATTACATATTTTAATCAATCCTAAGTTTAGATAAACCCTAAACAAACCTAATAAAAAAGAAGGGTATTTTAAGATTAAATAAAATGAATCAAAATTCATATAACACACATTATTTCATTTCTTTCCTGACATATATAACATGCATATGGATGGACCCTAAGCATATCTATACATGCAAATGAGAGTAGTTAACATACTTTATGATGCTAAGTAATCCATTTAAGAAAATTTAGAAGTTGAATATGCATATTTTTCTTAAGTAGAAAAGGTTTTCTTATCAAATTTTCACATACATGAAAGTAAGAAAGCATAAGTGAGTTATTGTTAACAGAGGTGTAAGGTAAAAGACCTACTTAGGGCTACTTAAAGCCTTGCAATGTTGGGTTTGTCTAGACTAATATGCCACTTTTTTTAAATACAAACATGTATATAAAAGAAATGAAATCGAAAAGAAAAATGTAAAAGTTATTTAATGAATTCATTTTTGTTTATGCAATTTATACATGCAAGTATAAGCAACCCTTCTTAGGTGATAGCATAGGGATGAATAGGGCATAGAATTAAGTAAGTGTTGGGTTCTTTTCAAATGAACACTACATCTTACCAACTCCTATTCAAAATTATATCAACATAAGAAAGAAAGGAAACCTATGCTAAACATGCCCTTATAATTCATCACATGCAAGCTTATAATTAAAGTATAAGTAGCACACTTTCAGGTTTGGTATTTGATTTATGTATTTTTGAAAATAATTTTGATTCAGTAGTGATAATAGCCACTCATATTATACTTTAGCCAACACATGCACATTTGACATAAAGTAAATAATTTCATTTTAAAATTTGAAATATGAAATTATGAATGCATGAAATCACATGGCTTACAAATTAACATGTTGGGAAAGATCCAAAGTAATGAAAGCATGTAAACAAACTCACTTAACTTAAATCCTAAAGACATTCTTATAGAATAAAAAAAATAGAATAAATCAAAGTGAATTTCAAACTAATTTTTGTTTAGTTTGAAGTTTGATTTAACTTCGAAAAGGTGAGATGAGTTTGCTATTTCTAACCCATTCTACATGTGTTTTATATTTTTGTTTAATTTTTAAATAATTAAATCCATTTTTATGAGTTGATTAGGTTAAGGTATGAATTAAGTAGCTTAATTAGCCTAATGTAATTTGGCTCATAATTAAAAGTTAATTAAGCTAAGGGATTAGCTTAAGTAATTTCAAAACACCCTTTCACACATGTGAATTGGATTTTGATTTCCTTAATTGAACTTAGGTTATTAAACACATAAGCTTCTACCCAAGATAGATTAATTAAGTTCTGGAACCTTTTAGAATTTTTTGAAAATTGGTTGAGGGGATAATTAATGAATTAACCCTTAATTAAGAGATTAAGGAGAGAAGAGGGGGTTTGGGGAATAGCTTAGGGAAAATGCCCCAAAATTATTCCATAAACCTCTTTCTTACTATATCTTACCTTAATCAACCCTAAGCATAGGGTAAAACCACTAATCATACCCTAATTATGATTAATTACTTGAGAAGGGTAATTAAAGAAACATATAAAATTACTCTAATCAAGCCTTCAATAAATCCCAAGAAAATTAGGGGAGGTAGAGGTCATCCCCTAAAACTTACCCAAGAAATTTGGATTAATCATAGGCTTAATCAAAGAGTAATTAGCAAAATACAGTTTCTAATAAAACCCAAATTCAAAAAAAAGAATCATAATTCAAAACTCATTAAAATTAATTTTAAAATATTCTAGGTTTAACTATATATCCATAAGTTTTATTTTTAATTTTTTGAATTTTCTATGAAGAGTTATGCATTTTTGAAGTTCTCCAGATTAATTAAGAATTAATTAATACACTTAACTAATCCTTGGCTAATCATTGGCACACGGAGGGACGCATTGTGACGGCGGTCAGCATGCATTACAAGCGTCGCACTATGAGGGGACAACTTAAGTTGTCACCTCACAAAGGTGGCGATGGTGCACACGCTTAAATTCTCTACCGTCCAATCAAAGATCAGATGGCTAATGATCTCCCTCAACGATTTATAAAGGATAAATGAGATATAAACGTGTTAAATAATCTCAGCCGTCCATCTAAAACATGCTGATGGATGGCTGAGATGAGCCAAGTTCTTTTCCTTGATCAATAGAGACCTTCCATGATCAAGGGGAAGATCCAAGCTCGATCTAGCATGGAGTCACACAAAATTTAACGCACACCATCTAGAGACATAGAGCGACAAATCCAAGGTCAAAATTCAATGAGGTGAAAATTCTTTCACAAAGCTACACCATATTGAGTTTAGTCAAAAATTTTTCCTCATCGAGATGATGAGGTAGCTTCTAGTGGAAGAAGCCCTATTGAAATTCGTAGGCCTTGGGATTGAGTGGCTTGCTCCGTGGACCAACACCACTTGAAGATCCTTACAGCTTTGATCAAATTGCTCCTCTCCTTGCTATGGGTGCAGATTGGTCCTTAGAGGAAGTGTGCAAGAGGAATTAAAGTAATTTTGAGTGTGGAGAAAGTCAGAAGTTCAAGTGTGCTCCCCTTTTTCAACGGAGAAAACTAAGAAGATTACATTTCAAATCCCTCTTAGAATGCTTAAGAAGGCTCTCTGATCTTTCCTAACAATATTTGGGGCTTGGTTGAATTGAGGAATCATGAATCCAAGTTGAATTAGGGGGAGTATATCTCCCCCTATGGCAATCGACGACACCTCCTTTGCCTTTTTGATCCAATTGCTCAAATTGGAGAGGTTGTTTAGGTTGTTAGCTCTTTGCACATGGTCGGTTTGAGGTCCTGAGTGGATTGCCAATCTCCCATGTGCATCAAATTGAGCTTAAGAGGGAGTTTGAAATTTCAATTTTGAGCTAGGGGTCGGGTTTGGTCTAGGACCAAATGGACTGACCCAAATCCATTGGGTTGGGTGCACCACTCATCACTAAGTCCCCTTCAGCTTTTAGTAAAGCCTCAAGTGATTGTGAAGAGGGTATGACCAAATTACCCATGGGTTAGGCCAAAATGTGTTCTATGGCCTAGATTTTCCACTTTAGATATGTTGGGTATGTGTAGAAACTAGGTTTTGCCAAGTTTCATTGGATTTGGATTCCATTCGATAGGGTTTGACTCATGTTGACCCATTTAGGTCAAAAAGGGTCACATTGGGTCAAGTTGACCAATAGGTCAAATTGGATCAAACCAAGGGTTGGGTCAAGTTCATATGACCATTTGAAATGTTTTGGCTGATTTAGTTTGATTCAATTCAGTATATATTTAGTTTTGAATCATATAAGTTCATTTAGGTCAAATGGGTGAAGTTGACCTATTTGACCCATTTGACCTATTTGAGGTAGGTCAAGGGTAGGTTTAGGTTAGGTTAGTCATATAGTTGATTGCTATCTTTGTTTCTAATCAAATTGGGTTAGGTTCAATTTTGGCTCAAGATGACCCCCTTTAGGTCATGTTGGGTCTAAGGTCAATTGGGCTAAGTTGGGTCTAGTTGGCCAATTGAGGCTTTGGTCAAGTTCCACAAGTGATTTAGGATGGACTTGACCCATTGGTTTCAATCAATTTGGCTTAGATCAAGTTTTGACACATTTTGACCCTTTATGTCAAAATGGATCAACTTGGGTCAAGTGAGCCAATTGGGCTAGGTTAAGCTCAAATGTTGGTTTGATCAAGTTCAAACATAAGTCATGTGAGAACTTAGATCAGTGGTTTCAATCAATGTGGCCTATGGTGGAATGTGGCTATGTAAGATTTCATTTTAGGTTAAGTGTTGACTTGGTCAACCCTTAGGTTTGACTTGGTTTGAGAGGGATATATGAGTTTGGTTCAATCCAATTTGGTTAGGATCAAAATTTGGCTCATTAGGGTATCAAATGGCTTGATAAAAGCTTGATTTGAAGTTGATTGATCTTGTATATGGACTTATGATTGAAATATAAATCCATTTGCAAGTAGTTTGAAGTTAAATGGATTTAGATCCAGTTGAAAATTTCATATTTAAAGGAAGAATATGAAGGGATCTTGGGTTTGATTGAGTGATTGAAGTTTGGATTTATATATGAACTCATAATTGTAGGTAGGATTGAACCATGAGAGAAAATCAAGAGTTTGGCTTGATTTGAAAGTGATTTGGCTAAGTTCAAGATTTTGACTTGAAAGACATAAATTGGATTTTGAGTTGATTTGAATTTGATGTTTGGAATTGGTTTTGATTGCTTGAATTTATATTTCATTTATGTATGTGAATATAATTGAGAATATAAATTGATCATGAGAAAATTTCAAAGATTTGATGGTTTAATCATGATTTGTAGGAGTGTGCATTGGTTGGATTAGACGGATCAATTTTCTAATTTTCTAATCCGTTCGGTTTGAAATTCAGAATCCAAAAATCCGATCTATATAAGATTTAATATAATCCGAACCAACCCAATCCAAAAAAAAGTTTGGATTTTTTGTTCGGTTTTAAAAAAACTGAAAATATGTAATGTGACTCACTTAGCTTTTTGTAAATAATTACCAAACAAGCTTGCATGATTGTAATAAATTGACAAATTTAATATATACAAAATTCTTGATACATTATGTGAGCTTACATTGTCAATTTCAAATGAGAGATTTTAAAAAATATTATAAACTTGTAATAATCTATGATTATAATAATTTTAAAAATACAAATTAAGTACTAAAATAATAATTTAACGAGCAATCTTTGCATTAATAGATAATGTTGCAATTAGACAATTCTTTCAAAAAAAAATATCTGACATTATACATAGTTTTCATTTATTGAATATTTGAATTTTGTACAGTTCAAATATACAATAATAATAAAAAATCTAAAAGAATCTTTGAAGCGGCAACATTGAATGTCTGAATCAAGCTTGAGAAAAAAATATATATTGCAACTTACGATGCTCAAACTCCAAGAGTCCAAGACCTTCAATAATAAACCTGTTCTATCAAAAAACCTAAAAAAAACTAGCTGATTAGATACAAGAGATAAAAGAGAGACTAAAAATGAAAGTAAAATTCAAAAGAAAAGATAGGCTCGGTCAAAAAAATTTACTAAACAGAATATGAGCATCAAACTCAGTTGGAGGTTACAATCACATATAATACTACCTATAAATTAAATATAACATCAAAGCCATCATTGAGAAAGCACCACCATAGAACTTAGAGCTGCATTTCTTGCAAAAAAAAGGTTAAAATAGAGAAGCCAAGTACTTGCAATTGCAATTGGTAAACCGCCAAGTAGTAGTAGGGAAGAGCATTGTAGTTTATGAATTATTTGTTCAGATGAAATAAATAGACAATTAAACAAGTGAACAACTACTTGATGAAGCAATGAACATCTAAATGAAAAACCAAACTTGCTTAGGTAATGTAAATTGAGAAAATATTTTAATGTAGGCAAGCTTAAGTAGACAATTAAAAATTTCACAACATAATTTTAGTATAAAAAGAAAAAGAACAATACGGATAAGAAAATTTAAGGCTTATGCAATTGCTTCTCCACAAAAATGTGCATTTTTGCCATAACATCTTTAAACTACACATACTGAAATCATTTTTTGACACATTAATTATGCACACAGTGCTTTAACTTTATTCTTTTAGCAACATATATTTTTTGAATATTAATTCAGTAGTTAGAACCAACTAACATTAAGATCATTAAAACAAATACATTTTATAATAAAGTACAAAGTAGGAGAAATATCTTTACGGATATGAGAAGAAATCACATCAAAAATAAGCATTCTTTCGGACAAGGTTTCACTATATGTCAATTGCCAAGCAACAAGAAATATAAATCATAAAAGAATATACCAAAATGAATCATTCTAGTATAGCATTTATTGATGTATATGAGTATATCTGTATGACTGTAATCTGTATTTGTATGACTATATCATTCCAATACTTTACCAAAAGTTTAGATCACCTATAACCTTCGATAGATTTGAAAAAGTATTAAAGCATAATATAGTATGGTAGTGATGTATGGTTAAAAAAATAAAGTGTTGTAATTAATCAGAAAAGTCTAAAAGATATTATAATACCTTCATCAAATTTATTAATATCATGAATGTTCTCCTCAACATTGACTGGCTCACTTATCCACTTTGCACTCATCCAATCTTGGGCACAAATAAGAGCTACTATTTTTGGAATGGAGCTCTAAAGCATCTAAAATATGATCACCTTCTAAAGTAGACTGAAACTGTTGATATAAGAATAGCCAAAATATCTAGCCATTTGAGATAAGATGGAAAACCTCATTAACCTTCCACCATGTTAAAATGTTAAAGTCATCTTGCATAACTTGAGTCTTGATAATTTCTAGTGTTTTACTCTCAAGATCATCTCTCCCATAGTTATGCCTCTTGAACTTCTCAACCATCATGTACTTTCTCCCCCTTTCCCTTGGATCATGATGGCATTCAACAGTATTTTATTTTATCTCAGAACAATTTCATCTCTATTTCTGTCAACCAACTTCATCTTATAATCATAGAACATATCATAGCAGCTAGACCTTATTTCTTGTGCCAAATTAGCCCCTCAAGATCGATATTTATATTAATTCAATATATCTTAGTTTGAACTTGGATCAAGTACAATGCAAGATAAATTTTCATATTCATTTTATCAACACATCCCAATACTTATCAAACTTTAATTTCATTTTCTTAGCCATGCTACTAACTTCAAGATCATTATGGGATTAACTTTGACACATTATTGTAATCTCATGAAAGAATGTATTTGAAGTGACATATAAGGAACAGAAAATGTCAGTCATTCATAAAACTTTCTAAGAAAGTAACAAGTCTTCTTGCATTCTCCCAATCATCATCACATGGAACTCCACCATGATTTTACTCCCTTCTCCAACTCTACTCTAAATTGAGGATCTACCTCTTATCTCTCAAAAGCTTTTGGAAAGAGTGCAATTTAACATTAGATATGTAGAATTCCATCTTGTAATATCCAAACACAACAAGCTTTGCTTTGTATTTTTGATTTCAATGCATTCTTTAAATTTTTTAAGTCTTGATGGTGATTGTCTAATGTACCTCCTCTTTACACATTGCATTTACCAACCTCTTTAATTCTATCTTGAACAATAAGATTTATAATATGTGCACACATCATATGTATGAACTTACAATCAAAGCTTCCCTCTCATTTAGAAAATTTCTTCGCAAATGATTGATAATACCATTGGAGCTAGTATTATCAACTGATTGTAAATCTGCATTAATACCTTAATCAATCAAACATTCCTCTACCTCACACAAGCTCCCTCTATGACTATATCTGGGACAAAATTAATGACTCTCTTATTCTTCCAATCTTCATCAATATAGTGCGGTTAGACACATGTAATTAATTCTCGATTGATGTCCATGTGGGTTATCAACAAACCCTTGTAGTTGAATCTCGTAATATTTTTTTCAAAGCAATATTCTCATCTAAGTAAAATTGAAATTAGTCATGAGTGAGTGTCCAACATGAAGGTATTTTAAACATTGGGAAACATTGAGTCATAAAATTTTTGAACCCATATCCTTCAACATGTTTAAATTGGTAATTCATCCATAGTTACCATGGAAAGCTTTTTTTAACACTTCTTGATCAAACCTCAAGCTTTGAGACCTCTGTATTTTGTTCACCTTTGCCACTAGGTTGAAAAAGAATTTGGCTTTCCATGTTATGAGGATTCTTAGACAGAAAGATGTCTCTGTAAAGTTGTAGTACAATTAAGCTTTGTATCACTATGATAAGTCTTCCCACAGTAGTTACATTACTCATCTTTTCACCATCAAAATTATTAAATTTAGTAAAATGATCCCATACATCAAATCTTGGTTGGACTGTCTTTCTTATTTTCTTTTCAAAAGATGACTAGCTACTTGAAGCACTTGCGACACAATGGGTATTATCTTGGTTGATAGGTATTTGATTTTGGGAAGAACCAATCATGTTAGAACTCTCTCGATAATGAGACATCTAATCAAAGTATAATGAGATCAAGAAAGAATAAGCCAAATAAGACTAGAAAAAATTAATATCAAATTATTTTTGTTGAAACTTCTTTGAAAACCATTGCTAACATGAATATAGGCATATAGTCTACTTTTTTTAGCTAATCATATACATAAATGGTAAAAACAAGCTTGCATGATTGCATTACTAGTAAAGCCAATTGCATCAAGCATTTCAATTTTCAAAGATACCAATCACCAAATTCCAACTTTCAGTTTACCAATTACCACTTTGGGCACTACATATCATTTTGGAAATCCCAGCCTTTATAGTGTGAACTTAATGAATTTAAAGATTTCTCACTCACAAACCTTAAATAAAGGCTGAAAATAAATAGCAAGGTTCAACATTTCATACTAAAAAATGTGAGATATTAATATTTTCAAGATTTACTAAATATAAATTAACATGAATTAATAAATCCTCTCCACAATTGCATCAAATGATCAAAAATCTCTATATTTATGTTGTTCAATTAAACTATTAAGGCATTTTTATGCACATAACATAAAGGTAAAAAGAATAGTGCTAAAAATCCAACTTTTTGTCCAAATATAGCTTCAGAGTGAAGTGGTGGTGAATAAATCACTGATTAATGCTATGTAATACAAATATTAGAGAGATTAATCTGCAACTACTCAAAACCAAGTCTCAGAGGCGTCAAGAAAAAATTAGATGCTATAAGCGTTCATGCCTTCATGGGAAATTTGAGAACCACAAGCCAATTTCAAATTCAGAAGCAAAAATCAAAAGGCAGAGATAGAAAAAAAACAAGCTTGGCTTGTAACTTATAAGTAAATTTGGAAATTTGTAGTTCAAGCCGTAAGGCAGTGATAGAATATAATAAGATGCGCTGAACTTGTAAGTAAATTTGCAGTTCAAGCCTCAAGGATTCCTCTTCAACAATTCAACCCCTCTAATAAATTTTATAAAATCTCTTGCCAGAGTTCATCAATTTCATTATTAGAGCAATCATTTATAGGATCCCAACCACAACCAATCGAATCCCCAGAAAAATAGAATAGAAGAAGGTGAAAAAGATCAACTTAAAATTCTTGTGATGGAGTCCAGAGGAAACACGAGAGAACTTAGAAAACATATTGAGTTTTAGTCTTTGATTATAGGAATTACAGAATTAGGGTTGCCTTGGTGGCAATCAAATCGTTGGGGTCTTTTGATGACTCAAAGAGGCAAAGTGCCAAAGAGCAAGAGCTACAGCGTGGTTCTTATGAGATCTTGAGAGGTGAGAAGTCGAGAATAGATGAATAGAATGAAAACATCGAAAAGTGGAAATTGGAAAATGAAGAGTAAGTCAGAATAATTAACTGGATTACCTTTTGGTTTGAAGCTTTTACTTTTAGCTATTTACGTGTGAGTCCATGTCCATGGACTATCACAGTTCATGCGACCATAGGAATACAAAATTTAGTCCATTCAAAATTTCCAATTGGGTTTTTGGATTACAAAATTTTGGATTATAAAACCAGTCCAAATTAAAAATTTTGGTTTCTATTTTAATTGGATTTTCAGTTTAAACTGAATTATGCACAACAGTAATGATTTGGGTTAAATCCATTAAACGGGATTTAAAGGATTTAATGAAAATTTTAAATTAAAATTTAATTGTTGAATTGGATTTGATTGATTTATATTTTTATTTCATTTATATATGAGAATATAAATGTGAATACAAATAAGTTTTGAGAAAATCTCATGAATTTGAAATGGTTTGATCATGATTTAGGTTAAATCCATTAAAGGGAATTTAAAGGATTTAAGGGAATTTTAAATTGGAATTTAATTTTTGCCTTTGATTGGATTAATTTATATTTATATTTCATTTATATATGAGAATATAAATGAGAATATAAATAATTTTGAGAAAATCCTAAGGATTTGAATTGATTTGATCAAGGTTTAGAATTGATTTTGGCTAAGTCCCTTAATGGAAAATTAAAGGGGCTTAAGAAAATTTTCATGAATTGATTTGGAATTTTGAATTTGATTTGATGGGTTTGAATTTATATTTCATTTATATATGAGAATATAAATGAGAATATAAATTGATCATGAGAAAATCTCAAAGATTTGAATAGGTTTAGATCATAGTTTTGGTTAAGTCCTTGAGAGGACTTGGCAAAATTTGGACTTAGGAATTTTTGATGTGTTTTGATCATGGGTTTCAATGATATCTTTCAATCATAGAAATAAATTATGGAATTGATTTGATTTTAGAGAAAATCAAATAGAATTGATTTGGAGTTTGACTTGAAAGAAGAAAAGTGAAGAATGGTTTAAGCTAAAGGGTAGGAAGCTTTCCTAACACCCATAAGGCCTGACCGATTTCTATATGGCTTTCTTAAGTCTTTTAGGGCTGGGTTGGGTGTCCACCTAATCTAGATGTGTCTTAAGAAGGAACTCTTAAAGTTTAAGGGGTCTTAAGCTAAGATGGAGGGGTTGAGAGCTCATTCTAAAAATGAGGTCAACAATTTCTTACTCAATATTTGAATTATCTCAGATTTCATGTTGAGATAATGAAAAGAAAGTGTGAATCATTTTTAAGATTGAAATATGCAATATCTAAAAATATATTCAAATACCCAATCATGAAGTGATTGAAATGAGTTGGATATTTTGGTGATAAACATAAGCTTAGCACTTCAATGCCTCATTTCAATCGATGTGAAAGATGATCTGATTGAATATCCAATCAAAGCAAAAGAAATCCCTTTAGAATTAAGATAATCTTTAAATATAATTCACTCCAAGTAAATTAAAGAAAATCAAAGGATTCATAAGAGATTCCTAATGAAATTGAAGGATTGCTAATAAGTCTAATCAATGAATTCATAGAAAATATTTGGAACATATTATTCATCTCATTAAATGCTCAAATTGGATCAAAAAGAAATTAAATAGAGTTTATGATGAGTCTGAGAATTATCAATATATATAAATGAGAGTCTATTGAACATTGAAAGACTAATTGACTTTGAATAAAAGAAAGCAATCAAGTATTATCCCAAGGGATCTAACAAGCAATTAGAACAATTTAAAATATCTTCTACACCACCAAATCTGCAATTCTTCATACAAGTAGATAGAAGGTGATGCTAAATTAAATTTTGCACGAATGAAGGAGCTTCCTTCAATCCAAAATTAGAAAATTCTTATTCTAATTATGAATTTCAAAATTAATGATTTTATTAATTAGATGAAATTATCTAAGCTAAAAAATACATGCATGTGCTTGGGCATAGAGATTTAAAGTACAAATTTTAATGTTTGAAAAGACTCTGCAAGCTAAGTTGGAATTAAATGAAAATATAAAATTAATCTCATGATTTAGAAATAAAATTATTTAAATTATTAAATACCCACATGGGCCATGACACTACGATGAATATTTAAATTTAGTGTTTGAGGATGTTTCACAGGTTACTTCCTAGTTTGGTCTTTGGACTGAGCCCGGGTTTACAAAATCTAAAAATCTAATTATTATAAGAATTCCAAAATTTTAAAATATCTGAGAAGCTAATTTTGTCATATGATGATCGATCCTCCATTATTAAACTAGATCATTAGATCTAAAGTAATAAATTAAATGATCAAATAATACATCAACTTTAATGATGGCTATGTTGAATGAAGATTTCAACTAGAGGGGATACCTACCATCAAAATGTGCTTGCAAGCTCAAATTGAATTAATTAAAATCAAGTGTCAACTCAAATGCAAAATTTAATATATCACTAAGCTATTAATGGTTAAATGAAATTCAATCTTTAAAAACTTAAAGTAAAGCCTAACCTAATCCACCTTCCGTAATAGTTTGTTGGATGTGATAAATTAATAAAACTTTAGCTCACAAAGGAGCCAATGTCAAATCAGGTGTTCTAATATGTTCACTCTCAATCAATCACATGCTAGTAAGGATGTGGCCTGTGTCCTCTGACTGTGTGGCTTGGCCAGTGGGCTCAACATATGATGTAGTTATGACAAGAGTCCTTTGATCGGGTCGTTGCTGCCAAATGGAATAATTATTTTATGATCACGACTATAGTTTGAATGCTCCCTAATGGCTCTACCCTTTGAGTTGTGAATCATAGGGTATACTTGATAGGGCAAAAAAGCCCTCTGTTAGCTAAGGTAGACTTAAGATTGTCTCTTTAGACAAACACCACCCTAAGATTTTCTTGGGATGGCGTAACCCATGTGTTGCTGATAAGGATCTTAGGTTAAATTAGGTCAACTAGTTCCTCTGACTAAGTAGATTAGGGACCACGATAGCCCGGGATGACAGAACCATGTGATCTAGATCAGACACATCATTATTCCCCCAACCATCCTCTTTTTGCTAATAATGATGAATTTTATAAATTATAAATCCCAAATTTCAAAACTCCATATGCTACTACTATATGATATTCATTCAATGATCTAATGACTATCTTTAATCAAAAGTTCTCTCTCAGCATTGAGAGGGGTTAACTATGGGCTTTGACAGGACTCACAAATGAGGCAAAATCTCTGGGTAGTGTCTTATATACTATTCCATGCCTTCGAAAATTACGACATTTTAAATCACTCTCTCCAGTGTGAGAGGTCAGTGGAAAATTTTTGGAGCCCATAATGATTAATGAGGTAATTAGTTTCTTAATCAATTAATTAATCCTCAAGATAAAATTAGAGCTTAAGTGATCAAATATTGGACTTAGAGATTGAGATTAAGTCCTCTTTTTTATCTCTTTTCTTAAGTTAATTTCATTTCATTTATTGAACATGCTTAATGCTTAACCAAATAGATTAATGAGCTTAATTAGCTCAATCTAAAATCTAATTTACAACCTAATTGCCTTTAATCAATTTTGGGTAGCCCTTTAGATGTTTAATAGTTTAAAGGAATTTAATGAAATTATGATTAGCTTACATGTGTAAGAAAATCATAAAAGTAATTAATTAAATCCCTTAAGCCTAATTAACTATTAAACAAGAGTCAATTGCATTAGACCCCTTTCAATCCTTAGGAGCATTATCAATTTACTTTTTATGTGATTGCATATCATATTGGCTCATTATTAATTAATTAATTAACTGAAGGTGGCATAGGTAAGGGTTAATTAGTTGACTTATTTCATACCCTAACCTAATTAAACCATAAAATCAACCTAAATATTCTTCATTAAACCAAATTAACTCACACATGGGGGATGGGATTAGGATTAGCAAATCTCTTTCACATTCCTTAACTCAAACCAAACATAAAGATCAAAATTGGTTTTAAGAAACTTTGGTTCATCTTAAATGAGTTTGTTTAGTATGATTCTCTTTAAGACCTAGTTGGATTGAATGAAATTACATGCTTGTGTTTCTTTATTTCTTTCTAATCATTCTAAAATATTGTATGCCACTTGTATTCATGCATTCATGTCTTTTAAATTAACCAAATGAAAATGATTTCCTTTATGTCAATTTGCATGTGTTGGCTTAATTAAAAATATGTGGCTAGTATCACTATTAAATCTCAAATATATTTTCAAAAGTTTATTAATGAATGAACACACATATATATTATTAACTTCTGTTATGTATACATAGAAAATGCAAATGAATATAAATTTAATGTATGAAATAAAGTCTCTTTGTTACATTCATGTGTCAATTTGTATAAGTAAGAATGTTAGCGGGTATATTAGTCTGAACACCCGAGGGATGTATGACTTTAAGTAACATTAAAGAGGTTCCTACCTCATTCCCTTGGTGTGAAATAATGGTGACGTACTTGCTTGATTTCATTCTTATGCATTTTAACATCAGAATTTAGAAATAACTTTAATTCATTTACATAAAATAAATCAATCAAATAAAAATACAATTTTTGCATGGCTTTCTATTCTTGTAGTTATTTATCCATCCATATGTATCTAAGGATAGCGAGTATATTAGTTTGGATATCCTAGGGATGCACAGCTTTAAGTAGCCCCAAGGAGGTTCCTACCTCATTCCCTTGGTGTAAAATAATGGCGATGTACTTGCTTAAAACTTTTATACATGTGAATGTGTACTTAACTAATGAATGAAAACCCCTTTTTCTATTAAAAGAATACATGCATTCATACTTTGTTTGATTGGTTGAGTCGATTAGTCATGTGATTTAAGGTTATTTTCTTATGCTTTTGCACAAGGATTTAGATAGAGCTTTAAATTAATATGATAAAATCATTCAACCAAATGGGATATTAATTTCAAATACATTTACTCATATTCATCATTTAAGTGTGCTAAGATACAAAATTGTGTGTATACCTATGCTTAGGATTTAATCATATGCATGATATACATGATGGAAAGAAATGAACAAACATGTGTTATGTGATAGTAATTCATTCCAACTAATCTTAAGATGACTTTCTTATTGAACAAGTTTATTTAAAGTGAACCTAAAATTAGGACTAATTAAAACATGTA
This sequence comes from Cymbidium sinense, assembly GCA_021442155.1. Taxonomy (NCBI): domain Eukaryota; kingdom Viridiplantae; phylum Streptophyta; class Magnoliopsida; order Asparagales; family Orchidaceae; genus Cymbidium; species Cymbidium sinense. Next base: position 103,984,114 of record CM038225.1, read on the forward strand.
ATAAGCCATTCACTAAAGGGAATTGATTAACTAATTTGCTTTAGATGTGACTTAAGGTAGGGATAAGAGAGAGTGATCCTCTCTTTTCTTCTCTTTATAACACTTAGTTGTTGAGTGTAGGTCAGGTGAAATAAAAGAAAATATTAAGTAAAATTTACAAATTAATTAAAACATTTAAAGTGAAATCGCCCTTTATAATTAAATGTTATTCATACTTAGAAAATCTTAACTTTAAAGCTTAGCTAGGACATACCACACAAGCCTTAACACACACATCAGATTATGTAACCACTTCTAGCTTTATGTTAGGGTGGTGTATGGTTTGATGTATACTTATTTTGTGATATACTGTTGTAGACTGGATGTTAGGGTATATATTTTGTAGATTGGATGTTAGGACGTGATTAGCCTAATCATATTATATGTAGTAGATTATGCTTAAGGGGAGCTTAGAATAAATATAAATGCTCTCTTTTGTAGGTTGCTAAACCCCTAAGCGTACTCTATATTAGGACAGGTGGATTTGGTTACCAATGTGTAGAGTGCTAAGTCTAAACTATTCATATATCTGCTTGGGTTGTATGGTGTGTTTAGCTAACACTTATTTTGCAAGTATAGTTAGATTTACTTTTTCATTCTTTTAATGTAATTGTGCATTAGGAATTTGGTTAAGTGTTATGGGGGTTAAAGATGAACATTGGTAAGATGGTTTAATCCTGGGGTGCCATGTGATGCCTAGAAGCCTACCAAATCAAATGGAAGAAATCAAATGAAGAGATGGAGGGAGCATGAAGACTTGAAGATCTCCCATAACACTTATCATTTTGTAACTTGTAATTATTCTTTCATATGCTGGGTTGTATAAGGGTAGATCTCGGCTACCCATTTCTTTTTTTATGCAGGTGTACACCAGCCTATTATTCTTTTACGTTGAGGTTATAAATTGTTTGATGATTTGTTTATATTATGCAATAGAAAGGGCATGTATTTTTCTAGTTTCTTCATGTTTGATGATTTAATGTGTGGCCTAGATCCATTTAGGCTCTTAAGGAAAAATAAATTTTTTACCCCAACTACAATTCATGATTAAAATTTTAAAATAACTCATAACCTCATGTAAAGACTAGGCGTTAAATAAATATAATAAAATATTTAGCTACCCCTTAGTTGGATGTTGTATGCTTAATATCATGCATGTCATGTTGTTTCACTCTTGCTAAGAGAGGGTTTTCATCTTTGACAGATCAGAAAAAGGCTAGACCTTTGAGAGCCTATGACGGAAAACACCTCTTTCTCTTTTGGTTTAGCCCATAAATATAATTATTTTTTCATCTAAAATCCTATAGCCTATGTCAAAATAAAGAGTCCAAAATTAAATAAAATTTGACAAAATTTGCATTAGACTAAGTCGTTAGTCACACCACTCATACTCTAGTCTCTTAGGGAGTGAGTTTAAGAACTTTAGTTTTCATTCTAAATAATAACAACCTACCCATCTTGCAAAACATAAGACTTGCCTACATGGTTTTAAAATGTAGGAGTTAGTTCACAACTTGAGGTTATAAGTTAGTTGGGTGGTTTACCCTCTCTAGTGGAGATAAACATTATACCCACTTTCGTCTTATATATATGTCATGCTTTGGCTCTTACTAAAGCTCCCTAGATTTAGGATTTGAGGTCGTTGGTTCTCTTTGGGGCTATAAGCATAAATCCTCACCTCTTAGGCATTTCCATAATATTGTATTATGAAATTATAAGTCCTAGATTTCTAATAAAATTTCAGCTCAAATCTATAATTCTCCTCAATTTCAAACATATAAAGCCCAACAATAGAATAATTTGGGATATTCACTAGGCTTCCTAGTATCATGAGCATCCCCTATTTATCTCTTTTTGGTCTCGATAATAAATCTCTCTTTTTGATCTATCCCATTTGATCTTCCAAATATAACCAATTTATTGATAGTCCTATCTTTGAATTCTTTGGAGACAACAATTGCCTACTTTAATCAAGAGTATTCCTAAGAAACTTACCTTCCTTATGATGTAATTAACTATGGGGGCTTGCTCCCAGGGAACTTTAGAACCTAGTTTAAATAAACCCTACTTTATTCATCCATGTAAAGTAGGGAAAAAATCTCTAGTACATTGGAAGACCCATCATGCCTTAGGAGTCTTTATTAGGTGATTAAGTCCATCGCAGGGTAGTGATTTCTATTTTTTAAGATACTGCACTATTCCTTGATGTTGTACCCAATCACCTCAATAAGTATATCCTCGGATCTGCGTGGTGTCCCCACATATACATTTATAGAAAAATATATGGTGTTTATTTTATTGGTATGTGTTGTGTGTGTATATATGTGAGGGGGACACTGCGCAAATCTGAGGATGTACTTATTGAGGTGATTAGGTATGATATCAAGGAATAGTGTACTATCTCAAAAGATAGAAGTGACTACCTTACGATGGACTAATCACAATAAGACTCTATATGATAGTCTTTATTATGGCATGTAAAGTAGGCATGCCCCCAGAGTTAATTACATCCTAAGGAAGGTGAGTTCCTTAGGAATACTCTCAATTAAAGTAGATAATTATTGTCTCCAAAGAATTCAAAGATAGGACTATCAATAAATTAGTTATATTTGAAAGATTAAATGGGATAGATTGAAAGGAGAGATTTATTGTCGAAGCCAAATGAGTTGATTAAGGAATGCTCATGATACTAGGAAGCCTAGTGAGCATTCCAATTTACCCTATTGTTGGGCTTTATATGTTTGATATTGAGGAGAAATTACATGTTTGAGCTAGAATTTTATTAGAGAGCTAGGACTTATACACTAATAATACAAGATTGTTAGGATGCCTAAGTGGCAAGGATTTATGCCTGTAGCCCAAGGGGGAAACAACAACCTCAAATACTAAATCTAGGTAGCTTTGGCGAAGTCAAAGTATGACCTAAATCGAAGGAAAAAGTAGGTATAAGAGAGAGTAAATCACCCGTTGGACTTATAACGCTAGAAACCGACTAACTCCTCCTACATTTTAAAACTATATGGTCAAGTCATATTCTTTACAAGATGGTTAGACTACTATTTATTTAGAAAAGAAATTAAGTCCTTAAACCCACTCCCTAAGAGACTTGAGCATGAGGGGTATGGATAATGACTTAATTTAATGCAAATTCTTATCAAATTTTATTTAATTTGAGACTCTTTATTTTGACATAGGCTATAGAATTTTGTATGCCTAAATGCATGGGAAGTTGATTATGGGCCAAATCAAAAGAGAAAGAGGTGTTCTTCCATCATAGACTCTTAATAAACTGTTCTATCTAGCAAGATGGGAAGCCCTCGTGAAATAAGATGATTATGCATGATATTAATGACTTGTCCAACTAAGTTGCTAATATTTTATTATTTTGATTTAATGCCTATGCTTTTACATGCGGTTATAAGTTGTTAGTTTGGGTAGAAAAATTAATTTTATCCTAGGAGCTTAATCTCATCCAGGACATACAACAATCACCAATCATAAATAAACTATGAAGAGGCATGCTTTTTATAATACATAAGCTAAACAAAATAACAAATAATTTTATAAAGCTATCGCAAAAGAAAAAAAGGCAGATATGGTCAGGTACCATCATACAACCCGAAAAAAAAATATGGGTAGTCGAGCTCTACCCTTATACAACCTGGATTACAAGAAAACTAATTACAATTACAAATGATGAATGTTATGGGGTCTTCATTCTTCATTCTTCCTTCTTCATTTCTTTATCTGATTTTCTCCATTTCTTTCTTTCTTCTAGGCTTAATTTGGATATGCTTGCCCCAAAAGGCATCACATGGTACATAAGACTTAATCTTATAACCAATGCTCATCCTAATCCCTCATAACATTTATCCTAATTCTAATATAAAATTACATTTAAAAAAGGAAAGTAAATATAACTACACTAGCAAAATAAATATTAAACACACCATACAACCCAAGAAATTATATTAATAATTTGGACTTAACACCCCACACATGGTGTAACCACCACCTCTAGCTATGCTTAGGGGTATAAGCAACTGCATAGCAAAAGCATTTATATTTTTATTACATGACCCTTAAGCATGACCTCCTATATAAAAAATATGATTAGATAATAATGGCTAACATCTGCATTCACACATACACCCTAACATCCGCCTACACAATAATACATCAGAAAACAATCATACATCAAACCATATACCACCCTAACATAAAGCTAGAAGTGGTGACTTAGTCTAAAGTGTGTGCATCAAGGCTTGTGGGTATGTCCTAACTAGGCTTTGGAGTTGTAATATTACTAAGTGTGAAGGATTTAATTCATAAAGGGTTGATTTCTCTTTAAGTGATTTAATTCATTTGAAGACTTTACTTAGTATTTTATGTTGTTTTATATGTCCTACACAAAATAACTAAGTATTATAAAGAGAAGAAAGAGAGGAGACCCCTCATTCATCCCTACCTTAAGTCACTTCTAAAGTAAGTTAATTAATTAATTTCCTTTAGTGAGTTGCTTATTACATGTTTTGATTAATCCTAAGTTTAGGTTCACTCTAAATGATCTTATTCGATAAGAAAGACATCTTAAGATTAATTATAATGAATTACCATCACATAACACATATTCATTCATTTCTTTACATCATGTATACCATGCATATGATTAAGTCTTAAGTATACTTATACATACAATGCATGTCTTAGCACACTTAAGTGATGAATGCAAAGAAAGGTGTTTGGAATTTGGTTGAATTATGAATGCATGTCTTTTAATAGAAAAGAGGGATTTTTCATCCATTAGTTAGATACACATTCACATGTATAAAAATTTTAAGTGAGTACGTCACCATTGTTCTACACCAGGGGCGTAAGGTACAAGACCTACTTAGCGCTACTTAAATTCTCATAGCCCTAGGGTGTCCAGACTAATATACCACTTTTGTTAGATACATGTAGATGTATAAGCAACTATAAGGATAGGAAAACCCATGAAAAAGTTGTATTTTTGGTTTACTTGATTCATATTTCTTATTCATTGGTTATATCACAGATTCAAATGTATAAGAGTTTTAAGTAAGTACGACGCCATTGTTTGGCACCAGGGGCGTAAAGTACAAGACCTACTTAGGGCTACTTAAAGCCTCGCAACTCCGAGGTGTCCAAACTAATATACCACTTTTCTCAAATACATTGAATGTATAAAAGAGCCACAAGAGCAAAGAGCCATACAAGAGGTCACATTTAATTTGATTGCATGATTTACATATGTAATATGAAATTTATCCTAAGTCTTAGCATGGAGATGCATAGGAATAGATTTAGGCAAATGTTATGTTCTTTTCAAATGAACTTTATATTTGTAAATCCTATGTGAATCCATATAAGATAAAGAAAGAGAACTTCATATTGCATATCTTATATTATCAACACATGAAAACTTATAGATACTTGTAATTTATATCACTTCATATATTATAATTGATTTATAGACTTTTGAAAATAACTTTTGATTTAATAGTAATAATAACCACAACTATTTTTAATTTAAGTCAACACATGCAATTTGACATAGAAGAAACTATTTTATTTATTAATTTTGAAAGAAATGAATGCATGATTTCACATGGGAAGCAACATTTAACATGATTGGAAAGAAATATAGGAATATAAACACATGATCTCATTCATCCCAATTAATTCCTAAGGACAATCATATTAAACAAGGCTATTTAAAATAAACCATAGTTCTTTAAAGACATTTTTAATCTTGAGTTTGATTTGATTTAGGAAATATGAAAGAGGCTTGCTAATCCTAATTCAATTCCCCATGTGTGAATTAATTTGGTTTAATGAAGAATATTTAGGTTGATTTTATATTTTGATTAGGTTAAGGTGTGAATTAAGTGAATTAATTTACCCTTACCTATGTCACCTTAAGTTAATTAACTAATTATAATAAGCGCCAATATGATATGCAACCACATGAAAAGTAAATTTGCAATGCTCCTAAGAAATGAAAGGGGCTAATACAATTGGCTTATGATTAATAGTTAAGGATCTCACTTAACTACTTTTATAGTTTTTTCACACATATGAGCTAACCATAATTTTATTATCTCTCACTTTGGGTTATTGAACACCCAGAGATCTACCCAAGGTCAATTAAAGGTTGCTTAGGTGTGAAGTAGATTTTAGACTAAGCTAAATCAAGCTTATTAATTAGTTGATTGAATTCTTTGATTATATTTTGATTAGGATGATGAAATTAATTTAGGGAGAGGGATCAAGGATAAGTCCTAAATACTTAATCCCTAAGTCATTTCAAACACTCAATTAGGCTCTAATTTTTATATTGGAAGTTAATTAATTAATTATGCAATTAATTACCTCATTAATCATCAATTAATCTAATTCCAAAAAGTGAAGGAAATCTAGGAAATGAATTAAGAAAAATATCCCAATTATGCTTCCTAAGTTTCCTTACTATTCCACAGAGGTAATTAAGCTTAAGTAATAAATTAAACCACTATTCATTCACTAATTATCACTAATTAAATTAAGAGAGTGATTAAGGCTTAATCAATTAAGTTTTCTAATTAAGCAACAAATAAAATCCCCAAAAAATAGGGAGGCAGAGGTCATCCCCCTAGACATCCATAAAAAATTTGAGATTAATTGGATGCTTAATTAAGGGGTAGTTAAGTTAATTAGATTTCTAATTAAACCTTAATTAAGCCAGGATCACTATTCAAAATCAATTAATATTAATTTTTCTAGATTTTACTCTGAAATACATTTAAAATGAGCAAAAGTTTGAATTTTTGGATTTTTCTATAATTAGTTATGAATTTTAGAAGTTTCAGGCTGAAAAAATAATTAATTAACATTAATTACATCTCATATCTTGTTGGGCCAAGTGGCAGTTGACGTGACACACTGATGTGGCATGCTTTCCATGTGGCGTGATGGGATTAGTTATTAAAGTTATCACATTCATATGTGGACTCAGGCGGCAGTAGACGTGGTTTTCTGTGGACCGTCCGATCTAAGATCGGACGACCATGATTTGATCTGCAGGTTAAGAGAGAAAATAGCGGGGATCTACCATCATCTAATCACAGCTGTCCATTCTAATAATGCGAAACATATGGTGTATGATCTTCCTCCTTCACGAGCGGTGAAAGAAGGGCACCGTCCTTCTTTCCCCATTCGATCCGAGCTCACCCGAGCTCAAATTTGGATCAAACTGATCCCACACCTTCAAAAGGAGGGGATGCACATCCAATGGTCAAATTCATATGGGATTCAAATTCTCTTCAAAAAAGACCAAGCACCATAGCTTTTTAAGGAATTACCGCCGAGCTAAGACCGGTGGATCACGGGAGGTAGCTCAGTGTGGAGACAAGCCTTGAAGAAATCTTGGTGTGGAATGTCGATCGACCTCCCTCACATGGGGCTCGACTTGATCAAGTCACACCCCAGCCACTTGGGAGCTCGGGAAATGACTCGGCTGAGTGAGAGAGTGTGGTGGGTAAGAGGAATTTGGGTTTGATTATGAAATGAAGGAATTTGATCAAGATTATCCTCCCTTGTTTTAAACTTGCACAGGAACATGAAATTCAAATTTTGGAATGCTCGGAAAGCTTGAATCACTCTAGAAGGTTTCAAAAATTCTTTAGGGACTCAAAGCTTTTAAATGCATTCCAAATCATGCTGGAATTGAGAGGGTATACCCTCAATCCATAGAGAAGGATGGATGACTGCGTGCACATGATATGCACCAATTTTCCATCATTTGTCCACCAAACTTGTCTCCATCAAGTCCAGGTGGCATGCTAGGGATGGAAGAAGTGATGCGAGGCTGCCATGGATCCATTGTGCAAGGGTTGCAAAGCTTGGATCCATGGGGTGCTCAATTTGAGTTTGAGGTGAGTCAACTCACCTCCCAAAGGTCCATGGTCGACCTAGAGTGGGTTAGGTGGACTAGGTGGGCCTTGAGAAGGTTCTATTGGCAAAGAGGCTGTCATGGGGATGGGAGAGTTGATTTAGCTTGGATCCATTAGTTTTGAAGCTTAAATCCCATGGTTTGTTGATTAATCTTCTTGGATGGGGCTCACTTGGCTTTTGGGAGGTTTTAGGCTGACCTAGGTGAGTTTAAGTTGAGTTAGATCAGCCCACACGGATCCATGATTTAGATTTGCATGGTTTGGCTTAGATTGGTCAAATGGGTTCAATTTGGGCTATATTGGGTTGAGTTGACCAATTGGTCAAATTAGGTCAAACCAAGAAGAGTTCATATGATGATTTGAGATGTTTTGGTTTAATTGGTTTGAGTTGGTTTGGCCTAGGTTGAATTTGACTCATTTGGGTTCAAAAGGGTCAAATTGGTCAAGTTGACCAATTTGACCAACTTGACCAAATTTGGTTTGGTTAAGTGTTGAGTCAAGTTCAATTGGTCAATTAAAAATGATTGTAGGCTTTGGCTTGGCTTAATTTGGATTTTGGCCAATTTGACCCTTTAGGTAAATTTGGGCTAGGTTGGGTCAAGTTGACCAATTGGTCAACTTGGGCTTGATTATGGCTTTGGTCAGGTTCAATAATCAATTTGGAATGAACTTGAGCCATTGGTTGCAAATAATTTAAATCAAATCATGATTTGACCCATTTTGGCTTTTTAGGATAATTTGGGTCAACTTGGGTCAAATGACCAATTAGGCTTTGTTTGGCTCAAGTAAAAGTTTGGTCATGTTCAATCATTGATTATGAGTGGGTTTGAATTAATGGTTTTAATCAATTTGGCATATGGTAGATTTTGGCTAGTTTTCATTAAATGTTGACTTAGTTTGACCCAACTCAATGTAAATGATTACCATGGGATTATTGCTCATCATGATTGAAGGTTTAGATGGGTTTGGTTCAATCCAATTTGGATTAGAACTTAAAGGTCTTTTCGATCTCTTTGGATCAAGTGGGACCTAAATTTGGCTTGATTGGCTTGATCCAAGTTTAGTTGATCTATGGATTTAATGTGAAAATATAAATCCAATTGCAAGTGGTTTGGAGTCATATGGGTTTTGATTTATATGACAACTTTCAAGTCCAAACATGGGCTTGATTTGGATTAACTTGCATTTGGTTTGATAATTATGGTTTATTTATATTTGCATCAATGATTGAATGAATGATTGAATCATGAAAAAATCTGTGGGTTTTGAGTTGATTTGGGTGTCATTTAGCCAAGTTCAAAAGTTTGGCTAAAAGGGATAAAATTGAGAATTTGATTTAATTTAGGTCTGGTTTTTGTCATTTGGATTTATATTTCATTTATATTTGTGAATATAAATGAAGATATAAATGGTTCATGAGAAAAGCACTTCAGTTTGGAGTGATTTGGAAGCAAATTTAACCAAATCTAGGGATGTAGGTCAAGAAGGCTAACTTAGATTTTGAATTTATTTGGGTTTGAATTGAATTTCATTTATATTTATGAATATAAATGAAGGAATGATTGATTTATAAAAAAATTAACCAAGTTTGAGTTGGTTTGAGGGAGTTTTGATTAAGCATATGAAGATGGTTCATATGGCTTAGGAAGAGATTTTGGAATTTAGACTTAATCATGGGTTTCAATCATTTAGAGTTAATTTGAAATTTGGAATCTTGGATTGGGATTTGAATTGAGATTGAATTTGATAATTGATAAAATCAATTGGATTGGGGTTGATTTGAATTTGGTTAAGGCTAAGTCCATAAGATAAAATCGAAGGGCTTAGGAAGGGATTTGAATTTGAATTTAATGATGGATTTCAATCATTTGACAGTTGGATTTAATTTTAGAATTTGAATTTGAATTTGAGGTTTTTTTTTGAAAGAATGAAGCAAGGATTGGGTTTAGGATATAGGGTAGGCAAGTTCTCCTAAGTCCTTAAGGCACTACCTATTCTTATGGCTAACTCTTCTAAGTCTCTAGGGTTAGGTTAAGTGTTCACCTAATCACTAGATGTGTCTTAAGACTAAGGAACTCTTAGTATCTATAAGAGTCCTAGATCTATGATGATAAAGTTGAAAGCTCACTCCAAAAGTGAGGACAACAAAGGGCGCCTAATATGTGTGATGTGACTGACAAGGCACACGCATATTGGATCGAGATGATCAACAACACCAAGGATCACAACACTAAATGATCTATTCCTAAACCCGAGATGTAGAAGGAATCAAGATCTTAGTGCAATGCAACTCAACTCATGCCAAGGGCATGGGAGGAAGAAGGGATCCACCAAGGGTCAGTTTTCCAGGGAAGCAGTCGTTTATCCACTAGATAAAGATTTGAATTTTGATGCAAGATATGATTTAGGTAGAGTATCCACTGGGGATTAGAATGTTTAACCCACCAGGGATAGATGCATGAACCTTCCATTAGGGAAGCAGGTTCAGGTTATCCACTAGGGATAAGGATTTGATGAGATTTCTTTTGAGGGTGAACTCACTGGGAAATGCAAGTTTGGGTTGGATTCAATTGACTCCACTGGGAGGTTGGTATGATCTATGTCCCATTGGGGAGATGTCAGTTGATTGTTTGTTTGAGTTTAGATTTTGATATGGACCCTGTCAATTTGAGATGAACCACACTAAGAAGGGGTTATATCGGCCTAGGCCTATCTTAGATTTACAGATCCAAAGAAGTAGTTCACCAGCCACACGGTAGAACTATCTAACCAAAAAAGGGTTTTTCGTATAGCTGTTGGGGAAAGCATAGCAGGCTCACATCCTCAAAAGCATGGACACAACCGGGGTGATTTATGGATACAACAAATCAAACCCAACCTAGTACTAAAATGAATGCGGGACTTATATCAACTCAAAAGTAGTCATGATAATGTCATTTGATTGAATTGCATTTGTTTTAATTTGATGGATCCTCGTGATGGATCCACTAAGAGGGGGCTAAAATTATCCTAGACTTGTCTTAGATTTACAAATCTAAAGGGATAGTCTACTGGTGAGGTAGAACTAACCTAGGGGTGCCTTTCGTGCATAGTCAAGGGAAGAAAGCATGGGACTCACATCCTCTGTAAGGAACCACTAGGGCGATCGATTGCATACATGATAAATCAAACCACCTCGCCATTGGTTTGCAACGATTATGTTGGAAAGGATGCATAATAGACTTATATCTTTCAAAGAAAAGATGAATGCTGGGGTGACTCATTGGTGGCACAACAAGTTAAACCTGACCTAAGGGCGACTATTGAGAGAGTGCCGACCCGGGGACTTATCTCAACTCAATTAGTCGCAATTCTAGGGAGTTTTGCGACACCCCTAAAGATAGGATGCACTTGGGAAAGGAGCCAGGGGCTTGAATTCTAATCCACAAGTGAAGATATATTTTATTTATTTTATGTGAGGACTCTGGTTTGGGAGGGACCACACCGAGAAGGAGCTCATATCGCCTAGTCCTATCTCGGACTTATCAAACCGGGAGAATCTGCATCCACAACAAATTCTCCAACCATGTGGGTGGATACTAGGAAAGGGGATTGTCCAATCCAAAAGTAACCGGTAGTGTCTAAATGGGGTCACATGATGATGAGAATGCCTGGGTGCCAGGTTATCCAAAATCATGTAAAAGAAAGCCTGTAGGTGGCCAACTCAAGGAGAAAGCGGGACTCGCCAAGAGTGGTGTATCCATCGGTGGTCGTCATCAGATGGTGATAACCAACCAACCTAAGGCCCATCGCCAGGTGATAATCGCCTAGAAAAGAAGGTAGCTTACATTTCTATAAATGTTGGGATAATCTGCCTTCGGCTGGGCTATCCTAGGCCTACTACCATGTGGGAATCTAGGCTAGACCAAACTTGAAGTAAGAGGAAAGCCACTGGGGACTTATCCTAAGCCTCAAATATACTCGACCTAGTCATGATGGTGATGGCAAGAAAAGCATGTAGCTTACATCCTCTTAAATGAAGTCAACATGGTAGTCATGTGTAAGGTCTACCAAAAAATAGCAAGGCACTCATCGATTAGTAATGGTCAAGTCAAGAAGAAAGGACTCACATCCAGAACATGACCTTGACACACTAGCAAGATATCGGCCCGACCTAGAGCAAAATGAGTGAGTGCCACGGGGCTTGCTCCCACATCAAAATAGCCCAAGACAAAAGATATATGTTTGTTATGAAAGAGGAAATGCTTGGGTTCTCTTACATACCCTAAACACAAATGACTCCACCAAGAAAGGATGTCGCTCTCTTACACCACTAATTAGTTGTAAATAAGATGCCTCTTGGGTTCTCTATACACCCTAGTATTGGAGGATTAAATGTAGTTTATGTTTGTGTTGTGGAGGGACATGATGCCGCTTGAGTTTTCTTACACCCACCCTAAACATGCTATGGCAGATTCACAAGAGAAATATATTTCTAACACATAAGAGATGGAAATTATTATGAAAAGAAGTTTTATTGATGATTATTTTCAAACAAGATTTATGGATAGCATTTCTTTAGTAGAGTATTTCATTGAGACACATGCTCTCCTTACGTTTATAAGTCGATAAGATCCTCCTGTAGGCCTCTATGGCAAAGGTCCTTCCCAACTGGGTTCAAACTTGCCTCACATCTTGCGAAGCGCAACAATTGGTCTCCTTAGAACTAAAATAAGCTCTCCTACTTGAAAAGCTCTAGAGCAGACCAACTTGGTGTGAGCTTGAATCATTTTTGCTTTGTATAACTCGAGGTTCTAGCATGCCCGTAGGCATCTCTCCTCTAAACCTTTGAGCTCTTCCAACCATAGATTAGCATTCTGCCCTATAGTAATTTTGCTACCCACAACTATTCTTAGTGATAGGAGTTGGACTTCTAATGGTAGAATGACTTCGGACCCATACACTAAGGAGAATGGGGTAGATTGAGTTGAGTTAGTATATGGGGTGGTAGGCCCACAAGGCTTCAACCAAGCTCATGCCACTTTCTTATCATCAAGTGTCTTCTTCAATATCTGGATGAGAGTTTTGTTGAATGCTTCTACTAGACCATTTTCCCAGAAGTAGAGGTAGAATATCTCCAATCTATGTTGTGTCTCTAGCGATTAATGCTCTTGAATGCATACCATTAATATAATTTATTGAGGCACCCCGAATCTATATACGATATGGTTCCTGAAAAATTGGAGCACATGCTGAGCTATGACCTCTCTAAGTGGGATCGCCTCTGCCAACTTAGAAAAGTAGTCGATGGAAGCTAGAATGAACCGGTGACACTTGGAAGAAGGAGGATCGATCAGACCCACTATGTTAGTGCCTCAACACTTAAATGGCTATGAGGCCAATATAGAATGTAGAATGTTAGGTGGTTGATGCAGGACCACACCGTGTACCTGACATTGGTGGCACCTCCTAGCTACATCCATGCAGTCTGAAATCATCGAGGGCCAGTAGTATCCTAGTCTCTTGATCTTGGCTTTCATCTTCAGACCGGTGAGCTCCATATAAACTTGAATGTACCGGTCACGATCTTATGTTTCATGGCTAAACAATGTAACCACATATGATAAGACCACCCAGATAGGTGCCATCCACGAGCATAGAGAGAGCTCTCTTTTCATTTGATGGGCTAATTTCTCTTGAGGTAGTTTGCCTATATTTAGATAATCCATGAATGGTTGCCTCCAATCGACTCTCATCCTTTTGAAATGGCAACCTCCCCTTCAAGAGAGAGTCTCGATGAGTTCAGATCAATAAGGGATAAGACTTGTCTATTTTGGACCCTTATGATAATGGACTCATCTCTGGCATGCCAACTCTTGCGAGCTTAGCCAATGCATCTACTACCACATTATCTCCTCGAGGATTCTTGTAGATAGTGACCTATGGGATTTAAGCCAACAACTCCATGGCATACTTATGGTAATGATGAAGCTTAGGCTCTAGAACTTTTTTGGACCTAGAAATTTGGTTGATAACTAATTAAGAATCCCCGAATATGTTGATGCTATGGATGCATAGTATATGACTAACCTGACTCAATCGAGCTCATATTTGACTTCATTGTTGGTGCATGGATTGGACAAATGATATGAGAATCTCATCACACACGTCCGTTGGGAGAACTATTCCTACCCCTGCCTTCCTAGAGAGTAGATCATGATTATTCTCCTTTTAGAGGAAGTACACCATCAAAATACATCTCCAATGGTGAATGCTAGTGTCCCTAAGTTCATGATTTGTTCATGGGAGGTCATCAGAGAATCAGAAGTGGGTGTTGCTAAGAAATCTCTAGTGCTTATCCTTTCACGAGAGGGTACAAAATGTGATGTCAAACTTGATAAAATTAATGACCATCGTGCCAATATCTCGATAATCTTGGTCGTCATGAGATATTGCAAAGGGATTGATTCTAGAGATCGATTCACCAAATAAGAAAGCATATAATGCCAGCTTTTGGGATGCAAAGATTAAAGCTAAGCAATGCTTTTCAATAAGTGGATAGTTTGTCAAGAGGATTAGATAATGATTAAGATAGTAGAGCATTTTCCTTCATCATTGGTTTGCCAACAAAGTGCCAAGGGAGTCATCTAATGCAAGTGTAGAGGATCAATGGCTTTGGATAGGCTACTAGAACTGGTGGCATCATCAGGTACTACTTGATGTCTTCAAAAGCATATTGACACTAGTCATCCCACTTGAACTATCCTTTCCTTTTGATAAGTAATGGCATCTTCATGATAAGTTGGATATGAAGCATCTTAGATATGCCAACCACCCTTGAAATGATTTGAGTTGAGTTAGACTTTTAGGGGGTGGTATTTCTAAGATAATTTTGATCTTCTCTGGGTTGATCTCTATTCCCCGACATCGGACAACAAACCCAAGGAATTTTCCTAAAGCTACTCCTAATGCACACTTTAGGGGATTCATTTTGAGGTTAAATTATCTTAACCATTCAAAACTACTCCCAAATTGAAGAGATGGTCTTCCTTTTCTTTGCTCTTGACTACTAGATCATCAACATAGCATTCAACTTGATAATGAATGAGTTCATTAAAGATCTAAGTTATGGCCCACTGGTAGCACCGTCATTTTTAAGGCTGAAAGGCATGACCTTATAACAATAGATTCTGATCTAGGTTTGAAAATTAGTGTTTCTTTCATCCTTGGGAGCCATCTTGATTTGGTTGTAGATAGATGAGCCATCCATGAAAGAGAATAATGCATGAGATGAGGCAATGTCCACCATTAATTTGATAGAAGTGAAAATTCATCCTTAGGACATGCCTTATAGATCCCTAAAATTGATGCATATGCAAATTTGGCCATTCTTTTCTTAACTGGATGACTAGCTAACTAGTGGGATATTTTCTTCCTGATAAAGCCAACATCGAAAATTTCTTGATTTTAAGTGACCTTGTTCAATTTAATCTCATGTGTTTAAGAGCTTGTTTGATAGAGTTAGCATTAGGATCTATTGCTAGTTTGTGGATTGCTACATCGGAGATAAATTGGGAATTTCATCATAACTCCATGTGAAATAGTCCTTAAACTCAGCTAATAGCCTAACTAAATCATTGGTTTCTTCTTCATTCAAGGAACAGGTATGTCAAATGGATCTTCTTTGTTCCAAGTTGATTTCTTTGAGTTCATCAATGGTTGATCTAATTTCTTCTTCAAACTCTGTAGGTGCATCTTTGACTTCAAGCTCATTTGGGTCATCTGAAGTTTCTAAACATCCCTCATAAGAGTTAGCATGATTTGAGAAGAACCCATCGACTCAAATGAGTCAGCAATGGTTGTCATTGACTGGACCCACTGTGATGAATCCTAGTCTTAGTGTTGATTGAGAATGTCTACTTTGGTTGTCCCACAACCTTTCAAAGTAATTTGACCTGTGTTTAGACCAAGTATGTGAGATTAATCTCTTTTTTTCTAAGTTAAGAACACAAGGAGAATACCAATCAAAAGGCAATTGTATTAAATCTTTATGAATCATCCTCAAGTTCTACATCGACTTCGACTTGAGAGGATGATGCTCCCAACAAAAACCTCTTTGGCTTGACATCTGTGGATGACTTGGGGGCCTCTTTAACTACCAAACCTTCAACTTTCTGGAAGAAAGTGAGGTTAGAGCTAAAGTTCCCAACTACTGCCTGACAGTTCTACATAATGATGATTTAGATACATTCATGCTTTACTTGGAGGCCTCATCCTCATCATTATCTAGCTTGAACGTCACCTCCAAAGGGACCTACAGAGAGGGGTTGGTCATGTCTAACCACATGCCCTTCCAAACTGGACTCTAAGTCTATATGGATGGGGTATATGAGCTGAACATAGCTCCTACCGCCACAGAGGAGGTCTTCCACCTCTGAACGCCTCTGGACTTACCTCTTCCTCTACCCGGTGAGTCCCACCCCATGTGTCATAGAGGAACGAACTATGAGTGGAATCCAATATCTGGCTCTACTTCTTCCTCAGTTTCAGATTTTCGCTCACTTGTAGTTTTATTTTCTTTTTCTTTTCCTTTTTTCTTTTTCTTTTTTTTTTCTTCTTTTTCTTGTTTCTTTTTTCTTTTATTTTTGAACTTTCACTAAGTTCACGAGAATAGTCTTTTTGATTTTGAGGGGGATAGTAGGTTGCATCTTCATATATCTCAACCTCCCTAACTAAAAATGACTTCAAGTCTTCTTTGACACAATACTTAATTCCACCTCTTCAAAAATTTGATAATCGATGTAAAGAGGATGGAACTGTTATTTTCATGTATCCAAGGCCTATCGAGCAAAGCAAAGAAAGATGTAAATCAATTATGTAGAACTTGGCTTTTGTTTTCTAGTCATCTATCTATCATTGTAACATTATGGAGCTTAAAGGCCACTCACCTTACTCGTTGAATTCTCTCAACATCATTCGATCTCCTCGGAGTTCAAAGACATCAATCCTCAAGTAGGCAAGGGTCTTTAGACTCATAATGTTAACAGATGCACCTAGATCAACTAACACCCTGGAGAGTCTGAATCTGCCCATGTCCACTATGATGTAGAGGGGACGGTTGTGCTTTGTTGTCCCTAAAAGAAGGTCTTCATCAATGAATGTAACTCCATGGGGTTCTCTTGAATAACATTCCTCCTCTCCAACAGTGATTAGTTGAGCTAAGAATGTTTCAAGATCAAGAAGAGCTTTGATCAATGACTTCCTCATCTCTTTGATAAGATAAGGGCATCATATATACTTAATTTAGCTGACAACTTTCTTAGGTGAGCGAGGACATTGTCGTCAACTCTAGGCTAGTCCCCCATAAGCATATCCATAGGCAAAACATCTTGTGGAGGGACTTCTTGATCATTGGAACCAATAACTTGTTTACCCTTATCCTGAGGTACTACCATAGAAAGTTGAACTTTGTCATTATAAAGGTTGACTTCAGTGACTTCATGAGATGGTTTAATGGAAAGTTTACCTCATCAGTTCACCTCTTCTCCTATAGATCATCGAGTTGGATGACTCCAAATCAATCTCAATGGGTGAACCTGGGTGATTTAGGAATGTATAATCCATTTCTGAATCAAAGAGGAGTGGATTAGAATTGTTATAATTATTAGTACTTGGAGAGCTTTCTATAAGAATAAAATCATCAAGATCATCAAATGTAGAGAAGATGTAAGTGGAATCAGCCTTTTTCTTCATTAATTTCTTAGATTTGGATGAAGGTACAAAATAGAAATCAAGCAGAGTGAGGGATTTGGTGCCCTCACCCCCTTCGTTGATATAATAAGGCTACTAGAAGAAGAGTCAGGAGAAATATGCAACTGAAGGAGTGTTCAAATGGTTGTTGTGCTTACTATGCTATCCCGAAAGTGGAGGTGTTGTCGCCCCGCCAGCTTCTACCTCTCAAGTTTCCTTAGAACTTGCAAACCTTCTTATAGTTGGAGGTTTGAGCTTGCACCGCAAGGGTAACTTTCGATCTTAGAAATAATTTTCTTGGAGGTTCTGGATGGGAGATATCCCAACCTTCCTATCTTAAGAAGATCATGTATCCCCAAGGATTACTCTAACGTAACTAGAGGGTTGTTCTGAGGTATTCCTTAGGGATGCTAATGGCACCGACTTGGTATGCTCAAGCCGGTCCTTAAAGGTAAAACAATCTTCTAAGACATGACTTAGCATGCAGTGGTAGGGGCAATAGTTTAGATCAAGACTCTTGCCCACATCCTTCGGCCTCCTAGGCTCTGGTAACTAGAAATCAGGTTTCTTTAAGATGTTCTTAATGATCTTTCTGACAACCTCCCTCTTGAATGAATAAGGTTTATTCAATTTGTCAATAAGAGTAGATAAGTAGAAGTTACCTAGTGGTGAATAGGAATACTGTTGTTGATGCTACTGATGAGGTGGTGGCGATGGTGGTTGCTATAGCAACTGAGGTGGCCGGCATGATGATCGAGGTGGTGGTAGAGGAAGTGGTAAAGGATACTGCTGAGCTCGAGGCCTGTCTGACTGTACCCTAGCTAGCTGCTTTCCCTTATCAACTACCATGACTACCCCTGGCTTTCTCTCAAATGCCTTCTGTAGTATGGGTTTGGCTGACCAATTTTGGAAAGGTAACTGTTTGACCTCCCTAGCCACCTTGTTGATTAATTTCTCAAATGTCTTGATGGTAAACCCTTTAAGCATGAAGCGCACGCCATGAATATTATTGAGTAAAATTTCAATGGCATGCTATTCGTGGTCAGATCAGATTACACTTAAATTAATTATGCCACAGAATGTAATCAATAAGAGACTCATCAGGATGTTATTGAGCTACAACGAGATTTCCCATAGTTACACTTTGCTAAGCTCCAACAAATCTCTAAATAAAGAGCTGCTCCAATTCAATAAATGTCTTCACTAAACCATTGGGTAGTTCACTGTACTAATCAAATGTGATGTTGTCAAATCTTGATGAAGAGAATAAGAGTGCATCATCTTGCAACATTTGCCTTGAATTGCTATATGTTCTTAGAGGTTCCCTTCATCAAAATTTTGAAGGATGGAGGCAAAACTCTTAGGATATAGGACACCATCAAATTACTGGTAGGGTCTACCCTTTGGAAATAGATGATCCACCTCCTTTGCCAATGCATCCCTCACTTGTTGCTCACCATGTGTTTAATGTCTTTTTTTCATGCATGGAGGTGCTATCCACCATATTCCATGCAAATACCCTTTGTCTTCCTTGGTAGAATCATCTAGGATGATGATAAAGTGTGTTAACTCTACTCATGTATGGGAGAAGTGACAGGGGTGAATTCTATAATGCTCCTTGTTGCCATCAATTCTCCAATCGTCTTCCCCATTCTATCAATATGATCATCTTTTTTCCTAAGCTGATGAAAAAGGTGTTGAGTTGAATGGATGGCATCATCCTTTTCAACTACAATACCTTCCAGGCTTTGTTGATCTTTATGGAGGGAGGTCCTAGTGTCGACCATGTGGACTTCGACCAAATCCTTGAAAAGGTAATCCTCATCAGAATAAAATACTACCCGCTCTTCCTCAGAATTTGTGTGATCACTACCTAAGAGTTCCCTCTTCTTAGCAAAGTAAGCAGCTACGATCTCATCAAGGAATAATATAAAATGCTATAAACTTCATAGTGGACTAGTCCTAAAAATATATCTAATATTTTTGGTATGTGTTGTGTGTATGTATATGTGAGGGGGACATCACGTAGATCTGAGGATGTACTTATTGAGGTGATTATGTATGATATCAAGAAATAGTGTACTATCTCAAAAGATATAAGTCATTATCTATGATGGACTTTCACTAATAAGGACTCATAAGGTATGATGGCTCTTTTCTCTAGATTTTTCCCTACTTTATATGGATGAATAAAGTAGGTTTATTTAAATCGGTTCTAAAGTTTCTTATGGGGGCAAGCCCCATAGGTAATTACATCCTAAAGATGGTGAGTTATTTAAGAATACTCTGATTAAAGTAGATAATTATTGTCTCCAAGAATTGAATAGGACTATCAATAAATTGGTTATATTTGGAAGATCAAATGGGATAGATTAAAAGGAGAGATTTATTATCAAACCAAAGGAGATGAGTAGGAAATGCTCATGATACTAGAAAGCTAATGAGCATTCCAATCTATCTATGGTTGGGCTTTATATGTTTGATATTGAGGAGAATTACATGTTTGAGCTTTGAATTTTATTAGAGCTAGGACTTATATTCTAATAACAGATTATTAGGATGCCTAAGAGGCAATTTATGCTTGTAGCCCAATGGAAACAACAACCTCGGATCAAAATCTAGGGAGCTTTGGTGAAAGTCATGACCTAAATCTGGAAAGTGTATATGATTTATCTCACAAGAGAGTAAACCACCCTGCACTTATAACCAGAGTGGCATCAACTAACTCCTCCTACATTTTAAAACCATGTGGTCAAGTCATATACTTTGTAAGATGATTGGGCTATTATTTATTTAGAAAAGAAACTAAGTCCTTAAACCCACTCTCTAAGAGACTAGAGCATGAGGGGTATGAATAATGACTTAATATAATGCAAATTCTTATCAAATTTTATTTAATTTGAGACTCTTTATTTTGACATGGGCTATAGGATTTTGTATGCCTAAATGTGAGAAGTTGATTATGGGCCAAATCAAAGAGAAAGAGTTCTTCCATCACCTTAAAGGTTAAGCCCATTTCTATCTTGCAAAGATGGAAGCCATCTCTTAACAAGAGTGAAATAAGATGATTATGCATGATATTAAACATTCAACATCTAGCTAAGAGGTTGCTAAATATTTTATTATCTTGATTTAATGCCTAGAATTTACATGGTTATGAGTTATTTTAGAGATTTAGTTATGGGTTATTTGTTTAGGTAGAAAAATTAATTTTTATCCTAGGATCCTAATCATATGAATGCCATACAAAATCACCAATCATAAATAAACTATGAAGAGGCATGCTTTTTTTATAATGCACAAGCTAAACAAAACATCAAACAATTTTATAAAGCTTTCAAAAGAATAAAAGGTTGAGGTCAAATGCACATAGAAATGAAATATGGGATGCTCTACACTTATACAACCCATATTACAAGAAAAATAATTACAATTAAATGATGAATGTTATGGGGTCTTCATTCTTCATTCTTTCTTCTTCATTTCTTCATCGATTTGCTCCATTTCTTTCTTTCTTTTGGGCTTGATTTGGATATGCTTGAGGCATCGTACAATAAGACTTAATCTTATAACCAATGCTCATCTAATCCCCATAACACTTATCTAATCCTAATGCAAAATTACATTAAAAGAAGGAAAGTAAATTTAGCTACACGCAAAATAAATGTTAGCTAAACACACCATACAACCAATTATTTAATAATTTGGACTTAGCACCCCCACATATAATAAGCCCACATGTTCTAACTTAACTATGCTTAGGTATAACAGCAAAACAAAAGTATTTATATTTTTTACACATTAAATGACCCTCAAAATGTGATTAGGCTAATAATGGCTAACATCGACTACACATATACCTTAACATCTAGTCTACAAATACATCACAAAACAAACATACATCAAACTATACACCACTCAAACATAAAGCTAGAAGTGGTGACTTAGTCTAAAGTGTGTTCATCAAGGCTTGTGGGGTATGTCCTAACTAGGCTTTAGAGTTGTAGTTTTGCTAAGTGTGAAGGATTTAATTCATAAAGGGTTGATTTCTCTTTAAGTGATTTAATTGATTTGATGATTTTACTTAATATTTTCTTTTATTTCATATTCCCTACACAAAATAACTAAGTATAATAAAGAGAAGAAAAGAGGAGACCCCTCTTCATCCTTACCTTAAGTCACTTTTAAAGTTAATTAATCAATTTCCTTTAATGAATGGCTTATTACATGTTTTGATTAACTAGTTTAGGTTCACTCTAAATGACCTTATTCAATAAATACATCTTAAGATTAATTAGAATGATTACCATCAGCACATATTCATTCATTTCTTTCATCATGTATATCTTGCATATGATAATCCTAAGCATACCTATATATACATAATGTCTTAATGATGAATAAAAGAAATATGTTAGGAATTTAGATATTTCATTTGGTTGAATTATGAATGCATGTCTTTTTAATAGAAAAAGTGGGATTTTTGATCCATTAGTTAGATACACATTCACATGTATAAGAGTTTTAAGTGATTTCATCGCCATTATTCTGCACCAGGCGTATGGTACAAGACCTACTTAGGGCTATTTAAAACCTCATAGCCCCGGGGTGTCTAGACTAATACACCACTTTTCTTAGATACATGTAGATGTATAAGCAACTATAATGATAGGAAAACCCATGCAAAAGTTGTATTTTTGATTTACTTGATTCATATTTTTCATTCATTGGTTATGTCACAGATTCATATGTATAAGAGTTTTAAAAGTCGTGCCATTATTATTGACACCGAGTGTAAGGTACAGACCTACTTAGGGCTATTTAAAGCCTCTAGCCAGGGTGTCGGAATATATACTTTTCTCAAATATATGAATGTACAAAGGCCATAAGAACAAGAAGCCATGCAAGAGGTGACATGATTTGATTGCATGATTTACATATGTGATGAAATTCTTCCTAAGTCTTAGCATGGAGATGCATAGGAATAGATTTAGACAAATGTTATGTTCTTTTGAAATGAACTTTACATTTGTAAATCCTATGTGAATCCATGTAAGATAAGGAAAGAGAACTTCATATTGCATATATTATATTATTAACACATGCAAACTTATAAATACTTGTAATTAACATCACTTCATATATTATAATTGATTTATGGACTTTTAAAATAGCTTTTGATTTAATAGTAATAATAGCCACACCTATTTTTATTTAAGTCAACACATGCAATTTGACATAAGAAGAAACCATTTCATTTAATTAGTTTTGAAAGAAATGAATGCATAATTTCACATGGCAAGCAGCATTTAACATGATTAGAAAGAAATAAAAGAATAAAAGCACATGATCTCATACATCCCAATTAATTCCTAAGGACAATCATATTAAACAAGGCTATTTAAAATAAACCAAAGTTCTTTAAAGACATTTTTAATCTTGAGTTTGATTTGATTTAGGAAATATGAAAGAGGTTTGCTAATCCTAATCCAATTCCCCATGTGTGAATTAATCTGGTTTAATGAAGAATATTTAGGTTGATTTTATATTTTGATTAGATTAAGGTATGAATTAAGTGAATTAATTAACCCTTACCTATATCACCTTAAATTAATTAACTAATTAATAATAAGCCAATATGATATGCAACCACATGAAAAGTAAATTTGCAATGCTCCTAAGAAATGAAAGGGGCTTAATTCATTTGGCTTATGATTAATAGTTAATTAGGCCTAAGGGATCTCACTTAACTACTTTTATGGTTTTTTCACACATGTGAGCTAACCATAATTTCATTATCTCTCACCTTGGGTTATTGAACGCCCAAAGAGCTACCCAAGATCAATTAAAGGTTGCTTAGATGTGAAGTGGATTTTAGATTGAGTTAAATCAAGCTTATTAATTAGTTGATTGAATTCTTTGATTACATTTTGATTAGGATGATGAAATTAATTTAGGGAGAGAGATCAAGGATAAGGCCTCAATCCTTAATCCCTAAGTCATTTCAAACACTTAATTAGGCTATAATTTTTTTCTTGGAAGTTAATTAATTAATTACCTCATTAATCATCAATTAATTTAATTCCAAAAAGTGAAGGAAATCTAGAAAATGAATTAGAAATATCCCAATTACACTTCCAAAGTTTTTTACTATTCCATGAGGTAATTAGGTAATTAATTAATTAAACACTATTCATTCACAAATTATCACTAATTAAATTAAGAGAGTGAGGCTTAATCAATTGATTTCTAATTAAAATAAAATCCTAAAAAAAATAGGGAGACATGGTCATCCCCTAGACATCCACATAAATTTTAGATTAATTGGATGCTTAATTAAGGGGTAATTAAGATAAAGAGATTTCTAATTAAACCTTAATTAAGCCAATATCACTATTCAAAATGAATTAATAATAATTTTCTAGATTCTACTAAAATACCTTTAAAATGAGCCAAAGTTTGTATTTTTTTAATTTTTTCTACTATTAGTTATGAATTTTAGAAGTTTCAAGATTAAAAAATAATTAATTTGCCTTAATTAAATTCCTAATCCCATTGGGTCGTGGAGGCTGACGCGACACACTAACGCGGTGTGCTTTATATGTGGCACAACGAGATTGGTTATTAAAGTTGTCACATCTGTGCGCTGACTCAGTTGGCGGCGGATGTAGTTTTTTGTAGACCGTCCAATCTAAGATCGGACTACCATGATTTGATCCGCGGGTTAAGGAAAAAAATAGTGGGGATCTACCATGATCTAATCATAGCTATCTATTTCAATCACACAGAATGAACGGTGTATGATCATCCTCCTTCACGAGCGATGAAAGATGGGCACCGTCCATCTTTCCCCGATCGATTTGAGCTCACCCGAACTTGGATTGGGATCAAACTGATCGCACACCTTTTGAAGGAGGGGGATACACATTCAACGATCAAATTCACATGCGATTCAAATTCTCTTCCAAAAAGACCAAGCATGATTTCCCTATAGCTGATTTTGAATTACCTGCTGAGCTAAGGCTGGCGGTGATCGGAGTGCAGTCTAGTAGAGACAAAGCCTTGTTGAAGAAATTTGGGCTTAATTTGGTGTGGAATGTCGATTGACCACCTCGCACATATTATCGATTGAAGTTGCACCTCCGGCCACTTGGGAGCTCGGTAAACAAATCATTTGTCTTCGAGGGAGTGTGGTGAGAGTGTGGGTAAGATGAATTTAAGTTTGATTGCAAAATGAGAAAGTTTGGATAGAGATTGTCCTCCCTTATTTCAGCCTTTCACAAGAATGGAAAATTTGGATTTTGGAACGATTGGGAAAGGTTGGAATCACTCTAGGATGTTTTAAAAATGACTTCGAGACTGAGAGATTTCAAATGCATTCCAAATCGTGCTCGAATTGAGGGGGTAAACCCCTCAATCCACATAATAGGATGGATGATAGCGTGTGATTGATCTGCCATGATTTGCCACCATCCGGCCACCGGACTTGTCTCCATCAAGTCTAGGTGGCACGCCAGGGATGGGAGATATGATGGGAGGCGGCCATGGATCCATTGTGCAAGGGTTGCAAAGCTTGGATCCATGGGGTGTTCGGTTTGAGTTGGAGGTGAGTCAACTCACCTCCCAATGGTCCATGGCCAACCTAGAGTGGGTTAGGTGGACTAGGTGGGTTAGAAGAGGGTTCAATTGAGTGCAAAGGGGCAGCCATGGGGATGTGAGAGCTGACTTGGCTTGGATCCATTAGTTTTGAAGCTTAAATCCAATGGTTTGATGGCTAATCCCCTTGGATGGGGCCCACTTAGCTTTTGGGATGGTTTTGGGCTGACCTAGGGTGAATTTCAATTGAGTTAGTTCAGCTAACAAGGTTTCATAAATTGGATTTGAGTGGTTTGGCTTAGATTGGTCAAATAGATTCAATTTGTGCTATGTTGGGTTGAGTTAACCAATTGGTCAAATTGGGTCAAAAAAAGGCTTTGGTTAGGTTCATATGATGATTTGGAATGTTTTGGTTCAATTGGTTTGAGTTGGTTTGGCCAATGTTTGGATTTGACTCATTTGGGTTCAAAAGGGTCAAATTGGTCAAGTTGACCAATTTGACCAACTTGACCAAATTGGGTTGAGTTAAGTGTTGAGAGTCAAGTTTAATTGGTCAATTAAAAATGATTGTAGGCTTTGGTTTGGTTTAATTTGGATTTAATTTAGATTTCGGCTAGTTTGACCCTTTAGGTCAATTTGGGCTAGGTTGGGTCAAGTTGATCGATTGGTCAACTTGGGCTCGATTATGGCTTTGGTCAAGTTCAATGATCAATTTGGAATGAACGTGAGCCATTGGTTGTAATAAATTTTGATCAAATCATGATTTGACCCATTTTGGCTTTTTAGGCCAATTTGAGTCAACTTGAATGAAATGGCCAATTAGGCTTGGTTTGGCTTAAGTGAAGGTTTGGTCATGTTCAATCATTGATTATGAGTGGGTTTGAATTAATGGTTTTAATCAATTTGGCATATGGTGGATTTTGGCTAGTTTGGGTTTCATTTGGGCTAAATGTTGACTTGATCAAAGGCTAGGTTTGACTTAGTTTGACTCTATTTAAGGCAATTGATCACCCTAGGGTGGTTGTTGGTTATGTTTTGAGGTTTATAGGGGCTTAATTCAATCCAATTTGGGTTGGATTAGAACTTGGCTCAAAAAGATTCTTTTAGGCCACTTTGGGTCAAGTGAGCATACATGGGTTAATTGGCTTGATCATGGCTTGATTCAAGTTTGGTTGAACTCACACATGATCCTAAGATTGAAATACAAATCTAATTGCAAGTGGTTTGGGGCCAAATGGGATTTCAAGCCAAAAGGGTCAACATGGACTTGACTTGGGTTGACTTGGGTTTGTTTTTAGTCATTTAGATTTGTATTTCATTTATATTTATGAATATAAATGAAGGTATAAATGGTTCATGAGAAAATCACTTGAGTTTGGAGTTATTTGGAAGCAAATTTGACCAAATCTAGGGATGTAGGTCAAGAAGGCAAACTTGGAAATTGAATTGGTTTGAAGGGTTTGAACCTATATTTCATTTTTATTTGTCAATATAACTGAAAGAATGATTGATTTATAAAGAAATAAACCAAGTTTGAGTTGGCTTGAAGGAGTTTTGACTAAGCATATGAAGATGGTTCATATGGCTTAGGAAGAGATTTTGGAGTTTGGACTTAATCATGGGTTTCAATCATTTGGAGTTAATTTGGAATTTGAAATCTTAGATTGGATTTGATTTGAGATTGAATTTGATAATTGAGAAAATCAATTGGATTAGGGTTGATTTGAATTTGGCTAAGGCTAAGTCCATAAAATAAAGTTAAAAGGCTTAGGAAGGGATTTGGAATTTGAATTTAATGATGGATTTCAATCATTTGATAGTTGGATTTGATTTTGGATTTTGAGTTTAAATTTGAGGTTTTGCTTGAAATAAGGAAGCAAGGATTGGGTTTAGGCTATAGGGTAGGCAAGTTCTTCTAAGTCCCTAAGGCACAACTTATTCATATGGTTAACTCTTCTAAGTCTCTAAGGTTAGGTTAAGTGTTCACCTAATCACTAGATGTGTCTTAAGACTAAGGAACTCTCAGTATCTATAAGAGTCCTAGATCTATGATGTGGAAGTTAAGAGCTCACTCCAAAAGTGAGGTCAACACCCCTACATACACATATACATACACATAACTAAAAATAAACACCACAAAATAACATTTGTTTTCTTCGCATTTAGTTTTAAATTCATTGAATTCTTTAACTGAATAAGACTCGGCTAATGTTTGTTGATGAGGCCATAAAATCATCATGAATCTCATTTAAATTCTTTAGGCCACTTTTGATTCATCCAATCTGTCATGTAGTGCAACTCAAGTGCTTATTGAAAGGCTTTACACATCTTCGTTGGCAAGCTAATTTGTCTTATTATTGCTTGTATGTGAACTATCAAGTTGATGAGCCTTCAAGTTCTCAATAAATTCATCATATTCAATATTTGTTCTAGCTCACAAATTATCTTGTTAGATTATTCAAGTTTCTTTTAACTTAATAAAAGATTTAGTCACCATGATAACTAGTGTGGACTGAAGGCTTGATCCAGCATTTCCATCATAAAGTGCTGAGACAAAATAATGTATTTGATGACTCATGTTCTTCTTAGCATTCTCTCATTTTTTTATAGTGAGTTCTTCCAATTACTTTGCCTATTTTGATCTTTGATCTTATCCAATTTCTGAAACCCATTTGACAGTGCTCGAAGTATATCATTGATTTGAGTATCGATGTTGATAAGATCCTCATTGATCGTTGATACATCCATCTCACAAACCAGAAGCCAAAAAGCAAAGTCTATGCACTACGAGTTTAAAGAGTGGATCTAAACTAAATAACAAAACTCAAAGAAATTTAAGGGCAGTTTGGTAGTATGAATTGAGCAGATTTTGGCGGTTTAATTTGAGGATTTGAGTTTATGATTGGTTTGAGATTTGAGTATATTTTGGGGTGTTTATGTTGTTTACTTTTTATATGAATATGAGGGACACCACCCAGATCAAAGGTATAGTTATTGATGTGATCGGGTATGACATTGAGGTATGATGTACTATCTTGAAAGATAGAGGCACCAACCTTCAATGGACCTAATCACCTAATAAGGACTCCTAAGGCATGATGGGTCTTCGAATATACCAGAGATTTTTTTTTCCTACTTTACATGGATGAATAAAGTAAGATTTATATTATATCAGGTTCTAAATTTTCCTATGGGGGCAAGCCCCCATAGTTAATTACATCCTAAGGAAGGTGAGTTCCTTAGGAATACCCTCTATTAAAGTAAGAAATTATTGTCTCCCAAGATTTCAAGGGTAATACTATCAATAAATTGGTTATATTGGAAAATCAAGTAGGAAGGTCCGAATGGAGAGACTTATTTTAGAAGTCAACGGAGACGAGTAGGGAATGTTCATGATACTAGGAAACCTAGTAGGTATTCCAATCTATCATATGATTGGGCTTTAAATATTTGAAATTGAGGAGAATTATTTATTTAAGTTGAAATTTTATTAGATCGCTAGGGCTTATAATCCAACAATACAAGATTCTAGAAATTCTTAATAAGTGAGGATTTATGCTCGTAGCCTGAAAGAAATAGCCACCTCGGATCCTAAATCTAGGGAGCTTTCGCATAAGCTAAAGCATGACCTAAATCTAAGCAAAGATGGGTATGTGGTTTACCTCCATAAGAGAGAGTAAACTACCTGACTGCTAGATTTATAACTGCCTAGAGTAGCAGCCAGTTAACTCATCCAAGGCTTTAAAACTATGTGGTCAAGTCATATGATTTTACAAGATAGTTAGGTTGTTATTAGTTAGAAAGAGACTAAAGTCCTTAACCCCACTCCCTAAGAGACTAGAGAATGATTGGTGTGAGTAATGATTTAATATACAAATGTAAATCTTTTCAAATTTTATTTGATTTTTTGACACTTCATTTTGGCAAAGGCAATAAGATTTTTGTATGCCTAAATGCATGTTGAAATGAGTTATGGGTCAAATCAAGAGAAAAGAGGGTGAAGCTCCAACGGATGCCCTCATTGTGCAAAAGTGATATAATATGATATGTATGATGTGAGACTTACAACATTCAGCTAAGGGGTTGCTAAATTTTTTAATTATCTTGATTTAATGTCTAGACTTTATATAAGATTATGAGTTATTTAAAACTTTAATTATGAGTTGTAGTTGGGTAAAAGATTTATTTTTCCCTAAGAGCCTAATAGGATCTAGGCCACAAAAGAAACACCAATCATAAAGAAACAATGAAGAGGCATGCCAATCCTATTGCACAATTTAAACATAATATCAAACAATTTTATAAATCTAACGGAAAAGAATAAAAGGCCGGTGTGATCGGGTACCTCCGTACAACCCAAAAGAAAATGGGTAGTCAAGCTCTACCCTTATACAACTGGAATATGAAAGAATAAGTACAATTTATAAATAATAAATTTTATGTGGGTCTTCTTATCTTAAAATCTTCATATCTCCCTTAATTCTTCATTTGGTTTGGATGTGCTTGCTTCAAAGGCATCACATGGCCTCCTAGGACAGTCTTCTAGCCACTGCTCATCCTAATCCCCCATAGCACTAATCGTAATTCCTAATATAAAATTATATTAAAAATAGGAAGAGTAAATCTAACTACACCTACAAAATAAGTGTTAGCTAAACACATCATACAACCCAAGCAGATATATGAATAATTTGGACTTAGGCACATGGGTAACCAAGCCTACTTGTCTTAATTTGGATTATACTTGGGGGTTTAAGAAACCTGCAAAGAGAGTATTTATATTTATTTTAAGCACCCCTTAAGAACAATCCCTACAAAAAATATGATTAGGCTAATCACGACCTACCATCCAGTCTATGAAACATACCACCAACCTAAAATAATGCATCATAAAACCAAACATACATCACTCCATGCATCGCCCTAACATAAAGCTAGAAGTGGTGACTTAATCTAATGTGTGTGCATTAAGGCTTGTGTGGTATGTCCTAATTAGGCATTAAGGTTATGATTCTCTAAGTGTGAAAAGATTTAATTTAAAAGGGGTTGATTTCACTTTATGTGGTTTAATGGATTTGAGTATTTTACTTAGTGTTTTTTTCATTTGACCAACACCTAGCAACTAAGTGTTATAAAGAGAGAAAAAAAGAGGAGATTACTCTCTTTTATCCCTACCTTAAGTCACATCTAAAGCATATTAATTAGTCAATTCTCCTTAGTAAATAGCTTATTACACATATTAGATTAATCCTAAGTTTAGGTTCACATTAAATAATCATATTCAATAAGATAGGCATCTTAAGATTAATTGGAATGAATTACTACCACATGACACATGTTCATTCATCTTCTTCAATCATATGTTACATGCATATGACTAAACCCTAAGTATATCTACACATACAATATGTCTTAGCACACTTAAATAATGGATGTAAGTATATACGTTTGGAATTTAGATGTTTTATTTGATTGAATTATTTTATCATATTAATTTAAAACTCTATCCAAATTATTTTATAAAAAATATATAAAAATGAAATTAAATAGATATGTGATATTATTAACCAGGGAAGTGAGGTAATCAAACGACCTCCTTGAGGCTAGCTAATGCCTCATGTTCTTGGGATGTCCATACTATATACTCATTACATTCAAACATATGTAAGTTTATACACATGAACAAAAGAAAGAAGACTTTAAACAATATGATCAATCAATTCAATCACTTGAACAAATATGAATGCATGTCTTTCTTAATAGAAAAGGGAATTTTCATTCATTAGCTAAATGAACACACAAGTGTATAAAAGTTTTAAGCTGATACTTCGCCATTATTAAACCAGGGGAGTGAGGTAAAGACCTCTTTGGGGCTACTTAAAGCCTTGAGTCCCCGGAATATCCATACTAGATATACCCACTTGTTGACCTCATTTTTAGAATGAGCTCTCAACCTCTCCATCTTAGACATAGGGCTTCTCTTAGACTTTAAGAGTTCCTTAGTCTTAAGACACATCTAGTGATTAGGTGGACACTCAACCTAGCCCTAGAGACCTAGAAGAGTTAACCATAGGAATAGGTCATGCCTTAGGGGTGTTAGAAGAATATGCCTACACTTAGCTTGAACCACTCCTTACCTTCCTTCAAGTCAAACTCCAAATCAATCTCATTTGATTTTCTTCAAACTCAAATCCACTCAAAATCCAACCTAAGCCTTTCAAGTCAAAATCTTGAACTTAGCCAAATCAACTTCAAATCAAGCCAAACTCTTGATTTTTCTTCATGATTCAATCAATCCTAAATCATGAATCCAAATATAAATACAAACTTCAATCACTAAATCAAAACTCAATTCAAAAGTCAAGCCAAAATTCATTCATGTTCTTCCTTTGAATATGAAGTTGTCAAATGAATCAAAACCCATTTGACTTCAAACCATTTGCAAATAGATTTATATTTTAATCATAAGTTTATATACAAGTTCAATTAAACTCAAATCAAGCTTTGACCAAGCCATTTGACCCACTTAGGCTCACTTGACCCAAAGTGACCTAAAGTATCCTTATGAGCGAAATTCTAATCCTAACCAAATAGGATTGAATCAAACTCTCATATTCCTCTCATCATGATCGACAATCATCATGAGATGATCAATCACTCAAATTGGGTCAAACCAAGTCAAACCTAAAGGTTGACCAAGTCAACACTTAGCCAAAATGAAACCTAACATAGCCAAAATCCACCATAGGCCAAATTGATTGAAACCATTGATCTAAGTTCATTCATGACCAATGTTTAAACTTGACCAAATTAACATTTGAGCCTAACCTAGCCCAATTGGTCACTTGACCCAAGTTGACCCAACGTGACCTAAAAAGTCAAAATATGTTAAAATTTGATCTAAGCCAAATTGATTGAAACCAATGGGTCAAGCTCATTCCAAACCACTTGTTGAACTTGACCAAAGCCTCAATTAGCCAACTAGACCTAACCTAGCCCAATTAACCTTGAACCTAACTTGACTTAAAGGGTCATGTTGAGCCAAATTCAAACTTAACCAAAATTGATTGGAAACAAAGATACCAATCAACTTCATATGACTAACCAAACCTAAACCTACCCATGACTTAGCTCAAATAGGTCAAATGGGTCAAATTGGTCAACTTGACCCATTTGACCTAAACAAAGTCATATGAACCAAATTCTAACTTAAGCCAAAATGAATCAAACCAAAGCAACCAAAACATTTCAAATGGTCAAATGAACTTGACTCGACCCTTGGTTTGACCCAATTTGATCAATTGATTAACTTGACTCAAGTTGACCCATTTTGACCTAAATTGGTCAACATGAGCCAAATCATATCAAACCAACTCTAAATTCAATGAAACTTGGCCCAACCCATTTTTCAATCATACCAACCATATTCAAACTGAAATTAAGGTCAAATGACCATTTTACCCCTAGGTCATAGGATAACCTAAAATCAATACCACTTGGAATTTGGTCAATTCCTTTTCATGGACACTGGACATCCTCTTAATGGACCAAATGGTCACTAATGGACATGGTGCACATGACTCATTGGGTTTGTGGGTAAACCCAACCCAAGGTCAAAATAGACCACTTCCTTCAAATTAAGCACAAATCCTTCCTCCACTCAATTAAGCACATGGCAAGCTTCACCACTCCACTCCTTTGATGACCAATGCCATGCCACCCAACCCTAATCCACTCAAGGAGGTGTATTGGATCAAACTGGTAAGGAAGCTTACGACTGTCTGATTCCCCTAAGGGAAGATATACTCCCCCTAATTCCACTTGAATTTCATTCTCCCATATTCGATTGAAGCATAGGAACTCAAGGGAAATGATTCCAAGCTCTCCTAAGGTTTCCTAAGCTTCTTCCATTTTTCATTTTCTTGACTTTCTTAGATTGAAAATAGGGGAGCTCAAGTGAAAAGCCAACTTAGCCAATACTCCATATCAAGCTAATTCCTCTTGCAAGCTTCATCAGAAGGCTCAATCAAACTTGCCTAAACCTTTTCCCAACTTCTCAAGGCAAGGGAGGTGGTACTTCGATCAAGGCCAAAATCAATTAAAGGTGAACTTGGTCCACAGGAAGATCCATCCAATTTTAACACCTCAAACCTTCAACAAGGCTTCATCTCCACTAGACGAAGCTACTTCAAGGGAATCAAGCACCGGTGATAGCCTCTCACGAGGTATGCCATTAAACCTAGCATAGTTTTATTATTTCTTAGTTCTTTATGAAGGGAAGTTTCACCCCAAGCAAAGTTAGCCATTGGATGTGTTCCCCTTTACTCTTAGATAGTGTGGGTTGAATTTTGTTTCAATATGAGCTCAATCGAGCTCAGATCTTCCCCTAGAAGATAGACGGTGGCCATCTCCCACGGGGAAGATCAGGGATGGATCATGGGTCATCCATCTGTGCATTTTGGATGGCCGTCCATGATCAAGATGCATAGGATATTTGATTTAATCCTTTAATATTGGCTTAGCAGTCTAATCCTTGATGACGGATGGGGAGAAAGCGCGTGGCACCATATCTGACACTATGATGTGACAACTTAAATATTCTCTCTCATCACGCCACATGGAAATCGCAGCGTCGCCTCCACATGTAGCCATTAGCCATTTAATTAGGGTATTTATTTAACTATCCTTAATCATGGAAACTTCATAATTGCATAACTAATTTTAAAAAAATCTTGAAAATATAAAGTGAAAAGCATATGAAAGATATTTCAATATAGAATAATATAAAATTATTTCCAATGGATTTTGAATAGTGTATTTCTATGAATTTAGATTTTAGTGAAAACCTAATAACTCTAATTACTTCGTAATTATCCCACTGATTAATCTCAAACTTCTTAGGTGCATTTAGGGAGATGCTTCTGCCTCCCCTAATTTTCTTGGAATTTATTGATGGGTTAATTAGGGAGATCAATTGATGAATCCTTAATGACTCTGTTTATATAATTAAGGATAATTAAGCATATGAACAGTGGTTTAAACCCTTTATTAAGTTAATTAAGCCTTGCTTAAGTAGGCGAGAGGTTTATGGAATGGATTTGTGGAATTTTTCCTGAGCCATTCCCTAAACCCCTTTCCTTCCTTAATTTAAAATTAATTAAGGATTAACCCCCTATTCAGTTGCTTAATTAATTTGATAAAAATTTTCAAAGCATTCCAAAACTTAATCAATCCATCTTGGGTAGATTCTTAAGTGTTTAGTAACCTAAGTGGCTTAAGGAAATCAAAACATAATCCACATGTGAGGAAATGGCTATGAAATTACTTAACTTAAAACCTTTAACTTAATTAATCATTAATCATGAGCCAAATGCATTAGACCCTTTTCTTCCTAGGTGCATTTCTGATTTAAATTCCTTGTGTGGTTTTATGTCATATCATTAGCTCACAATTATTTGGTTAACTATGCTAATGGTATAGGTAATTAATACACTTAATGTACACCCTAACCTAACTAAAACATAAAATTAACCTAATCACCAGAAAATTAAATAAAAATAATATACACATGTGGGAATGGGTTAGGACCAGCAAACTCATCTTACATTTTTAAATTAAAATCAAACTCAAACAAAATCCAAACTCTCTTCAAAATAAATTTGATTTACTTTCAATAATCTTATTCCATAGGATTATCTTTAGGAATTAATTAGGGTGAATGAATTTACATTAATTTCATCACTTTATTTCTTTCTTAGCATGCTAAATGTGTATGTCATATGAAAATCATGCATTCATTCATTTTAAAAAATCAAAATTAAAATGAAATGTTTCTTTTATGTCAAATTGCATGTTTTGGCTAAAGTGAGAATATGATTGGTTATTATCACTATTAAATTCAAAAATTATTTTTTAAAATTTGTAAATCAAACATCAAAACTGAAAGTATGCTACTTATAATTATTTATAAGCATGCATGTAAGAAATATAAAGATATGTATTATGTGGATTTGATTCTCCCTCTCTTTCTTAACATAGAATTGTATAGGATTGACAAAGTGTATAGTCCATTTGAAAGGACATAACACTTGCTCAAATCCATTCTTATACACTCCTATGTCATAACTTAAGAATGAATTTCACATCACACATACAAATTAAACAACCAAACCAAAAATCAAATAAATATAAATTTTTGCATCTTTCTTTTTCCATTTATTTCTTTTGTACATGTATATGTATTTAAGGAAAGTGGTATATTAGTTTGGACAACAACCAGTTTGAGGCTTTAAGTAGCCCAAAGTAGCCTTGTACCTTACACTGGTGCTAACAATGGCATCACTCACTTATGTCTTTCATACATACACATGTGCATGTGAATAAAGGATAAAAGAAATCCCTCTTTTCTAATGAAAATCATGCATCATAAAGCATCCAAATTTTCTTAAGTAACACTACTTAGCATTCATCATTAAAGTGTACTAAACATTCTCATTTGCATGTATAGATATGCTTACGATTCATCCATATGCATGTTATATATATATTGGAAAAGAAGTTAAGCGGTGTGTGTTTTGTGATATTATTTCACTTTACTTAATTTTAAAATACCTTTCCTTTTGAATCTATTTTTTTAGAGTTACTCCAAACTTAGGATTAACTAAAATAAATAACAAAATATTCACTAAACAAAATCAAATATGAATCTACTTTAGAAATTACTTAGGGTAGGGAAGGAAAGAGAAGTTCTCTTCTATTTTTCCTCTCTTTACAACTTAGTAATTAATTGTAGGACTCACCTAAACCAAATTAAAAAAATACAAAATAAAATTAACCCAAAATAACTAAACAACTTAAATTGAAACCATCTTCTAAGTTGAACATTTTCATACCTAGGAAATCTAAACCTTAAAGGCATAGCTAAGCATACCACACAAACCTTAAATGGCACACACATTAGGCTTAGTCACCACTTCTAGCTTTAGGTTAGGATGGTGCATGATTTGATGCTTGCTTTTATTTTATGATGTAATATTTTAGTCTGGATGTTAGGGTATATCTGCGTAGACTGAATGGAAGGATGATTTAGTCTAATCATTATCTTCTATAGGGGATTGTGCTTAAGGGGTGCTGTAATAAATAAAAATATAAATGCTTTTGTTGTGCAGGTGCTTATACCCCTAAGCATAATCTAATAGGCCAGGTGGACTTGGTTACCCATGTGTGAGGTATTAAGTCCAATATGCATGATTGGGATTTATATGATTTGTTTAGCTAAACTCTATTTTGCAGGTGTTAGTTAGATTTACTTTTTTTTCATATACTTTTATAATTAGTATTTTGGAATGATTGTTATGGGGGATTAGGATGAGCATTGGCCATAAGATTCATCTTATGTACCATGTGAAGCCTTTGTAGTAACAACATTTCAACCATCCAAAAGAAGGAACCAAAAGAAGAAAGAAGAAAAGAAGAAAAGAAGAAAAGAAACAAAGAAGAAAGAAGAAAAGAAGAAATGAAGACCCCCATAACATGAATTCCTTACTTAATTGTAATTAATTCATTTTATAATTCAGGTTGTATTAGGGTAGAGCTCGGCTGCCCAATTTATTTTTGGATTTTTACGGTGGTGCCCAACCATAAATGACCTGTGAGAGCCATGGTGAAGACACACCTCCTTATCTTGCTAATTTTGTCCCATAATCTAATTTCTCATGCATTAGGCATAAAAAAATTTATAACCTGAGTCAAATGATTGTCCAAAATGAAAATAAAACATATAAAAATTTTACATTAGATTTAAGTCATGAATTCATGCCCAACATAATATAGTCTCTTAGGGAATGTGTTTAAGGACTTAGTATCTTTCTAAATAAATAACAACCTCGTTATCTTGCATAAACATATGACTTGACTACATATTTTTAAAATCATAGGAGTTAGTTGGAGATCACACCCAGGTGGTTGTAAGTCCAACAATCGAGTTGTTTATCCTTTCTTGTGGAGGTAAACCAAATACCCATTTCTTTGCCTTAGATTTAGGTCATGCTTTTGGCCCTCGCCAAGGCGCCCTAGATTTAGGTTCTGAGATTGCTTCTTTCTTTTATGGGCCATAAGCATAAATCCTAACCTCTTAGGAAATTCCATGACCTTGTGTCATGAAATTCTAATAAAAATTTAACTCAAACACATTAATTCAATTTAAAAAATGTAAAACCCAACCATAGGATAGTCTGGGGTGCTTACTAGGCTTCTCAGTATCTTAAGCATCCCCTACCTATTTTCATTTGGATTCGATAAGAACTCCCTCTTCTTGATCGATCCAACTTTGATTTCTAAAAATAAACCAATCGATTGATAGTCATACCTTTTGAAATCTTTGGAGACAATGATCATTTACCTTAATCGAGTGTATTCCTAAGAAGTCATTTTTTTAGGATGTAATTAACTATAGGGGCTTGCCCCTGTAGGGAACTTAACAAATCCGATTTAAAATAAATCTTGGTTTACTTTTCCATGTAAAGTAGGGGAAGAATCTCTGGCATATTCTGAAGACCCATAATCCTTAGGAGTGCTTCTTAAGGTGATTAGGTCCATTGTAAGGAGGTGAATTTTGTCTTTTGAGATAGTACACATATCCTCAATGTCATACCCGATCACCCTAATAAGAATATCTGTGGATCTATGTGGCATCCCAACAAGATGTATTTTATATATTTCTATTTTTATTTATCTTTCTTTTCTCTAAAAAAAGAGAGATTAGATGAAGGCGGAGATGTATAGAATAATTTTCACCACAATAGTCATGCCCTTCAGATTGAAGAATCTTTAGCTATGTAGGGCCATGACATGCATCTTCGATGAGTTGATTCATCAAAAAAAATTAAAATATTATGTGGATGACCTCGTCATTAAGAGCATAGATTGAGAAGATCATTTTGATGACCTGAGAATGGTCTTCGAAATAATTAGATAGTATGACCTCAAGATAAATCCTCTTAAATTTGCATTTGGGGTTTCATCTGGAAAGTTTCTTGGCTATGTGGTGCAGCATAGATGAATTGAGATCGACCCTAATAAAATCGAAGCGATAGTGGATATGCCACCGCCAAAGAATCTTTGTCAACATCATTCTGTGCAGGGACATCTGGCATTCATTCGACACTTCATATCAAATTTGTCAGGCTAGTGTCAACCATTTGCTAAATTAATGAAGAAGAATGTACCATTTAAATGGGATAATGAGTGTCAAGAAGCATCAGATAGCATCAAAAGATATTTGTTAAATCCATAAATCCATGCAGCACCAATTCCATGGAAGCCCCTCATTTTATATACAACTACACTAGAAGAATCCCTCGGAGCATTTCTTGCATAGCACAATGAAGAAGGCAAAGAAAATGCACTGTATTATATCAGTCAAATATTGATAGCGAGAAAAGTACTCTCTATCAAAAGTACTATCTTGTATTAATCTTTCCTTTGACATTATATGTTATATATATAATACTCATATCAGATTGAACCCAAGTTCTTGATGACAAGACCCGGTTGAGTCGTTTGGCACATTGGGCGTCTCTTTATGCGATTCGATATCATATATGTACCTCAAAAAGCTGTAAAGGGGCAGATACTAGAAGATTTTCTCACTATGCATCCTATCCCAATAGATTCTGTAATCAATGATGATTTTCCTGATGAAAAAATTTTACTTATCCACATAAGAAAAAAGTTACAAATCTGGGAAATGTATTTCGATAATGCATCATCTATTAAGCACCCGTCCCAAATATACCAAAAGCAAGAGTGGTCTTGACCTCATCTTCATAACACCGAAGGTGGCATAATGAGGCATTCATATAGGCGAAATAAGAACCAACAATAAAGGCTGAATCTGAGGCATTGGTGGTAGGTCTCAAGAAGTTATCATCGACATCTAAAATTTGAGAATTTTTGGAGACTCTCAGTTCATGATCAACCAAGTGTTTGGCATCTACAAAATTAATAAGCTCAAACTGGCATATTATCATAAGTGAGTGCTTAAGCTCATGAATTAAGTTCCAAACATTAAACTAGCTTGAGTTTCTCAATCGAAGCATACTAAAGCAGATTGCTTGGCCAAGCTAGCAAAAGAAATGGTGAACATAGATGACGATGATGTGTTGATTGAAGTGTCCACTCGTTGAGTTCTACAACTAGTAAATCCATACTCCCCGCAGGTAGAGGGGACATCAAACTCAAGTTAACAGGAGACAATTCAAATTACTCCTCACTCTCCCAAAGAATAAGTACAAGAAATAGAATAACTCAAAAGTGCTACAAAGAAATCATGTGAAGCTTTCATAATAGAAGAGTCTAATGATTGGAGACAACCCTTCATCAGTTATTTCAAAGAAAGTAAATTGCTAAGCAGTAAATCACTAGCCACATAGATTAGAAAAAGAATCCTATGATATGCTTATGTCAATGACTCATTATGCTATAGATCCTTTGAACAAATGTGACTGTGATGTTTGGGGACGGATGAAGCCAACAAGGTAATGTTCAAAATTCATGAAGGACTTTGTGGAGCACATCAGTTAGGTCCTAAAATGGTAGCATAAATTAAGAG
Organism: Cymbidium sinense; assembly: GCA_021442155.1. NCBI lineage: Eukaryota > Viridiplantae > Streptophyta > Magnoliopsida > Asparagales > Orchidaceae > Cymbidium > Cymbidium sinense. The sequence goes on from CM038225.1 coordinate 104,024,041, forward strand.
GATGAGATACTATTGTCCTTCATTGGTGAAATACTGCATAGATCATGTTAGAAGATGTCATGAATACCAAGTCCATGGGGATCTCATTCATCAACCTCGAATCCTCTACACCCAACAATAGCATCTTGGTCATTCAAAGTTAGCACATATATATGATTGGACTGATTGATCCCCCATCATCAGCCGGATGTCGATTCATTTTAGCAGCTACTGACTACTTCTTCTAATGGGCTGAAGCTGCTATGTTTAAGGAAGTCACTACTGATTGAGTCATTGACTTCTTCACCAATAATGTTGTTCGTAATTCGGGGTACCACGATGAATCATTTCAGACAACAACCTAACTTTCAAGATTGAAGGATATACAAATTCGTTGATTGATAGAAAATTGATTGGTGATACTCATCAATCTACAATCCAAGGGCTAATGATTTGGTGGAGGCTTTCACTAAAATCTTAGTGAAGTTGCTCAAAAAGATTCTCATGAATAATAAAAAAGAGTGGCACATTAAAATGATGGAAGCACTCTGGGCATATATAATAACTTACAAAATGTCAACCAAAGCCACTCTTTATCCTCTAACATTTGGAGTTAAAGTTGTTCTGCCACTAGAAGTTGAGCTACCATCACTTCAAGTAGTTTTTCAATTCAATTTTACTCAAGATGAGAACACTCACTTGCGAATGGAAGAGTTGGAAGCGCTTGACGGAGTTAGACTCCAAGCTAAACAAAGTTTAGAAATTTATCACACGAGGATGTCTAAAATATTCAATAGTTCAGTACGTCCTCAGACATTCCAGAAAGGTGAATTGGTGTTGGTGTTGAGAAGGCCAATCATTCCTCATCGCAAGATCGGTGGTAAATTCACAGCTAAATGGGAAGGTCCCTACATCATAGAGAAGGTGTACAAAGGAGGAGCCTACCAGCTTATTGACATGAATATTCAACGATCGATGACACCAATCAATGGTCGATATCTTAAGAAATATTACAACTGACTGCGGATAAGCATATAAATACTTAAATGAATCTTGCACTAATAAGGCTTTCATGCCAAATACACATGTAATGTCACTTGAAGATTTTCTTGTAAAATAAGAATGCATTTTCAAGTTACTTCAAAATCCCCCTGTTAGACAGGTGGAATTTTTATATATTTAGCTAAGTTGACATTGTGCTTCAAGCTAAGATCCTTAGATAAATATGTATAATAATCAGAATGATATACATTTGTTTATATTAAAGAAGTTCAAACTTTGTAATGCATTTTTGAACTAGTCTGCAATCCCCCTATTAGATAAGGGGCATTTTTTTAATTTTTATAATCAAAGTTATTCAATCCATTCCTGTGAAACATGAGACCTTCTTGCATATATATTCGGGTTGACATCGAGCTTTATGCCAAGATCCCCTAATATATCTATAATTGCTATTATTAAAGTTACAGGCTCTTACAAGGATATAAAGCATCCATTTTCACACATGAAAAGACACCTCTAAATGTCAAAAGTTTGTCTCCAAAATTTGTCAAATTCTTAAGATCAAGTTAGAAGAACTCCCAATTTCGAAAGCTTTAATCAACTAAGTTGGAAAAACACCAACCTCTACATCTTTAATTCTAGGACATAGATGGGTTCCAAAGGTCGGACTCAACAAGCCCATAAATGGTCGAGTTGCTGATGCTCACCTCACCAATAAGGCATACGAAAAGGCTATAGTGAAAGAGCCCCCATTCGTTAGTCTAATGACTAAACCACCAACCCAACATAGCTTAAGTCAAAGACTCGAGTAAAGGTCAGACTCAACAAGCTTACAAATGGTCGAGTCATTGACGCTCTCCTCACTCAATAACCCATAAGAAAAGGACACAATGAAAGAGCCCCTGCTCGTCGGTACAATGATGATAGATGTTCAATCATAAGCCAAATTCAACTTAGTGATTAAAGAAACCAAAATCCAAGAGGTCTTTCTATTTGATCGATGGACCAAGACAATCTGAGGAAACAACTCTCAACCTAGAGCTTCCTCAAATCAATCTCCATATTGCTAGCAAGGTGATATCATAATTTATTTTCAAATAGCCTGATCAAGCATAAAGCGCAAATCAAAGCTAATTTCTTTATCAAGTCCATCAAAGTAGAAAGCATAAGACCGAGGAAGCAATCTCATAGTTCATACAAAGGTAATGGTTGAACTAAAGGAATTTTGTAATTATTCAGTCTATTAAAGCACACATTGCCAGACTGATAACTCAACATTGTAGACTTAACATAAGCTAGAAGGTTGGATCATCTATATGCATCCTTCAATTAGTCTATCAAAGCAGCAAGCACTGGATTTAGGGCATACATACACTTCCTAATAAGTCAACGTGGACAAATTAGGTCAACTCTTCATCAAGTTGTCAAGCTTAATGGTAGGATAGAAAGAATTTCAAATCTCAAAGTAAATAAACCAATTCCTCCATCCAACCTGGTCAAGCATGAAGCTAGGGTCGGAGAAAATCCAAATCTATGAAGACATAAAAGAAAGAGACTTTCAGTGAACCCATCGAAGTAGAGAGTAGATGGTGGAAGAAGCTCTTCAGTGAACCCATTAAAATTGAAATCTAGAGTGATCCAAGACCTATGGCCAACCCAATGGGTCAATCAGTTTACAATAAACATAACTTACTCCATGCATGAATCATATTTATTGGGGGCATTTGTTGACCTCCATGCATGCGCCATAAGTCAAGTCAAACTCACAAGTGAATTGAGATTGACGAATCGACCGATCGAAAATTAGTTAAAATGATCTCCGATTTATGAACAAACTTTACCATCACATCCAGAATGTCTAAATTGATCAAAATATACATATGGCACAATTTGATGGTCGACTGATCAAGAAGGAGGGCCGTCGATGCGCTGACACGTATATCAAGGTCAGGAAGCCACAACATTGCCCAAATGACCTCCGTTCATAAAATTGATCTCACCGTTTGCATTAAAATATTAAAACCTATCAAATGAGACTATTCGTACTCAATTTGGATGAGCATGCATGAATATCGAGCGATCGAAAGCGATGACGTGCAAATTTGAATTGAAATTGACCTGATTCGATGCTGACTTTGCCGACTTGAACCAAATGGCCTCCGATCATGAAATAGACTGTGTCATTGCATTCAAAACATCAAAATTACCTAATATTAATATATATTAATATATATATATATATATATATATATATATATATATATATATATATATATATATATATATATATATATATATATATATATATATATATATATATATATATATTACTATATAATAATTTCATCACCGAACTCCATATTAGAGTTAATTAAATATTTCAATAAATAAAGGGGTTTTATAAATACTCCTATTACCTAACCCTAAGATGACTCCAACAGCCCGATACTTCAATTTGGAGCACTGCAAGACTCTTCCTATCCCCTTTTCACTCTCATTTTTCCTTGAGATGAGAACCCAAGCCACGCGTGATTCCCACCTCTCTCTCTCTCTCTCTCTCTCTCTCTCTCTCTCTCAGGAGGCCAGTCCTCTCTATTCACTGCCTCTCCTCTTAGTTCAAACTTCCCTGACCTGTCAATCCCTCTAAGCTGAGTAACACACACAATAGATGGTTGGCTTTCCTCACTCCAAACCTCTTGTTACTTCTATTGTCCCACACAGCCGGCCGAACTTCCTATCCATTTGGTAACAATCAAACTTCTCTTCTCCAACCGAGCAACAAGCCATAGCTGATCCACTCTCCTTCTTCCTCTTTTCCAACCGAGCCTCCTGGTTATTTCCATTTAACTCTAAGCTTTATATTACTGTTTTGATTCTCTTTCTTGGATAAAATGAGTTGGTGAACTCTTCTTGCATATTCTTCCTAAAGTTAGTGCTTTCTATGGAATTGAAATGAGGAAGAGAAGTATTGTTTAGTGTGCGATATAATTTGAATCATTGCATGTTATTTATTTTGGGTTGCTTAGGCAAATGGGAAAGGGGAATTAGTATAATTTTTGCATATGTGGAGTTGCCTTAGCTTTGTTATTGCTTCTCTCCAACATTTGATAACCTATTATTACATAAATAGTTATCTAATTAAATCTAAAAATTTTAAATTTGTGATGTTGAGATTAACATAGAGTTGCCTCTCTTTGTTCTCACTTCTCTCCATCATTAGGTTACTTGCTATTATGCAAACAATTATTACACAACCTATTTGTCATGTACAACTTGCTATAGTCAAAACCTATTGGAAGCAAGCTCTCCATCTACTCAAAATTTTGTCGCTTTGCCTATTTTCTTTGTTTGATTACTTGCAATCATGAAGGAAGGGGGTGAAGAGAGAGTTGATTAGCTTTGCTAACATTGGCCATGTTTTACTCTCTTTTTCTATCACTAAGTTAATTAGTATTTGAAGTGCAATCTACGATGAAATTTTGTGCAAGATTAAATCTTCTATTTTTGTTGTTTAGCTCCATTTAAGGTTGCATCTTGCCTTTGTGTATCCATGGAGATGAAATTATAGGTAAATTCACTAGACCTAAGTACTCGTGCACATTGCTTCAACATGATGAGGAAACCAGATGCTTTTTATACAGGTTTGAAGGCCTATGCGACACTTTTCATAAGCACGGTAAGTGCAAGAAAATCACTCAGTTATAGCATCACAAGACACCTACCATGCACGCTTTTCATAAGTATGGTGGGATGGCCTCAGTGCTCCCACTATAGCCCCCTACACGGGGATGAGACTAGGAGGCTACCAGATTTCATTTCAAATGTTTGTTCATATGCTTGCCTAGCATATTAAATTCATGTACTTACAGTTTCAATGTAATTGCAAATATTAAACCTAAGTACTCATGCACATTGCTTCAACATGATGAGGAAATCGGGATGCTTTTAATACAAGTTTAATGGCCTATCGACACTTTTCATAAGAGCGTGGGCAAGAAAATCACTTTCATGTGTGTTGCAAGACACTATCATCATGCGCTTTTATAAGCGTGGTGGGAAGCACTCGTCTGATCCATATTTGGGGATGACCGCCAAATTTTATTTCAAATGCATGTACATATACTTGCCAAGCATATTAAATTCATATACTTATTATTTCAATATAATTACAAATATTTGCTAGATATAAGTACTCGTGCATGTTGCTTCAGCATGTCGAAAAAATTATGATAATTTTTATATAGGTTTGAAGGCCTATGCAACGCTTGACATAAGCATGGTAGGTGCAAAAAATCACTTGGTTCGGTCAAGACACCTTACGCATAAGCGTGGTGGGAAGGATTTAATAGAGTAGCCCCTATAAGGGATGACGTAAGTGGTGCTAAATTTCATTTTAAACATAGAGATTAAAGGCTTATGCATGCTTTCTTAAGCGTAGTAGGTTTAGAAGACTCTTTAAGCTATAGTGTAATAATACACTGATTATGCATTCTTTCTTAAGCATCGTAGGAAGGCTCTAACACTCCAAAAGCAGCCTCTTATGTGGAGATGATGTTGGGAGGCTACCAAAATTTCATCAAAATAGAGATTAATAATTAATAAAAATCAAATAGTCAAAGAATAATATTTGAATCTTAAATGAGTAATAAGGTCAATAATTGAATAAAATACAATGACTAAGCTGTTGAAACAAAATTGAGCTTACAATCATCTAACTGATAATAATATACAACAAATTAGATGTCTATCCAACACAAGCAAAACATTTGAATGAATAAGAAATACACTATGCTATAAAACATTCAAAATATTTAAAGTTGAATACGAATGAAACATACAACTTACACCACCGGATTCGCAACACATCATACAAGTGAACAGGAGGCGTTAATCAAGGATTCAATTAAACTCTTGCACATATTATAAAGAATGAATAAACCCAAATTTAATACCTAAAAAGTGTGCAAGCATTCTTAAATATACTAGCACGGGTCCCGACATTATACTAAATGCTTAAATTTAGTGTTTGAGGATGCTGCACGAGTTGATTCCCGGTTGAGTCTTAGGACTAGGTCCTGGTTAAGAAAACCTAAAAATCTAATAATGCTATTATAATATTTCCAACTTATTAAAATATTTGAGAAGCTAATTCTGTCATACATTAGTAAATTTGATCCTCTATAATTAAACTAATATAGTCGACAAGATCTGAAATAATAAATTAATTAATCAAATAATATATATACCTCGATGATGGCTGTGTTGAAAGAAGATTTCAACTGGAGAGGATACTTTTATCTAAATATGATTACAATCTTAGATCAAATTAACTTAAATTAATGGTCAAACCAAATGTAAAATTAGACAAATCACTAAGTTATAACTAGCTAAATGAAAATCATCAAGTTAAAAAAACTTAAAGCTAAAAATCCAACCCACCTTCCACAATTGTTTATCAGAGTTGATAAATTAAGAAAACTCTAGCTCACAAAGAATACAATGTCAAATCAAGTACATAACTATATTCACTCTCAATCAATCTCAAGACAGTAAGGATGTTGCACATGTCCTCTGATCGTGTGGTTTGGCCACCAGGCTCCACATATAATGCAGTTATGACTAGAGTCCTCTGATCGGGTGACTGTCGCTAAATGACACCATTATATTACGGTCATGACTGTAGCCCATATGTTTCATAATAGCTCTGCCCTTTGAGATGTGAATCATAGGATGCACTTGATAGGCAAAAAAGCCCTCTGTCAACTAAGGTGACTTAAACTTGTCGACTTAGACAAACACCACCCTGGGTTTACAAGGTTTTCTTAGGCGATGCAACCCAACGGATCCTTCTCAAGTTGGGTCAACTAACTCCTCGACTAAGTAGACTAGGGACCATGATAGCCACATGATGGGAACCATGAGATCTTGATGGGCGCATCATCATTCTCCCAACCATCCCGTAAGTTAATATGATGAATTTCATAAATCTAAATTTTAAACTCTATATGTCTTACTATAAGCTACATTAAGCTAATAATTATTGAAATTTCTCTCTCAATATTGGGAGGGTAATTAAATATAGGTACTTGCGCTTATAGGAAATCTGGAACCAGATCTAAAGTCCTCACAAAATGAGGGTGAATCTCTAGGTAGTATCTTATCTACTATTCCATCTACCTTCTAAAAATTTTACTGATACTTTAAATCACTCTCTTCATTGAGAGGTTGATGGAAAATTTTTAGAGATTGCATCATCAGAGAAAGGTTTGCGATCGAAGCCGAGCTCCACAGTGATAGAAGTTGATCCACCGAGCGAACCAAGGGGAATTGGCTTGCATGCTACTCAACAAGGCTTTGTCTCTACTAAACGAAGCTACCTCTGTCGATCCCACCGTCGATCTTGAGCTCCGGCGAGATCATTTCTCAAAACTATAGAATTAGGGAATTTTTGTTGGTCCTTTGTAAAGAAAATTTCCATATGAGTCGATCTTGACCGTTGGATGTGTGCAGATTCCGTCCCTGATGGTGTGGGATCATTTCAAAGTTCATCCGAGCTCGGGTGAGCTCGAATTGAATAATCCATGGTGGACGGACTCCGTCATTCATCGGTCATGGGAAGAAGGATCACGGGCTATCCATTCCGCATGATTGGAATGGACGGCTATGATCAAATCATGTTATATTTCCTCAATTTTCTTTTTATATGCCATGGGATTAATCTACGCCATATGATCCATGATCAGGCAGAGGATATCAATACCGCGTCTGCGCGGCCACTGTGATTACTTTAATAGCTAATCCGCGGATGCGTGGAAAGTGCGTGCATTAAGCGCATATACGTTAGCACGCCACATGGTGCCAATGTAGGTTTTAATTAGGTTAATTAAGGTGTTTTTAATGCTGAAACTTCAATAATTCATAACTAATTATAAAAAATCCAAAAAATATAAATAATGACTCATTTTAAAGGTATTTTAGAGGGGAATCCATTAAAATTATTCTAAAATTAGGGTTTCATTAAAAATTTAATTAGCCTAATTACTCCCTAATTAATTAACTAATCAATTTTAAACTTTTTGAGAATATTTAGGTAGATGACCTCTGTCTCACCTATTTCTCTTGGAATTTATTGGTTGATTAATTGGAGAAATTGATGGCTTAAGCCCTAATTAGCTTCTTAACTTAATTAAGTGATAATTAAGCATGTGAACAATAATTAATCAATAAATTGGACCCCTTAATCACTGTTTAATAGTGGGGAGACATAAGGAATTGGATTGGAACCTTCCTCCAAATTTTTCCCCTAAATTTCCTTCTCTTTTTCAACGAAAATGCTAATTAAAGATTAATGAACTAATTAATGGCTTAATTTGTTAAATAGAAACTCAAATCATACCAAATCATGTTTGATTAAGTAAGAGGCTTATAGAATTATGTTGGGACCTCTTTCCCATCCTTTTCCACTTAAGCCCATTTCAATTCAAAGGATAATTAATCAAAGTTGACAATTACGAAAAGAGGAATGAATTAATGAATTAATGACTTGATTAACCAACTTAGAAGGGTAATTACATATGATTTTCCTTAATTGATTCATGGGTAGAGCTTTAGTTGTTTAATAGCCTAAAGAGGTTTAGTGAAATTATGGTTACCTCACATCTGTGAGAAAACCATAAAAGTAATTAAGTTACTTAAACTTAATTAATTAATGATTGTGAGCTAATTACATTAGGCCCCTTTCATTTCATAGGAGCATTGTTATTTACTTTTCAATTCATTTGCATATTATATTGGCTCATAATCATTTGATTAATTATCTTAAGGTAACATAGGTATGGGTTTAATTAATTGATTTAATTCATACCTTAACCTAATTAATCCATAAAATCAACCTAATTACTCTCATTAAATCAAATTAACTTACAAATATGGGATGTGATTAGGATTAGATAACCTCTTCTCATATTTCTTAAATCAAATCAAACATGAAATTAAAAGTGACATTAAGAAATTTTGGTTTATTTTAAATAGGCTTATTTAGTATAATTGTACTTAGGAATTAGTTAGATTGAATGAAATTATGTGCTTATGTTCCTTTATTCCTTTCCAATCACATTAAATATTCTATGTCACTTGTATTCATGCATACATTTTTTTTAAAAGTTAATTAAATAAAATGTTTTTCTTTATGTTGAGCTTGCATGTGTTGGTTTAAATTGAAATATGTGTGCCTATTATCACTATTAAATTAAAAATTATTTTCAAAAGCATATAAATCAATTATAATATGTGGAGTGGTGACAATTATAATTATTCATAAGCTTGCATGTACTATAGCTTAGAATATGTGATATGAAGTTCTCTTTCTTTAATCTTTATAAATTTATATAAAGTTTGAATGTTAACAAGTGTATAGTTCATTTGAAAATGTCATAACATTTGTTTAGATTCATTCCTATTTACCTATATGTTAGAACCTAGATAAAACTTTAGCTCACATGTATAAATGATTGTGGTAAAAATTTTCAAATTCTTCATCTAATCTTTCTAAAAAGGAGAAAAGAAATAAATGAAGAACCAAAAATATTCTCAAACACTTCTTGTGTTGGACACCATCATGCGAGAGAATCATGGACCATCATGCCAAATGTCTGGATTGCATTGGCCATGTCATGAGATACTGCAATGGATTGGCCTTATGAAAAAGCATATAGTGTCGTAGCTTTTGAGATGCAAAGATCAAAGCTAGGCAATGCTTCTCAATAGGTGGGTAGTATGCTTCAGCTGGAATCAGACGACGGTTGAGGTAGTAGATAGCATTCTCCTTCCCTTCGTCATTGGCTTGGGCCAACAGATTTTTGAGAGAGTCATCCAATGTAGCAGTGAAGAGGATGAGTGTCCTGCCCAGGATAGGGGCTACTAGGACTAGCGGCTTCACCAAATACTTCTTGATATCTTTAAAGGCATGTTGGCACTTATCATCCTAGTTGAACTTGGCATTCTTTTTGACAAGTGCTGAGAATGTCTTGCATCTCCCCGATAGGTTAGAAATAAAGCATCTTAGATACGCCAACCGCCCACGGAAATATCTGAGTTGAGTTAAACTTTTAGGAGGTGGCATTTCTAAGATAGCTTTCATCTTTTCTGGTTCTATTTCTATTCCTCGGTGTCGAACAATAAACCCAAGGAATTTCTTTGAAGCTACTCCAAGTGCACACTTTAGTGGATTCATCTTGAGATTATATTGTCTTAACCGCTCAAAAACTACTCTCAAGTTAAAGAGAAGGTCTTCCTTTTATCTGCTCTTAACTACTAGATCGTCAACATAGCACATAACCTGATGATGGATGAGTTTGTTGAAGATCGAGTCATGGCATTGGTATGTAGCACCGATTTTTAAAAAAGGCATGACCCTATAACAATAGATCCTGATCAGGGTTTGAAAAGCAGTATTTCATTCATTCTCAGGGGCCATCTTGATTTAGTTGTAGCCAGATGACCCATCCATGAAAGAGAAAATTGCATCAGATGAGGCAATGTCCACCATTAATTCTTGTATATGAAGAGGAAACTCATCCTTAGGACATGCCTTGTTTAAGTCCCTAAAATTGACGCATATGTAAATTTGTTCATTCTTCTTCTTAACTAGTATGACACTCGATAACCAGGTTGGATATTTTTCTTCCCTGATGAAATCAACATTGATCTGTTTCTTGACTTCATAAATGACCTGTTGTTCGATTTCCAATCGCATGCGTCTAAGAGCTTGTTGCTAGCTTGTTGACTGCTACGTCAGGAGATAATTCGGGCATCTCATCATAATTTCATGCAAAGTCATCCTTAAACTCTATCAATATCCTAACTAAGTCATTGGTTTCTTCTTCATTCAGTAATGAACTGATGTACATCGGGCAGGGATTTTCTTTCATCCCGAGGTTGATTTCTTTAAGCTTGTTAAATATTGAATGGATCTCTTCTTTAAATTCCAGCAGTACATCTTTGATTTGGAGATCATCTAGATCATCTGAGGTATTTAAACACATATTATCATAAGAGTTGGTGTTGTGTGAAAAGAACTGATCAGACTCCAAATGATACCAACTAAGCAACAATCGTCATCATCGACTAGACCCACTGTACTATAGAGGGGACAGTTATGCTCCATATCCCCTAGAAGAAGGTCTTCATCTGTGAAAGTAATCCCCTGAGCTTCTTTGGAATAATGTGCCTCCTCACCAATAGTAGTCAGTTGAGCTAAGAATATCTCAAGATTAAGGAGAGCCTTGATTAATGATTCCCTCATCTCTTTAGATAAGATAAGGGCATCATATGCTTAGCATGGCAACTTCCTTAAGTGAGAGAGACATTGTAATCCACCTTGTATCCTCCACTGCATATCCAATGGTGGAGCATCACGTGGAGGGACCTCTCGATCCAATGACTTTATCTTGAGGTGCTACCCTAGGAGGTAGAACCTTGCCACTACAGAGGTTAACTTCGGCGATCTCTTGTGGCAGGGTAATGGACTACACATCAAGCTCACCTATAGCTTCTCCTATGGGACCCTCAGAATCAAATGATTCAAAGTCTATTTCAAGAGGAGAACCAATAGTATTCAGAGTAGAAAAATCCAACTTTGAATCAGAAAGAGGAAGATAGGAATAGTTATAGTTATTGTTTAAACATGAAAAGTTATTAGGAATAGATTCAGGCAACCTATCATAAGTGACACAGATGTAATTCAAGCTAGCTTTATTCTTCAATTTCTTGGATTTGATAAGAGGTACAAAGTAAAAAATCAACTAAAGTAAGAGGGGTGAGGGATTTAATGCCCTCATCCACCAATACAAGATGTCTACTAGAAGAAGAAGCTAGTGTGGAGTAGGCCACCGATGTAGTGCAATGGTGGACTGAGGTCGGACTCGGTCGGGTTTGCTGTGGCTATCTGGCTAGCACATGCCGCTTGAGCTCCCAGCCCTTGAGTTAGCTTTGGAAACTTGAAAACCTTCTTTGATGTTGGAGGTTCGAGCAAACTCAGGCACCTACAAGGAAAGTTTATTGATCTTTGATACAATTTTCTTAGAGGTTTTGGATAAGGAGATATCCCAACCTTCTTTAGTTTTGGAAGGATTGCAAGTATCCCCAAGGATTACCCTAATGGAATTGGATGATTGTTCCACAAGGTATTCCTTCGGGATGACTATAGCACTAGTCATGAAGCTATGTTCAAGCCAGTCCTTAAATGTGAAGCAATCTTCCAAAACATGACCTAGCATACATTGGTAGGGACAAAAGTTAGGATCATGGATTTTTCCCAATTCATCTGGTCTCCTAGGTTTGGGTAGCTAAAAATCATGCTTCTTTAAGAGATTCTTAAAGATCTTCCTGATTACCTCCCTCTTAAATGAATAAGGCTTATTAAGTTTATCCAAAAGAGTAGGTGGACCATAACTACCTGGCAATGAGTATATGTACCACTGCTGCTAATGATATGGCTGAGGAGGAGGCGGTGTAGGTCATGGAGGCTATTGTGGGCCAGTAGGGTTGCCTCGGTGGTGGTACAGAAGGTGGAAGCGATGGCTGTGGAGCATGAGGTCTCTCAAACTACTCTCTGGCCAACTGTTTCCCTTTATCCACTGCTATCACTATCCTGAGTTTCTTCTTGTATACCTTCTACAGCTTTGGCTTTATTGGTAGATCTAAAGAATGTAACTATTTGGCTTCTCCTTGCAAGCTAGCCACCTTGTTGATTATTTTCTCAAAGGTTTTGATGGTGAAACCTTTGAGCATGAAGGCGACTAGGCCATGGATATTCTTAAGCAGAATCTCGATGGTATGTTATTCAGACAATTATGGTTCACATTTCATACTCAAATTATGCCATCTGAGAATGTAATCAATGAGGGGCTCACCAAGATTTTGTTGAGCCATAACGAGATCGCCAATAGTGACCCTTTGTTGAGCTCCAACAAACCTCTTGATAAAGAGTTTCTCCAACTCAGCAAAAGTCTTTACTGAACTATTGGGAAGTTTAGCATACCAATCAAAAGCTATCCCTACTAGGCTACTGATGAAAAGATGGAAGAGTAAAGCGTCACTGCCACTGGTGTTGCAACAACTAGCTCTAAAATGCATGATGTTCTGCCTCGGGTTCCCACTACCATCAAAAATTTTTAAAGGAAGGAGGCACGAAACCCTTAGGATATTTGATTGCATAAAATTCCTCTAGGTAGAGTCTACCCTATGGAACTAATGATCCTCCTTGAGCTTGAGCCAACGCTTCTTTCATCTGCTGCTCAACCATGGACTTGATATATTTTTCCTATATGGAAGTACTATCCACTACCTTCATATACATGTTGGTGCTACCTTGCTCTACTGGAGGTAAAGTCTTGGTTGGGTCCAAGACATGCACCAACTCTGGCTGACTAGTCTCAACTGTGGTAGGATGAACTACTAGGGCTTGGTTTTGCAATGCTAAGATGATAATAGATCATTGAGCCTCTTCTCCATCCTATCTATCTTTTCATCTTTCTACTTTATCTATGTTAGGAGGTGTTGGGTTGAGTGGGTTGTGTCTTCCTATTCGAGCTCAACACCTTCCATAGTCTGCTGCTCTCAGGAGGGATCCCCTAGTATCTACCATGCAAACTCCTACTAAGTCTCCCAATAAATCATCTTCATTGGGATCAAAGCTGATCTTCTCCTCATCATACTAGTCATATCATGGGATCTCTTTCTTCTCCATGAAATAATGAGCAACTATATCATCTAGAGAACGATCTATCAAAACTGGCACAAATGACTTCTGCTGATAAGTGGTGGGATCACTATCATGTAGGGCATGACATATCGAGGGAATCACCCCTGTGAGGGCTATAGTCACTGGAAGAAATACACTCTTGACTATCACTAACTCTATATGGCATAACACACCTAGGAGGATCTATCATTATAGGTCCAACTGGGTTGTTACCTTCTCCCTCAGCAACTGCTACAACTATCTATATGTCTTATTGTGGTGGTGGTGGTAAAGGGATGATCACTATGCTTTGGGGTTGCTATTCCTTCCGCACCACAACTGGGGTAGAAGGTCAAGCAGGAGAGCTCAGCCTTGCCACAATAGGTAGTGTAGATGGAGTAGGATCCCTTGGTCATAGCTGGATCAGCAATGGAGTCTTCTTTTCCCTAGATGTGTCCTTCATGGCCTTTGGCAGAACTGGAGATGCTGAAACATGGATCGGAGATGATGGATGGGGGGTAGAGTGGTGTGGTGGATGCACCACCGACTCTCTCTGAATGGGAGCTCTCCTTCTATGATGGGTAGTACCCGTAAGCAGAATACTATCTGATGATCGGCGTAGACATTGATCGAGAAAATAAAGAGGTCGCCGACGCCGACTAAACCTCCAACTCTCTCGGCTGGTGATATGAACTGAGGTGCGGGCCTCCCTGGCCCTCTCCTATCGTAGATGCTTCCTCATGCTACGGTGGTTAATAGATCTCAAATCAAATTGAGGCCCAGACTTAGATCATCCATAGGCTCCACAAACTTGGCATAGAACTGAATGGAGGCCAGCATATGACCTCCTACTCTGACTAACTGGTGGCTTAAATCGAATCGCTGGTGGAAGTGAAGTAGAGATCTCGGCATCCTCATCACCCAGAGAGGATGGAATGGGTTTTGTAACCGGGGAAATCAAAGGGAAACTCAATGAACGTGTAGCCTCCATCTCCTAGCGATGCAGTATGGTACCGCTTTATTATGCGCTTATTGTTCCTCCTTTGGTCCCGGTATGAAGAGTAAGGACCTCAAAAGGGGGAGACAATCTGATCAGGGATCCTTCCTCTTGGAAGGTTCTAATGAGTGGTCTAACTGGTAGCATGGGGAACCACATGGTAATCGATGTTGTCACCCGATACTACTATCACGCCATCAGAGGAACGCTACTACCTTCCTCTTGTGAGAGAGTATCGAATCGATGGTATGTCGACCAATGACTAGATCTTGCTCACACCTTCTGGAGTCATGAGGGGAGTGCCCTCACATGTAATACGGACCCCCCTCAAATCCTCATCCAAAGTGAATGAGGTGGGCATAGTCAGAGCAAAGAAGGCTGGCCTAATCCAGGGCCTGATCCATCCCGTGGGGAAAGGTAAACACATAACTATGTGCAGTCATCACTATCAACTAGAACTGAAACTGAATTGTAACTAAAACTAAAACTAAACGACAGTCTGCAATGTTGAAAATAAACTTAAATCAGATTCCTGTTGATTTTGAATTTTGAATTTAGAATTTAGAATTTGAAGCCATACTCAACATCTTGAAAGTGTTAAGTCGAGCCTAAATGATTTAGAATAGATTTTGAGATTTGATTGGAAAGAGGAATCTTTTGGATGTAGAATCCACTTTCAACAAATTTGGATATGTTGAAAATGAGTTCAAATATTTTTGAAGAGATGCTTCCATAGGTTCATATTTGAGTTTCGATTTTGATTTTGATGACCCTTTATTTAACAAATTTGGGTATGTTAAAATAAAGGGTCAATTTGCTTTTATTTTGGATTTATGATTTTTGGAATGTACTCACTTAGCAAATTTGGGTATGCTAAGTGACATGTTTGAAAACAATTTCTTCTTTTTATTTCTTTATTTGTTTTGTTTTGTGAATCATTTGTGATTTAAAAAATGGAGTCTTCATTTATCAAATTTGGGTATGCTAAATGAGGAAATCCAAGTGTGTTTTGTTTTTGGAATTTTTTTGAAAAATAGGACTCTTAGCAAATTTGAGCATGCTAAGAAAATCCTAATGTGTTTCTTTTGATTTTAATTTAATTTTGAAAAGTAGGATCCTTAGCAAATTTATAGTATGCTAAGGGAGTCCTAATGTGTTTCTTTTGATTTTGATTTGATTGAAAATGGAGATTTCACTTTAGAAAATATGGTATGCTAAAATGAAGTTCTAATGTATTTCTTTAATTTTGTGAAATGGAAATTTCACTTAGTAAATTTGAGTATGCTAAATGAAATTCCAAAATTGTGTTTAAAGTTTTTGTGTTTTGATTTTGTTTTGAAAATGGAGGCTTCACTCTAGAAAATATGGTATGCTAAAATGAAGCTCCAATGTGTTTTAAAAAATTTTTTGAAAAATCAAGATTTTACTTAGCAAATTTGAGTATGCTAAATGAAATTCCAAAAATGTGTGTCAAACTTTTTGTGTTTTTGATTTTGTTTTGAAAATGGAAGCTTCACTTTAGCAAATATGGTATGCTAAAATGAAGTTCCAATGTGTTTTAAAATTTCATTTTGAAAAATGGAGACTTCACTTTAGCAAATGTGGTATGCCAAAATGAAGTTCCAAAAGTGCTTTGAAAATTTTGTTTTGAAAAATGGAGACTTCATTTTAGCAAATGTGGTATGCCAAAATGAAGTTCCAAAAGAGTTTTTGAAAATTTTGTTGTTTTTTGTTGATTTTGAAAAGTCAGATTTCCATTTAACAAATTTGGGTATGTGAGATGGAAATCAATTATGTTTCATTTTTCAAAGATGTATTTTTGTGTGTGATTATTACTTTTTGAAAGAGAAAATTCCAACCTAATCATATATGGAATATGTTAAGTGGTATTTCAAAATAATGTTATTTTATTTGGAAATGAAATTTCCATTCAATAAATTTGGGCATATTTAATGGAGATATTCATATGTGCTTTTTAAAATTTTATTTTCATATTTGATTGGAAATGAAACCTCCGTTCAATAAATGTGGGTATATTGAATGGAGAGATTTCATATGTGCTTTTTGAAAATATGAAAATTCCAACCTAACACATGTGGAATGTGTTGAGTGGAATTTCAAAGTTGTGATTTTGCTTGAAGATGTAATATCCATTCAACACATTTGGATGTATTGAATGAAAAGGCCCATCTTCAAATTTTATAATTTTGAAAACATGATTGTTGGAATTTTATTTTTGAAAATGAGGTCTTCACCAAAATGAATTGAGTAAAGAAGCTCATTTGTGCTTTTAAAAAATGTGATTGTTGGAATCTTATTTTTGTAAAGATGATCCTACATATAACAATCATGAAGATTGTTAGATGAAGGTGATTTAGAAAAAATTTTGTGCAATACATTTTATTATGTGCATTTTGAAAGAGTGCTTTTGAAAAGCAAGATTTTTATGAAGGGTTTATTCTATTTTTATTATTTTACAATGAACCTTTCCTTACCATAAAATGGTAAGGAGGAAGTCTTTAATTCATTCTTTTTTTATTAAGTTTTTTATTTTACCCATTGGGGTTTTAAGACCAACACGTAAGGTCCTAAAACCAAAAGATGTTGGCTAGATTAACTTAAGGATGAAATAAGCTAAGTGCCAACGAAAATAAAGATAGTCTTGGATTCATACAAAAGTACAAACCCACTATCGGTACTTGGAGACAATGACCATTTACCAAAGATTGAGAGAGGAACCTTCCCTAGTGGAGTCACCAGAAAAATCTCTGGTGAAAATTTTAAAACTTCTACGTGTATACTTCCATCTTCAATCTGTGTGGAATAAAATGCAGATAGAAATATTCTCTTATGCATTTGGATACCACGTAGATCCATAGATATTCTTGTTAGGTTGATCGGGTACTACATTAAGGAGAGGCGTACTATCTCAAAAAATATAAGTCACCACCCAACAATGGACCTAATCACCTCAATAAAGACTCCTAAGGGCAATGGGTCTGCATATGTACCAAAGATTCTTCTCCTACTTTACATAGAAAAATAAAGTAGGGTTTATTTTAAACTAGGTTCATTAAGTTCTCTATGGAGGCAAGCCCCCATAATTAATTGCATCACAAGGATTGAGATTCCTTAGGAATACTCTTGATTAAGTTAAATGATCATTGTCACCAAAGATTTTAATAGGTAGGACTATCAATCAATTAGTTTATTTTTAGTAAATCAAGTGGGATCGATCAAGAGGAGGGAGTTCTTATTAAAGCCAAATGAAGAAGAGTAGGGGATGTTTAGGATACTAGGAAGCCTAGTAAACATCCCAAACTATCCTATGGTTGGGCTTTACCATTTTTAAATTGAATTATTTATTTGAGTTAAATTTTAATTAGAAGTTTAGGGGTTATAATTCCATAATACAAAGTTATGGCAATGCCTAAGAGGTGAGGATTTATGCTTATGGCCAATAAAAGAGAGAAGCAATCTCAGAACCTAAATCTAGGGAGCTTTGGAGAGGGCCAAAAGTACGACCTAAATCTAAGGCTAAAATGAGTATTTTGTTTGCCTCCACAAGAGAGGATAAATCACTTGACTGCTTGGACTTACAACCGCCTAGGGGTGGCTGCCAACTAACTTCTCCTATGATTTTAAATTCATGTAGGCAAGTCATATGCTTTATGCAAGAAAGTTAGGTTATTATTTATTTTAGAAAGAGACTAAGTCCTTAAACTCACTTCCTAAGAGACTAAATCATATAAAGGCATAAAAAATGACCTATATCTAATGCAAAACATATTACATTTTACTTTTATTTTTGGACAATCATTTGACTCAGGCTTGTAAGATTCATATGCCTAATGCATGATAAATAAGATTATGGGCCAAAATCAGCGAGAAGGGGAGGTGTGTTTCCACCATGGCTCTCAAAGTTCAAGCCAAGTTCTCTGGCAAAGGTGGAAGCCCTCTAATCAAGAGTGAAACAATATACTTTTCTGCATGATGTTAGAAAATAAATACTCATCCAGCTAAGGGGTTGATAATTCTTTTATATTGATTTTTAGCCTAAGTTTTAAGTGAGGTTATGAGTTGTTTATTTTAATTTGGAGTTGATTAATTTGGTAGAAGATTTATTTTCCTAAGAGCCTAATCGTCATCCAAGCCATACATCAAAGTAAGATAGAAACTAGGAAAACATGCCATCTTAATGTACAAACTAAGCAAAACACCAAATATTTTATAAAGCTAATGCAAAAGAATAAAATGTCATTTGTGGTCGGGCACCACCACACAAACCCAAAAATAAATTGGGCAGCTGAGCTCTACCTTTATACAACCGAGATTACAAATGAATTAATTTATAATCAAGGAAATTCATGTTATGGGGGTCTTCATTTTCTTTCTTTTCTTTCTTCTTTTAGTTCCTTCTTTTGGATGGTCGGAAGGTGATTACTCCAAAGGCTTCACATGGTACATGAGATGTAATCTTATGATCAATGCTCATCCTAATCCCCCAGAACATTCATTCCAAAATCCTAATTGCAAAATTACATGAAGAGAAAAAGTAAATCTAACTAACACCTGTAAAATAAAGATTAGCTAAACAAACCATACAAATCCCAAGCATGTATATTGGACTTAGCACCCCACACATAGGTAACTAAGTCCACCTAGCCAATTGGATTATGCTTCTGGTATAAGCACCTACACAGCAAAAGTATTTATATTTTTATTACAGTGCCCCTTAAGCACAATCCCCTATAGAAGACAATGGTTAGACTAAGATCACCCTACCATTCATTCTACACACATTCACCCTTACATCCAGACTAGAAATAATACATCACAAAATAAAAGTAAACATCAAACCATGCACCGCCCTAACCTAAAGCTAGAAATGGTGACTTAGACTAATGTGTATGCTTTAAAAGGTTTGTGTTGTATGCTTAGCTATGGCTTTAAGGCTTAGATTTCCTAAGTATGAAAATGTTCAACTTAGAGGGTCAATTGATTTTATTTGAGTAGTTTAGTTTATTTGGGTTAATTTTATTTGATGATTTTTGTTTATTTTAAATGGACCTACTTAATTACTAAATACTGTAAAGAGAGGGAAAAGAGAAGAGAACTTCTCTTTCCTTCCCTACCCTAAGTAATTTCTAAAGCATATTTATGTTTGACTTTGTTTAGTGAATGTTTGATTATGTGTTTTAATTAATCCTAAGTTTAGATTTTTCCCTAAACAAACCTATTCAAAAAGAAAGGCATTTTAAGATTAAGTAAAGTAAATTAATATCATAAAACACACATCACTTCATTTCTTTCCCAACATGTATAACATGCACATAAATAAATCATAAGCATATATATATATAAAAAAATGGAAATTTTTAGCACACTTTATGATGAATGCTAAGAAATGTTACTTAAAAAAATTGGAATGCTTCATGATGCATGATTTTCATTAAGTAGAAAAGAGAGGTTTCTTTTATCCATTATTCACTTGCACATGTGTATGGATGAAAGGCATAAGTGAGTACGGCGTCATTATTAGCACCATGGGTGTAAGGTACAAGATCTACTTAGGGCTACTTAAAACCTCGCATCCCCAGGGTTGTCCAGACTAATATACCACTTTCCTTAAATACAAACACATGTACAAAAGAAATGAATGGAAAAAAGAAAGATGCAAAAATTTTGTATTTGTTTGTCTATTTTGTTTATGCAATTTATATGTACAAGTGTGGATGTCCTTCTTAAGCAATAGCATAGGAATGGATAGGAATGTTGTGTTCTTTTTTCAAATGAACTATACACTTTGCCAAATCCTATTGAAAACTATGCTAACAGAAAAGAGAAGGAAAACCACACTATGCACATCTTCATATTTATATCCACATGTAAGCTTATAAAAAATTATAAGTAGTACAATTTAACTTTTAGGTGTTTGATTTATAGATTTTGAAAATAGTTTTGGATTTAGTACTGATAATAGCCATTCATATTTTTACTTTAGCCAAAACATGCAATTTTACATAAAGAAAATATTTCATTTTTAATTTGATTTTTAAAAAGTATGAATGCATGAATTTCATATGACATATACATTTAACATGCTAGGAAATAAATAAAGTGATGAAGGCAATGTAAATTCATTCACCATAATTAATACTTAAAGACAATCCTATGAAATAAGAAAGTTCAAAGTGAATCAAAGTTTGTTTAATGTGATTTTTGTTTTGATTTTGCTTTATTTTTGATTTTGGATATGCAAAAGAATGTTTGCTGGTCCTAACCCATTTCCCCCACATAAGAGTTAATTTAGTTTGTTCTTAGGATCATTAGGTGATTTTTTTACTTTATTTAGGTTAAGGTGTGAATTATGTGTGTTAATTACCCCTTACCGATACCACCTTAGTATATTTAACCAAATAATTATGAGCCAATGATATGACATAAAATCACACAAGGAATTTAAACCAGCAATGCACCTAAGAAGGAAGGGGCCTAATGCATTTGGCTCAAGATTCATGATTAATTAAGTTAAAGGGTTTAAGTTAAGTAAATTCATAATCCTTCTCACACACACGAGTTAGATTTTGATTTCCTTAATGTACTTTGGTTATTGAACACCTAAGCATCTACCCAAAGTGAATTAGTTAAGTTCTAGAAGGTTTTAGAATTTCATCAAATTAATTGATTAGGTAATTAGTGGGTTAATTCATTAATGGAATTTGGATTAAGGAAGAAAGAGGGGTTTAAGAAATATCTTAAGGAAAATATCCCAAAATTATTCTCTAAACCTCCTATTTATTTAAACAAACCTTAACTAACTCAATCAAGGGATTAAACCATTGATTACACACTTAATTAGGCTTAATTATATTAGGAGAGTAATTAAGAATGAATCCAGCAATTACACTAATAAAAAATATTAATAAATCACAAGAAAATTAGGGGTGGCAGAAGTCATCCCACTAAATACACATAAGAAATTTAAGATTAATTAATGAAATAATTAGAGAGTAATTAGCCTAATTATATTCTCAATAAAACCTAAATTCAGAAAATATCATTGTTCAAAGTTCATCAAAATTAATTTTATAATATTCTACATTCAATTATCTTTCATATGAAATTTATTTCATATTTTTTTTCATTTTTCTACACTTAGATATGAATATTTGAAGTTTTCATGCTTAATTAGATAATTAAATATCCTAATTATGTGACAAATCCCATCGGCGCCACATGGAGGTTCACACGACGTGCGCTTTTCATGTGGCACAACGAGAATGGTCACTTAAGTTGTGACATTGTAGTGCCGCATTAGCGGCGGCGCTACGCGCTTTCTCCTTATTCGTCCGATCAAGGATCAGACGACTAAGATTAGATCGGTGTTCTTAAGGGATAATATGTGGATCTTATGTATTTTAATCATGGTCGTCCATCCAAAACACGCAGATGATGACCCATTATTCTTCTCTGATCTTCCTTGCGGGAGATGGCCACCGTCCATCTTCTAAGGGAAGATCTGAGCTCGATTGAGCTCGGATTGAAACAAAATTTAACTCACACCATCACAATGCAAGGAAGATCACATCCAATGACTAAATTTTCATGAAGTAGAAATTCCTTTCACAAAGGACCACACCACATCTAATCTAAGCTCAGTTTAATGGCTTACCTCGCTGAAGGCTATCACCGGTGCTCAATTCCCTTAGAGAACCTTCGTCTAGTTGAGATGAAGCTTTGTTGAAGTCTGGAGGTGTTGAAATTGGGTAGATCGTTCTATGGGCCAAGTCCACTTTCAACTCCTCATGGCTTTGATTGATGTGGTACCTTCCTCACCTTTGGAGCTTGGGAAAAAGTTTGGGTGAACTCGATTGAGTTCCCTAATGGAGCTTGAAAAGTGAATTGGCTTGGTATTGAGTGTGAAGTGAGATTGAATTTAGCTTGAGCTCACCTATTTTCGGCTTGAGAAAATCCGAAAATGGAGAAGTTCAAATCACTTGAGAGAGCTTGGGGAGACTTGAAAATGGCTTCTCTGGCTTCCCTCTACTCAATCAAATTGGAGACTAACTAAATGAAATGGAATTAGGGGTAATATATCTCCCCTAGAGCAATTAGACGGCTGAGAAGGATCTTGCCATTTTTGATCACACTCATGCAATGGGTTGTTAGGCCATTTAGGACTTGCACATGGGTCATTTTGGCTAAAGGGGGTAGTGGTAAAGTTGCCATGTGTTTAATTGAGTGGAGGAAGGATTTTCATGTGCTCAATTTGAAGGAGGTGGTCAGTTTTGACCTTGGGTTGGGTTGGGCTGACCCAAACCCATTAGGTTAGGTGTACCACACTCACTAGTATCCACTTGGTCCACTAAGAGGGTGCCAAGTGGTCATGAAGAGGATTTGATCAAATTCTATGTAAATTTGGCCAAAATTTACCCTTTGACTTAGAGGTAAAATGGTCATTTGACTTTGGATTCAATTTGAGTATATTTGATATGTTTGAAAAATAGGATAGGCCAAGTTTCATTGAATTTGGAATTGGTTTGATGTGATTTGGCTCATGTTGACCCCTTTAGGTCAAAATGGGTCAACTTGGGTCAAGTTGACCAATTGGTCAAATTGGGTCAAACCAAGGGTTGGGTCAAGTTCATATGGCCATTTGGAATATTTTGGTGGCTTTGGTTTAATTCAATTTGGTTTATATTTTATTTTGGTTCAATTGAGTTCATTTAGGTCAAATGGGCAAGTTGACCAAATTGACTCATTTGACCTATTTGGGTTAGGTCATGGGTTGGTTTATGTTTGGTTGGTCATATGTAATGGATCAATATCTTTGTTTCCAATCAATTTGGTTTATATTTGAGTTTGGCTCAATTTAACCTTTTAGGTCAAGTTGGGTTCATGGTCAATTGGGCTAGGTTATGTCTAGTTGGCCAACTGAGGCTTTGGTCAAGTTCAACAATCATTTTGGAATGAACTTGACCCATTGGTTTCAATCAATTTGGCTTAGATCAAGTTTTAACATATTTTGACTTTTTAGGTCAAGTTGAGTCAACTTTGGTCAAGTGGCCAATTGGGCTAGGTTAGGCTCAAATGTTAACTTGGTCAAGTTCAAACATTGGTCATGAATGAGTTTTGATCAATGGTTTCAATTAATTTGGCCTATGATGGATTTTGTCTAGTTTAGGTTTCATTTTGGCTAAGCGTTGACTTGGTCAACCCTTAAGTTTGACTTATTTTGACCCAATTTGAGTGATTGATCATCTCATGATGGTTGTTTCTCATAATGTGAGGCTTTGGTGGGCTTAGTTCAATCCAATTTGGTTAGGATTAGAATTTTGACTCATAAGGGTACTTTAGGTCACTTCGGGTCAAGTGAGCCTAAGTAAGTCAAATGGCTTGGTCAAAGCTTGATTGGAGTTTGATTGAACTCACATATGGACTTATGATTGAAATATAAATCCATTTGCAAGTGGTTTGAAGTCAAATGGGTTTTGATTCATTTGACAATTTCAAGTTCAAAAGGGTGAACATGGGTTTGGCTTGGGTTTGATTTTTGAATTGAGTTTTGGTTTGGTGATTGAAGTTTGTGTTTATATTTGGATTCATGATTGTAGGGTTGATTAAATCATAAAGAAAAATCCAGGGTTTGGCTTGATTTGAAATTGATTTGGCTAAGTTCAAGATTTTGATTTGAAAGGCTTAGGTTAGATTTTGATTGAATTTGAGTTTGATTTTTGGAGTCGGTTTTGGTTGTTTGAATTTATATATCATTTATATATGTGAATATAAATGAAAATATAAATGGGTTATTAGAAAATTTTATGAATTTGAAGTGATTTGAACTTGATTCAGGCTAAGTCCTTAAGAGGGAATCAAAGTGACTTAGGAAAGCTTTTTGATTTGGATTTGAATTTTCGATTTAGTTTGATTGATTTGAATTTATAATTCATTTATATATGTGAATATAAATGAGTTATAAATGGGTTGTGAGAGAATTTCATGAATTTGAAGTGATTTGAACTTGATTTAGGCTAAATCCTTGAGAGGGAATCAAAGGACTTAGAAAATATTTTGAACTTGGAATTTCAATCATGGGCTTCAATCATAAGTTTCAATCATGGGTTTCAATCTTTTGGCATTGATTTGGTTTTGGAGGAAATCAGTTAAGTTGGAATTGATTTAAGTTTTGGATAAAATTAATTAAGTTGGAATTGATTTAAGTTTGACTTGAAGGAAGGAAGTGAGGAATTTGGTTCAGGCTATAGGGTAGGCAAATTTTCCTAACACCCCTAAGGCATGACGTATTCCTATGAATAATTCTTCTAAGTCTCTAGGGCTAGGTTGAGTGCCCACCTAATCACTAGATGTGTCTTAAGACTAAGGATCTCTTAAAGTCTAAGAGGATACATATGTCTAAGATGGAGGGGTTGAGACCTCATCCTAAAAATGAGGTCAACAACCACTTTTCTTAAATACATGTGCATGTACAAAAAGAAATGAATGGAAAAAGAGGCATGCAAAAAAGTTTATGATTGTTTGTTTGATTTAGTTATGCAATTTATATGCGCAAGTGTGAATATACCTCTTAAATGATAAGGAATAAATAGGAATTTATTTAAGCAAGTGTTGTGTTCTTTTCAAATGAACTATACACTTTACAAATCCTATTCAAAACTATGTTGAAATTGAAGAGAAGGAAAGTCACATAATGCACATCTTATATTATACTCACATGCAAGCTCATAAGTAATTATAAGTAGCATACCTTTCATTTGTCATCTTTGATTTATAGTTTTTGAAAATAATTTTAGATTTAATTGTGATAATAGTCATTCATGTTCTTACCTTAGCCAAAACATGCAATTTGACATAAAGGAAATATTTTATTTTAATTTGACTTTTCAAAAAGACATGAATGCATGATTTTCATATGACATACACATTTAGCATGCTAGGTAAGAAATAAAGTGATGTAAGCATGTAATTTCATTCACCTTAGTTAATTCTTAAAGACAATCTTATGGAATAAGACCATTTAAAGTGAATCAAAATTATTTTAAAGAGATTTTTATTTTGTTTTTGTTTGGATTTTAATTTAAGAAATGTGAAAAGAGTTTGCTGGTCCTAACTCATTCCCCCCATGTGTGAGTTGATTTAGTTTGTTTATAGAACCAATAGAATGATTTTATATTTTGCTTAGGTTAAGGTGTACATTAATTCCATTCATTACCCCTTAC
The DNA here is from genome assembly GCA_021442155.1 of Cymbidium sinense. NCBI lineage: Eukaryota > Viridiplantae > Streptophyta > Magnoliopsida > Asparagales > Orchidaceae > Cymbidium > Cymbidium sinense. Next base: position 104,050,001 of record CM038225.1, read on the forward strand.
CTACACCACTTTAACATATTTAACCAAATAATTATGAGCCAATGTATGACATAAAATCACAAGGAATTTAAATCAGCAATGCACCTAAGAAAGAAAGGGGCTTAATGCATTTGGCTCACAATTAATGATTAATTAAGCTAAAGGGTTTAATTTAAGCACTTTCATAACACTTCCCACACATATGGGTTAGATATGATTTCCTTAAGCTACTTAGGTTATTGAACACTAAGTATCTACCCAAGAAGATATTGATTAAATTAAAATTAATTTGATTTTAAAATTTTGAATAATTAATTCATTTAATAAGGTGATTAAACTATTTAATTAATTTGCACCTTAATTAGATTTTTTATCCAAATGAAATAAACTTAGGGAAAAGATTTGGAAAGAACCCCAATCTCATTCCCAAGCCATTCATTGTTCTAAGGTATTTAGTAAACTTGAATTTATCACTATTTAATAGGTTAATTCATTTAATTAATTAAGAGAGTAATTAAGAGTGAATCAAGAAATTACATAAGCCAACACTAAATTCCAAGAAAATCATGGGAGGCGAGGTCATCCCATTAATCAATCTAGAAGTTTGGAATTAAATCTTGTATTAGGAGTAATTAACATAATTACATTCTCAATAAAATCCAAATTACATTAAATTTATTGTTTAAAATCAATGAAACTTAATTTTATATTATTCCCCTTTAAGTATCTTCAAAATACATTTGAGTTTATATTTTTCTGATTTTTCTACAATTAGTTGTGTATTTTTGAAGTTTGAGTGATTAAGGATAATTGAATAATCCCTAAATATATAACTAATCCCCATTGACACGTGGACCATCTGATGCTTTCCAGTGATGATTCCTCTAAGTTATCACATCCTATGTCCGTCGGTAGATTATGGTTTCTCCCTAGACCATCCGATCAAAGATCAAACGGTCAAGATTAAACCCATGGTTTTAATAGAATAAATCAGATGATCTAACATGGATTAATCAGGATCATCCATCTAAAACACATGGGATGGACAGTCCATGATTGTCCTTTCTCTAAGAAATGATTCCCTACTTGATATGAGCTCAATTAAGCTCGGATTGAGCTAAGATTAAACCCACACCATCAACATACAAGAAAATGAAGATCTAACAGTGGAAATCACTTGGGATTATAATTCCCTTCAAAAGGACCAAAGAAAATTCAATGCAAGCTCGGTTTGAATAGTACGCTAGAAATATCAGCCTCCAACCATCGAGGTAGCTTCATTTGGGACAAGTGAAATTTTGAAGGCTTGAGGTTGAGTGGATCTTCCTATTAGCCAAACTCCTCTTCAACTATTTATGGCTTTGATCTAGACCCCCTCTTCCCGTGGCTTTAACATTTGGGAAACACCTTGGGTAAGCTCAATTGAGTCCTCTAAAGGTGCTTGCAAGAGGAATTGAGCTTTGGTATTGAATTGAGTGAGTTGGAATATTCCTTAGCCTCCCTTATCTTTGGCTTAAGGAAACTGAGAAATGGAGCATGGGAAGAGTTTAGGAGTTGCAAGAGAGGGCTTGGGGAGCTTGCCTTGGGTCTCTCTGGCTTGATCGAATACAAGTGACTTGGATTGAAGTGGAATGAGGAGGAGTATATCTCCCCCCACAAGGATCGGATGGCCAAGCTTGGCTTTACCATTTTGATCAATTTTATTTATTTATTGAGTTTTTAGTTCATGTGATTGATTTGGCAGAAAGTGGAGAATTTTCCATGTGCTCATTTGAGTGGAGGAGTGATCCCATATGGAGAATTTCCAAGTTGAGAGTTAGTTTTGGCCTTGGATTGGGTTTGGCTAACCCAAACCCATTAGGTCATGTGCACCACCTCCATTAATGTCCATTTGGTCCACTAAGAGGGTGTTAAGTGGCCATGAAAATGATATGACCAAATTCTAAGTGGAATTGGCCATAGGTTACTCCTTGACCTAGGGGTAAAATGGTCATTTGGCTTTAATTTCAATTTAGGCAAAGTTGGAATAGTTTGAAATTGGGTTGGTCCAAATTTCAAGAAATTTGGAGTTAATTTGATGTCATTTGGCTCATGTTGACCCATTTAGGTCAAAATGGATCAACTTGGGTCAAGTTGACCAATTGGTCAAATTGGGTCAAACCAAGGGTTGGGTCAAGTTCATATGACCATTTTAAATATTTTGGTATCATTGTTTTGGTTCAATTTGATTTTTATTTGGTTTTGGTTCAGTTGAATTCATTTAGGTCAAATGGGTCAAGTTGACCAATTTGACCCATTTGACCTAATTGGGTTAGGTCATGGGTTGGTTTAGGTTTTGTTGGCCTTTTGAAATGTTTTGCAAGCTTTGGTTTTAGTCAATTTTGGTTTAGTTTGATTTTGGCTTGATTTGACCTTTTAGGTCAAGTTGGGTTCATGGTCAATTGGCCTAGGTTGGGTCTAGTTGGCCAATTGAGGCTTTGGTCAAGTTCAATAAGTGATTTAGAATGAACTTGACTCATTAGTTTCAATCAATTTGGCTTAGATCAAGATTTGACCTGTTTTGACTTTTTAGGTCAAATTGAGTCAACTTGGGTCAAGTGGCCAATTGGGCTAGGTTAGGCTCAAATGATGACTTAGTCAAGTTCAAACATTGATTTAGAATGGGTCTAGATCAATGGTTTCAATCAATTTAGCCTATGGTGGATTTGGGCTAGTTTAGGTTTCATTTTAGCTAAGTGCTTATTTGGTCAACCCTTAGGTTTGACCCAATATGAGTGATTGATCATCTTATGATGATTGTTGCTCACAATGTGAGGCTTCGATGGGCTTCGTTCAATCCAATTTGGGTAGGATTAGAATTTGGCTCAAAAAGGTACTTTAGATCACTTTGGGTCGAGTGAGCCTAAGTGGGTCAATTGACTTGATCAAGGCTTGAATCAAGTTTGGTTGAACTCGTATATCAACTTATGATTGAAATATAAATCCATTTGCAAGTGATTTGAAGTCAAATAGATTTTGATTCATTTGAAAATTTCAAGTTCAAAGGGTGAACATGAGTTTGATTTGGGTTAGATTTTTGAATTTAGTTTTGATTTGATGATTGAAGTTTATGTTTATATTTGGTTTCATGATTGAAGGATTGATTGAATCATGAAGAAAAATCAAAGGTTTGGCTTGATTTGGGTTTGATTTGAGCAAGTTCAAGAATTTGACTTAAAAGGCTTAGGTTGGATTTTGGTTGAATTTGGATTCGAGAAAATCTTTTGAATTTGATGTGATTTGAATTTGATTTGAGCTAAGTCCATAAGATGGAATCAAAGTGACTTAGGAAGGATTTTTAGGATTTGGAATTTAATCATGGGTTTCAATCATTTAGAATTAATTCATGATTTGAGGAAATCTATTTGAATTGATTTAAGGTTTGAGAAAATAAATTAAGTTGAAATTGATTTGAGTTTTGAATTTGGAATTGAAGTTGATTTGAATTTAGGAAAATCAATTAAGTTAGAATTGATTTGAGTTTGCAATTAATTTAGGTTTGGTTAAGTTTTGAAATTTGACTTGAAGGAATGAAGTGAGGATGCGGTTCAAGCTATAAGGTAGGCAAATTTTCCTAACACCCCTAAGGCATGACCTATTCCTATGGCTAATTCTTCTAAGTCTCTAGGGTTAGGTTGACTATTCACCTAATCACTAGAAGTGTCTTAAAACTAAGGAACTCTTAATATCTAATAGAAGTCCTATGTCTAAGATGGAGAGGTTGAGAGCTCATCCTAAAAATGAGGTCAACAATGATCCAGTTTTACAACTTTAGCATGATTTTTCCATTCTTGTAGTAGTTTGTACATTCATGTGTATTTAAGAGTAGTGGGTATAACTAGTTTGGACATTCCAAAGATGCAAGGCTTTAAGTAGCCCCAAGGAGGTCTTTACCTCACTCCCTTGGTTTAACAATGGTGAAATACTTGCTTATAACTTTTATACACTTGTGTGTGCATTTGCTAATGAATGAAAGTCTTCCCTTTTCAACTTTATTCCATATGCATAAATATTTTAAAAATGCAACTTTAGCATGATTTTCCACTCTTGTAGTTATTTGTACATCCATATTTATTTAAAAATAGTGAGTATATCTAGTCTGGACATTCTGGGGGACACACGGCTTTAAGTAAACCCAAGGAGATTTTTTACTTCACTCCCCTGGCTCACAATGGCAAAGTACCTACTTAAAACTTTCATACATTTGAGCGTGTATTTAGCTAATGAGTGAAAATCCCATTTTCTAAAAAATTTATTTATGCATCTTTCATTTAAGTATGCTAAAAACATATTGCATGTATAGGAATGATTAAGATTTGATCATGTGCATGTTACATATGATGGAAAAAATGAATGAACATGTGTCATGTGATAGTAATTAATTCCAATTAATCTTATGATGCCTCTCTTACTGAATGAGGTCACTTAAAGTGAACTTAAACTTAGGATTAACTTAAAATATATAATAAGCCATTCATTAAAGAGAACTTATTAATTAATATGCATTATAAGTGGCTTAGGACAGAGATGAAAGAGAGTGATTCTCTTTCCTCTCTTTATAACACTTAGTTGTTAAGTGTAAGTCAAATAAAATAAAAGAAAAGGCTAAGTAAAATTCTCAAATCAATTAAATCACTTAAAATGAAATCAACTTTTTATTCTTAAACATCCTTTAATACTTAAAAAATCATAATAAAGCTTAATTAAGGCATACCACACTAGCCTTAATACACACACTTTAGAATTAAGTCACCGATTCTAGCTTTATGTTAGGAATTTGTATGGTGTGATGTATGTTTTATTTTATGATGTATTATTTTAGACTCGATGTTAGGGTGTATGTTTCATAAACTGGATGGTAGGCCATGATTAGTCTAATCATATTTTTTGTAGGAGATTGTGCTTAAGGGGTGCTTAAAATAAATATAAATGCACTCTTTTGCAGGTTGCTTAACCCCTAAGCATAATCCAAATTAGGACAAGTGGGCTTGATTACCCATGTGCAGGATGCTAAGTCCAAATAATTCATATAATTGCTTGGGTTGTATAGTGTGTTTAGCTAACACTTGTTTTACAAGTATAGTTAGATTTAGATTTACTCTTTCTATTTTTAATGTAATTTTGCATTAGGAATTAGGATTAGTGTTATGGGGGATGTTGACCTCATTTTTAGGATGAGCTCTCAACTCCTCCATCTTAAACATAGGATTTCCCTTAGACATTAAGTGTTCCTTAGTCTTAAGACACATCTAGTGATTAGGTGGACACTCAACCTAGCCCTAGATACTTAGAAGAGTTAGCCATAGGAATAGGTCATGCCTTAGGGGTGTTAGGAAAATTTGCCTACCCTTACCTTGAACCATTCCTCACCTTCCTCCCTTCAAGTCAAATTTCAAATCAATCCTAATTAATTTTCTCAAATTCCAAATCAATCTTATTTGATTTTCTCCAAACTCAAATCAATGCCACATGATTGAGACACATGATTGAAATCCATGATTGAAACCCATGATTGAAATTCCAAGTTCCAAATTTTTACTAAGTCCTTAGTTCCCTTTTAAAGACTTAGCCTAAATCATCTTCAAATCAATCCAAATTCATAAAATTTTTTCACAACTCATTTATATTCACATATATAAATGAAATATAAATTCAAATCAATCAAACTAAACTCAAAAATCAAATCCAAAATTCCAAATTTTTCTTAAGTTCTTAATTCCCCTCTTAAGGATTTAGCTTAGATCATGTTCAAATTACTTCAAAATCATGAAATTTTCTCATAACTCATTTATATTCTCATTTATATTCACATATATAAATGAAATATAAATTCAAATCAATCAAACCAACTCCAAAATTCAAGTTCAAATTCAATCAAAATCCAACCTAAGCTTTTCAAGTCAAAATCTTGAACTTAGCCAAATCAACTTCAAATCAAGCTAAACTCTTGATTTTCTTTCATGATTCAATTGATCCTTCAATCATGAATCCAAATATAAATACAAACTCCAATCACTTAACCAAAACTCAATTCAAAAATCAAGCCAAAATACATTTCATGTTCACTCTTTGAACTTGAAATTGTCAAATGAATCAAAACCCATTTGACTTCAAATCACTTGCAAATGGATTTATATTTCAATCATAAGTTCATATACAAGTTCAATCAAACTCAAATCAAGCTTTGACCAAGCCATTTAACCCACTTAGGCTCACTTGACCCAAAGTGACCTAAAGTACCCTTTATGAGTTAAATTCTAATCCTGGCCAAATTAGATTGAATTTAACTCACCTAAGTCTCTCATCATGATTGATAATCATCATGAGATGATCAATCACTCAAATTGGGTCAAACTAAATCAAACTAAGCCATTGAAAGTCAACACTTAGCCAAAATGAAACTAGCCAAAATCTACCATAGGCCAAATTGATGATGATCTAAGTTCATTCATAACCAATGTTTGAACTTGACTAAGTCAACATTTGAGCCTAACCTAGCCCAATTGACCTTGAACAAAACTTGACATAAAGGGTCATGTTGAGCCAAATTCAAACATAACCAAAATTGATTGAAAAAAAATATACCAATTCACTTCATATGACTAACCAAACCTAAACCTACTCATGACCTAGCTCAAATAGGTCAAATGGGTCAAATTGGTCAACTTGACCCATTTGACCTAAATGAAGTCATATGAACCAAATTCAAACCTAAACCAAATTGAATCAAACCAAAGCCACCAAAAAATTTCAAATGGTCATATGAACTTGACCCTACCTTTGGTTTGACCTAATTTGACCAATTGTCTAACTTGACCCAAGTTGACCCATTTTAACCTAAATGGCTCAACATGAGCCAAACCATACCAAATGAATTCTAAATCCAATGAAACTTGGCCCAACCTATTTTCTCAACATACCCAACATATCCAAATTTAAAAATCAATCAAATGACCATTTTACTCCTAGGCCATAGAGCAAATTTTGGCCAATTCCACTTGGAATTTGGTCAAATCCTCTTTATACCTACTTGATACTCTCCTAATAGATCAAGTGAACACTAGGGAGGATGGTGCACCCAACCCAATGGGTTTTGGTCAGCCCAACTTGAAAAAATAGCCAAACTGACCACTCCCCTTAAAATGGCCACATGGGAATCATGCCTCCACTTGTTTTGAGCACATGGGAAGTCCATATTTTCACTCCTCTAGCCAAATTGAACTCAAGGACAACTCTAATAGCTCAAACAACCCTTTCAATCTTGGAAATTGGATCAAAATGGCAAGCATATGCTCAGTCATCCGATTGCCAAAGGGGGAGATATACTCCCCCTAATTCATTTGAAAATTAATAGAGCCATTGTCGATTGAGTAAGGGAGAGTCATAGGAGCCATTTGCAAGTGATCCTAAGCTTCCTAGATGGAGATTGATTTTGCATCTTCTCAATTTTTCTTAAGTTAAAATAGGGGAGGTCCATTGAATTGCAAACTTTCTCTGCACTCAAACTCCACTCAATTCCTTCTTTAAGCTCCATCAGAGGACCAAGTCGAGTGCACCCAAGCTCTCTTCCAAGTTCTTGAAGCAAGGGGAGATCCAATTCAACCAAAACCTAGCTCAAGCTAAGGAGGAGGTGACCCATAGGAAGATCCACTCAACCTCAATCTCTCAAACTTTCACCAAAGCCTCGTCTCAACCAGACGAAGCTTCTCCAAGGGAATCAAGCGGCAGTGAGGTATGTCATTTTCCAACCATTAAACTCAATGTGGTGTGGAGCTTTGTGAAAGAAATATCAATGGCATAAGATCTTGATCATTAGATGTTATCTAGGATGCATGTTGATGGTGTGGGTTGAGTTTCAACCTAGCTCATGGTCGGTCTCCATGGCTCACAGGTATTTGCAGGGAAGGATCTCTGGCCATCCATCCGTGCATTTTGGATGGACGGCAGAGATTAATACATGCTTTATATCCTATTTTATCTCGTCTGATCCGCGGGTTTAATCTTGATCGGGGCAGGCGCCGTAGCCGCCACTTTCATACGAAGGAAGGTTTTAAATAGTGAATGGGAAGGCGCCGCGTGTAAAGTGCACACCATGTCAGCTAATGCGTGGCACCTGTAGGGATTAGGGATTTAATTAGGATTTAAATCATTCTAATTAATTACCTAAACTTCTAAAATTCATATCTCAACCTAAAAAATTAGAAAAATATGAAATAAACTACATTAGAAAGATAATTGAACATAGAATATTCTAAAATTGATTTTGATTAATTTTGAATATTTTTTTTCTCTGTATTTTAGTTTTATTGGGAATGATAATTTGCTAATTACTCTTTAATTAATCCACTAATTATTCCCAAACTTCTTGAGTATATTTTGGAAGATGACATCTGTCTCCCCTAATTTTTTTGATATTTATTGGTGGATTAATTGGAAAAATTGCTAATTCATTTTCTAATTACCCCCTTAATAAAATTAAGGTTAATTAAGGGTTTGATTAGTGGTTTAATCCTTTGTTGAAGTTGATTAAGGTCTATTTTAGTAAATAGGAGGTTTAGAGAATAATTTTGGGGCATTTGTCCTAAGCTATTTCTTAAACCCCCTTTTTTCTCCCTTAATCCTCTCTTAACTAAAGGGTTAATTCATTAATTACCCTCTTAATTAATTTCTTAAATTTCTAAAACTTTCCAGAACTCAATTAATATACCTAGGGTAGATGCTTAGGTGTTCAAGAGCCTAAGTACAATTAAGAAAATCAAGATTCAACTCATATGAGTGAGGGGTGTTTTAAAATTACTTAAGTTAAAGCCCATTGCTTAATTAATCATTAATCATGAGCCAAATTGCATTAGGCCTATTCTTCCTAGGTGCATTGAAAATTTAAATTCCTTGTGAGGTTTTATGTCATCTCATTGGCTCATAATTATTTGATTAAATATGCTATTGAGGTGTATGTAAGGGGTAATTAATATGTTTAATTCATACCTTAACCTACTAAAAATATAAAATGAATATAATCATCTAAAAATTGAACAAAAATATCAAACACATGTGGGAATGGGTTAGGGATAGAAAATTCACCTCACATTTTCAAAATTAAATAAAATTCAAAATCAAACAAAAATCACATTAAATAAACTTTGATTTACTTTAAGCTTTCTTATTCCATAAGATTGTCTTTAGGAATTACTTGAGGTGAATGTGCTTACATGTTTTCATTGCTTTAGTTCTTCCCCAACATGTTAACTATGTGTGTCATATGATTTCATACATTCATACTTTTCAAAAATCAAATTTAAAATGAAAATGTTTCATTTATGTCAAATTGCATGTGTTGGCTAAAGTAAGGATATGAGTGTCTATTATCACTATTAAATTCAAGTTATTTTCAAACTATATGAATCAATTATCAAAACTGAAAGTGCGTTGCTTATGTCTTACTTATAAGTTTGCATGTGAGTAAAATATAAGGATGTGCTTGGAAACCCCCATAATAATGTGTGGGGTGTTAAGTCCAATATACATGCTTAAAATTTGTGTGATTTGTTTATCTAATTTATATTTTGTAGGTATTAGCTAGATTTACTTTTTCTTTTTCATGTAATTTTTATAATTAGGATTTTGGAATGATTCTTATGGGGATTAGGATGAGCATTGGTCATAATATCTCATCTTATGTACCATGTGAAGCATTTGGAGTAACCACTTTTTAACCATCCAAAAGAAGGAACCAAAGAAAAAAGAAGAAAAGAAGAATAAAGAAATGAAGCTTGGAAACCCCCATAATAATGAATTCCTTGCTTAATTATATTTAATTCATTTGTAATCTGGGTTGTATAAGGGTGGAGCTCAACTACCCAAGTTATTTTTGGGTTTGTGCGATGGTGCCCGACCACAAATGGCCTCTTATTCTTTTGTGATTAGCTTAATAAATTGATTGATGATTTATTTAGCTTATGCATTAAGTGGCATCATTTTCTTAGTTTCTTCTTTATTTTACGTATGGCCTGGATGATGATTAGGCTCTTAAGGAAAAATAAATCTTCTACCAAATTTAACAATTCAAAATTAAAAATAAAGAACTCATAACTTCACCTAAAGCTTAAAATCAAGATAAAAGAATTAGCAACCCCTTTGCTGAATGAGTTTTTTTTTTTTATAACATCATGCACAAAAGCATATTGTTTCACTCTTGATTGGAGGACTCCCACCTTTGCCAAAGAAACTTGGCTTGACCTTTGAGAGACATGGTGGAAACACACCTCCTCCCTTCTTGTTGATTTTGGCTAATAATCTCATTTCTCATGCATTAGGCATATAAATCCTATTAGCCTGAGTAAAAATGACTGTCCAAAAATTAAAAAAAAATATAATATGAATCGCATTAGATTAGGTCGTTACTCATGCCCGTACATGATCCAGTCTCTTTAAAGTGAGTTTAAGGACTTAGTCTCTTCTGAAATAAATAGCAATCTAGCTATCTTGCATAAAGCATATGACTTGCCTACATAAATTTAAAATCGTATGAGGAGTTAGTTGGCAACCACCCCCAGGTGGTTGTAAGTCCAAGTAGTCGAGTGGTTTGTCCTTTCTTGTGGAGGCAAACCAAATACCCATTTTTGCCTTAGGTTTAGGTTATGCTTTTGGCTCTTATCATAGCTCCCTAGATTTAGGTTCTAAGGTTGCTTCTCCCATTTGGGGGCCATAAGAATAAATCCTCACCTCTTAGGCATTTTCATAATCTTGTGTTGTGGAATCATAAGCCCTAAATTTCTAATGAAAAATTCAACTCAAACAAATTAAATCAATTCCAAAAATGTAAAGCCCAATCATAGGATAGTTTGAGATGTTCGCTAGGTTTCCTAACATCATGAGCATCTCCTACTTATCTTCATTTGGCCTCGATAATAACTCTCTCTTTGATCAATCTCATTTGATCTTCCAAAATAAACTAAGCGATTGATAGTCCTACCCTATTGAAATCTTTAGAGACGACAATCATTTACCTTAATCAAGAGTTTTCCTAAGGAATCCCCATTCCTTAGGATGTAATTAACTATGGGTGATTGCTCCCGTAGGGAACTTAACAAACCCAGTTTAAAATAAACCCTGCTTTATTTTTCTATGTAAAGTAGGGGAAGAATCTTTGGTACACCTAGAAGACCCAATGTCCTTAGGAGTCCTTATTTTGGTGATTAGGTCCATTGTAGTGTGGTGATCTCTATCTTTTGAGATAGTACACCTCTTTTCAATGTTGTACCTGATCACCCTAATAAGTACATCTACGAATCTGTGTGGCATCCAACCAAGGTGATTATATTCCTATTCTCATTTATCTTCTTTCCACCCATGGAAGGAGGATAAGTGAAGACAGGAATATTAAATTTCCATCACAGTGGATTAGGATGAGCAGTGGCTAGAAGGCTTTGTCCTGGGAGGCCATGTGATGCCTTTGAAGCAAGCATATCCAAATGAAAAAATGAAGGAGATATGAAGAATGAAGATAAGAAAACCCCCATAGCATTTATTCATTAGTAAATTATAATTATTCTTTTATATTTTGGGTTGTATAAGGGTAGAGCTCAACTACCCATTTTCTCTTTCGGGTAGTGACAAAGATCCCACCGCATGACCTTTTATTCTTTTACATTTTATTTATAAAATGCTTGATGTTACATTTAAATTTTGCAATAAAAATAACATGTCTTTTTCTAGTTTCTTTATGAATGATGATTTAATGTGTGGCCTGGATCCAATTAGGCTCTTAGAAAAAAAATTATTATTTTTACCCTAACTATAACTCATAACTAAAGTTTTAAAAGCTCATAACCTCAAATAAAGTCTGTGCATTAAATTAAGATAATTAAAATATTTAGCAACCCCTTAGCTGAATGTTGTATGTCTCACAACATTCATATCATCTTGAATCACTCTTGCAAAATGAGGGCCTCCGTTCTTGCACATATGAGAATCGCTTGACCTATGAGAGCAACTTCTACTGATGGAGCTTCATCCTCTTCTCTCTTGATTTATCCCATAACTCATTTCAACTTCCATTTAGGCTTACAAAAATCCTATGACCTTTGTCAAAATAAAGAGTCCAAAATCAAATAAAATTTAAAAAATTTTGCATTCGACTAAGTCATTATTCATACCACTCATGTTCTAGTCTCTTAGGGAGTGGGTTTAAGGACTTTAGTTTCTTTCTAAATAATAACAACCTAACTTTCTTACAAAATCATATGACTTGATCACATGATTTTAAAGTGTAGGAGGAGTTAGCTGAATGCCACTTCAGGCAGTTATAAGTCCATCAATTGGATGGTTTATCTTCTCTAGTGGAGGTAAATCTTATACCCATTTTTAGTTAGATTTAGGTCATACTTTAGCTCTTAATAAAGCTCTCTAGATTTAGGATCCAAGGTGGCTGTTTTCTTTGGGCTACAAGAATAAATTCTCACCTCTTAAGCATTTTCACAACCTTATGCTCTAAATTTTTAATAGAATTTAACTCAAATAAATAAATCTCCTCAATTTTAAACATATAAAGCCTAACTATAGGGCAGATTGGAATGCTCACCAGGTTTTCTAATATCACGAGCATTCCCTACTCATCTCCTTTGGCCTCAATAATAAGTCTCTCCTTTTGATCTATATCAATTGATTTTCCAAATATAGTCAATTCAATGATTGTCTTACCCTCGAAATCTTTGGAGACAATAATTGCCTACTTTAATCAAGAGTATTCCGAAGGAATTCACCTTTCTTAAGATGTAATTAACTATGGAGGCTTACCCCCATAGGGAACTTTAGAACCTGGTTTAATATAAACTCTACTTTATTCATCCATGTAAAGTAAGGGTAAAATATCTGGTATATTCGAAGACCCATCATGCCTTAGGACTCTTTATTAGGTGATTAAGTCTATTGAAGGGTGAAGACTCTATCTTTTGAGATAGTACATCATACCCCAATGTCATACCTGATTACTTTAATAAGTACAACATTAGATCTACTTGGTGTCCCCCATAAATATCTCAAAAATAAACACCACAGTGAGGAATAATTATTCTCAGGACCAGGACTAATTTCCCTCCTTGAAAAGCTCGAGGACGTATTGTATGATCAAATGCTTTGGACATCCTCGCTCTGTAGACTTCTACATTTTGCTAAGCTCAGAGCCTTGCTTCATCAAGCACATCAATATCTTCTATCTATAGATGGGCATTCTCATTTTGAGTAAGATCATGTTGAATGGCTACTCGGAGCAAATTTAGTTCAATTTTGAGTGGTAGAACTACTTCAACTCTAAACATTAGCACATATGAGGTGGATTTTGTGGAAGTTTTGTAGGTGGTATGGTAAACCCATAAATCTTCCACAAGTTTAGTATGTCATTCCCTTTTATTTCTTATGAGAATCTTTCTAAGTAGCTTGACTAATGTTTTATTAAAAGCCTCGGCCAAGCCATTTGCTCTTAGATTATAGATTGATGAGTATCGTCAACTAATTTTGTGTTGGTCAGTGAATCTATATATCTTTATGCTCTTAAAGGCAAGGTCGTTGCCTGGAATGATTTATCATGGCACCCCAAATCTATATACAATATTTTTGGTGAAGAAGTCAATGACTCGATTAGCAGTGACTTTCTTAAAGGGAGCAGCTTCAGCCCATTAAGAGAAGTAGTCAGTAGCTGCTAGAACGAATTGATGTCTTATTGATGATGGAGGATCGATCGACTGAATTATATACATTCCCTAGCACTCAAATGGCCAAGATGTTATCGTTGGGTGCAATAGATTTGGAGATTGATGAATGATGTATCCATAGACCTGACATTCATAGCATCTCTTGGCATTCTTTATTCTATTTGAAAGGAGTATCCTTCTTCATCAACTTCTTCCTCTTGGACATGAATCTCTTATCGATGCCTCCAATGAAGTTCTGGCTCAGAGTGTGGAATAGGTATTTCTTCAATCAGAGGACTATGATCAAAACTAACCTTCTCTTGAAGACATGGAGCTAGTTAATGATAAGATCCCTTGGATGACTCTCCAAGGTGTCGATCGTCAACAATTTCATCACATATGACTATTTTCTTAGATACCCATTCTTGATGAGTTTTATTCTCTTTTTGTCAGAACCTTTTGATGGAGGATTCTTGGACTTGTGGTCCAAGTGTCATGCATCGATGCTCACCGTGTGGGACTTGAATTGCTTGACATCTTATCAGGATAGTTGGAGGAGGTCTCCTTAGAGGAGCAGCTCTAGCCTCCTTGATGATAGGACCTTGATATTTTTTTTCATCAGTCCTTCCTCCGTAGCAACTTTGAGGACCCAATGCACTCTTGCATATACAATTTTGAGTTTCCTCACCGTAGAAGCTAAAACTTGACATTATCAGGTCCATAGGGACTCTTTGATTTGACCAGTAGAGCTGTTTCGCTTTACCTATCTTAGGCTGTCAAACCTATTATGGGTTAGAACACTTGCTTCTGGTTCCAGAGCTAGTTGTACAATTTTTTTCTTGAACAACAACTGTTGAGCATGCAGTTCAACATTTCTCTTTCTCTGTTGTCTCTGGGTTAGCATAGTTCTAAATGAAGAAGCTTCTGCATCAAAACTTCTTTTCTAGGCTTCGGACAGGACAGTTCAACAATTCACTATTTCTCTTTCTCTAGTCATAACCGCATCATATGTGGAACCTACTGGCCAAATCACATGGACAGGACACAGGCCACATCTTTACTAGCATTAGTTTATTTGAGAGTGAATATAGTATAACACTTGATTTAATATTTGCTCCTTTGTGAGCTAGAGTTTTCTTAATTTATCACCTATGACAAACAATTGCGAAAGGTTGATGAATTTAATTTTGCCTTAAGTTATAAATAGTGAATTTCATTTAACATTTAGAACTTGATAATATATCCAAATTTATATTTGTATTGATTTTTAATTTAGATTAATTTGATTCGAGCTTGCATGCAAATTTTGATGGTAAGTATCCCCTCTAGGTGAAATCTCTATTGAACACAACCATCATCGGGGTAGATAAATTTATTTAACAATTTAGTTTATTATTCTAAATCATGTCAACTCTATTAATTTAATAATAGAGGATTAGATCTAAATTTATATTTTGATAATTTTGAATTTAAGAATATTGAATATAAATATCTTAGATATTTTTATAATGATGACCCCTCTGATTGATATCTCAATCAACCATCATTGTATTGATCATTCATTTTGTTATTCGGATCATATCAACTATATTAATTTAATAATAAAGGATCAAATTTAGATTTATATTTTGAGAATTTTAAATTTTAGATTATTTAATATAAATACCTTAGATATTTTAATAATGATAATCGCTCCGGTTGATATATTCAATCAACTCAGCCATCATTAGGGTTAAATATGTATACTTAATCATTTGATTTATTATTCTAGATCCTGTCGACTCTTTTAATTTAGTAATAGAGGATCTATATTTTAAGAATTTTAGATTTAAAAAATTGAATATAAATATCTTGAATATTTTAATAATAATGACACATCCGGTTGATATCTTCAATCAACTCAGCCATCATTGAGGATAAATAAGTCTACCTAACCATTTGGTTTATTATTCTAGATTATGTCGACTCTATTAATTTAGTGATAGAGGATCAGATCTAAATCTATATTTTAATAATTCTGAATTTGAGATTATCGAATATAAATATCTTGGATATTTCGATAATAATGGCCCATATAGTTGATATCTTCAATCAACTCAATCATCATTGGGGTATATAAGTATATTTGATTATTTAGTTTATTATTTTAAATCCTATCGACTCTAAAAATTTAATAATAGAGGATCAGATCTAGATTTATATTATGATAATATTGAATATAATGTCTTAAATATTTTGACAATAGTCACCCCTCCAGTTGACATCTTCAATCAACCCAACTATCATTAGAGAATTAGGATATAGTTGTTATACTGTCATTTGACAGAATTAGCTTCTCATATAGTTTCTCAAGTGGAGAAAGCTATAACAACATCATTAGATTTTGTTAACCCGGACTAGTCCGTAGACCCAACCGGGAATCAACCCGCACAACATCCTCAGATACTAAGTTTAAGCATTCAGCGTAGTGTCGGGTCCCATGCGGATGCTTCAATTCAAGTGTTCATATAAACTCTTAAATAATTTATAGTATTTTGATACCAACGATTTGATAAGAATTTTGAAGCCCTCGAAATTAATTAGAAGTTTATCTTATGATACATGCATATCAAGTTAAATTCATCTCGATATTTAAATGAGTTTTAAAAATATCCAAGTTGAATTTAATAAATACCTTATGAAGCATGTCACGTTTATTTTAGAACTGAAATTAATGCCTTCTATTTGCTTCTAAATTTGAGTTGCAGATTCGGTGGCATAGTCATTTTGGTGCTTATTCAATCAATCGAAGTAATATTTGTTTTCATCGCATTTAGTTTTGAATTCATTAAATTTTTAAACTATAATAAGACTCGGCTAATGTTTGTTTATGAGGTCACAAAATCATCACAAATCTCATTTAAATTCTTTAGGCCACTTTTGATTCATCCAATCTGTCACGTAGTGCAACTCAAGTGCTTATTGAAAGGCTTTGCACATCTTCGTTCACAAGCTAATTTATCTTATTCTTGCTTGTATGTGAACTATTAAGTTGATGAGCCTTCAAGTTCTCGATAAATTCATCATATTCAATATTTGTTCTAGCTCACAAATGAGCTTATAAGATTATTCAAGTTTCTTTTAATTTAATAAGAGATTTAGTCACCATGATAAATTGTGTGGACTGAATGTTTGGTAAAACTTCTAATTTAGGCTCATTCATGAACTATTTAATTGTTACAAATCTTTTATGAGCAATATTATAATTCCTTTCTAGCTTGAAAATAAATATTTGAAGACCTTGCAAATCTTGTGAATATCAGTTTCAAAATCAGATGTAAGATCCAAATATTTATTTGAAAGATTTCATTCAAATTCACTGTGAGTTGTCCAATTTTGTTCTTGCTTCTGAGCCATTGTTAAGTGATGTTCTTATATGAGGTAAATTCTCAAGACTTTACAAGTTCTCTTTGTAAGTCTCACTTAAACATAACTCTGCAAACATTTTTTTTATTTCAAGCTCTTGTAATTTTAGTTTGAATTATTTTTTTTATTTCGACTCAAGTTTTTATTTCAAATTCAACTTAAGTTACTTTCAAGTTTAATTATTCTCTTATTTATTTCCATTCAAGTCATTTATTATTTCCCAATCTGACGATATTTCGGAAGCCTCCCGACATCGTCCCCGCATAGTGGGCTACATCGGGAACTGCTTTGACATGCCCGCCACGCTCTTCTAAGTACAGCGGTCGGTGTCTTGCGACACCGTGGTCATAATCTTTAATCCCACCACGCTCTTTTAAATGTAATGAGGTTTTCAAACATCTGTATAGAATAAAATATACATACCTTTTTTATATGTTGATTTAACTTTGATTTATTATTTTCATTTAAGTTGAGTTTAAGCTCATTAGTATTTTCATTTGATTCTCTTTAAACTTCATGTCGGTCCAAATTCGACAGCCTCTCGGGATCGTCTCCGCATAGAGGGCTGCATCGGGGACTACTTTGACCTATCCATGCTCTTCTAAGTGCAGCGGTTGGTATCTTGCTATATTGCGATCATAGCCTTCAAACCCGCCACACTCTTCTGAGTGCATATGGGTCTTTAAATCTGCATTGGAGTTGTTGAATTGCCATTTGAGTTGCTTGCATGCTTCACTTGGAAGGCTAGATCTATCATTTCCATCATAAAGTGTTGAGATAGAATAATGTATTTGATGACCCTTGTTCTTCTTGGCATTCTCTCTTTTTTTTTGTTCTTCTTGGCGTTCTCTCATTTTTTCAGTGAGTACTTCAAATTGCTCTGCCTATTTGGATCTTTGATCTTATCTAGCTTTTGAAATCCATTTGATAGTGCTCAAAGTATATCATTGATTTGTGCATCGATGTTGGCAAGATCCTCATTGATCGTTGATACATCCATCTCGCAAACAAGAAGCCAAAAAGCAAAGTCTTTGCATAATGAGTTTAAAGAGTGGATCCAAAATGAATAACAAAACTCAAAGCAATTTAAGGGTTGTTTGGTAGCGGATCTAAACAGATTTTGGTTTGGCCACGTGGATCGGTTGGCTTTGGATTTGAAGGATTTGAGCATGGCTTGATAGTAGGATTGTTTTGGGGTAGTTTGGCTATAAGATTTGACCGGGTTTTGGGTTTGGTCAGAGGATTTGAGCAGGATTAATTAAACAAAGAAAATGACCACTTTAAATCTTGCAAAATTTTAAATTTTGTTTCTCTTCCATTTTCCTTAAATCGTGATTTAGTGAATCCCTTTGGCTGGATTTACGGATTTACACAAACTGAAGCACGCAAAGGGGATGCAAAGGAAGACTACGTTTGCATGAAGTTTGCAATCATGACGTTGAAGTAGAAGTGGGAGAAAGATGACGATTTCATATGTCAAAATTTTATCGAAGCCTTTGCCAGTGAGAGCCACTGTCCCCACAGTGCTGCTTTATGTTTACTAAGGGTTTTCGGTGAAAGAAAACAGGAAGGAGATTGTTCACCAGAAGCTGAGACTGAATGAATGGAGCTTCGCCTTCCTTTAGTGGACGGATGAAGGCTAGTCAGAGCCAATTTGGGAGAGAATGTTGGCCAGATCACGAGATGAGAGCTCAATGTTTGGTCATTGCTCGATTGGCCCTCGACGGAGAGAATGTTGAGCGGACGAGGGAGTTGCAAGGTACGGACATACGGGAGAGACCAAGCTGTTCGACGAGTAGTGAACGAGTTCAGGATATCGACCGAGAGCCCCTCTTGTGGGGGAGAAAATATTATTTTCGGAGTCTGCACGTAGCTTTAGGTGTGGACTCCAATCCTAGCCCGACGTGTGTCCAGTGGTTTTTTTCCCATTTTAGTGCTTAACGGCGCTGTAATTGGACGGATGGCGACCACACCGTTTATCCTGGCTTGACCCGGCTCGACCTAACCTGACCCGCCTCATTCAAACAGCGGGAGAAGAAGCCTCGTTATAATGCATGGGAGAAATTTAAAAGAAATATATATCTAGATTTAGGGTTTAGGGGTGTATTTTTTTCTTGCAAACTAAGCTCAGAGAGAGAAAGAGATTTTCTCATTTCCTTTTTATGAAAGAACCATGAAGATGGAGAATGAAGGCCTTGAAGAAATAGCTGATGATGTATTAAATAAAAATTCATCAGTAATTTTTCTCAACCGTTGTATACGTACAATTTCTTTACAGCTTGTTAGTGTTATTCCTTGAAATTCTTTTATTTAGTGTATTTTTCCTACACTGTTTGGAGTTCTTTACAAGAGGACTTTGCTTATTTTGAGAGATTTTTGCATCTGTACTCACTATACTCTCATGAGAGTACAGATGATTTTCTAAATATTTTAGCAGTTTATTTTTTCTCGATGGTGAGAATATGGTCATTACATTCCATTAGAAGCACTTTTGTGATTATTTGGTTAATCTTTATGGAAGATTTTCATCTGTACTCTCTATACTCTTTGTACTCTCCTGAGAGTATAAAGCATTTTGGGTAGTTTTTTTACTTTGTGTGGCATGTTTGGAGGAAATATGTTTATTACAATCCATCATGAACAATTTGTAAGCTGTTTGGTGATTTTTTAGTGTTATTTTACATCTGTACTCTTTGTACTCTCTTGAGAGTACATACAATTTTTGCCATTTTTTCCCGTTTCTTTGGCCTGGTTATTCAGATTATGTTTATTACATGCCAGTGGAAGCAATTTTGAGGGATGTTTGGATGGTTTTTGAAGGATTTCTACATTTGTACTCTCTGTACTCTCCTGAGAGTACAGAGCATTTTGGGTTATTTTTTTCACTTTCTATGGCCTGTTTGGAGGAAATATATTCATTACAATCTATGAGGAACAATTTGGAGGCTGTTTGGTTATTTTTAATGTTATTTTGCATCCAGAGAATGTGATAATTTTGGTCATTTTCTCCAATTTCTTCAAACTTGTTGAGATTATTTTCATTACATCTATACTCTCGTACTCTTTGTACGCCTATATACTTCTATACTCTGTACTCTCCTGAGGGTACAGAGTATTTTGGTCATTTTTTGTCTATTTCTTTGGCCTGTTTTGAGGAAATATATTCATTATGCATAATTTGGAGGCTGTTTGGTTGATTTGTTAGTGTTTTCTTGTATCTATACTTTTTGTACTCTCATGAGAGTACATATAATTTTTGTCCATGTTGTCCAGTTTCTTTGGCCTGGTTGTTGAGAGTACATTCCATTGGAAGTAATTTGGCAGGTGTTTGGATGATTTCTAAGGGATTTTTGCATTTTTACTCTCCATTTAGACTCTTTAGTAATGAAGTCATTGACATGAGGCTTCATCTGCATCAATTCATTAGACTCCATGAAATTCAATAAGACTCAATAGCCATTATCATAAATTATTCTGTGTGACACTCCAAATCAATAGACTACATTATGCGTGAAGAAGGTAACTTCATTAAATGGGGTAGCTTCCGATAGAGAAATAGTCGTCGCTAGGATGAAGCGATGTCCAACCGACGATCAATTGGTCCAATTATCATACATCCTAAACATTGAATGGACAGGATTCTATTGTTTGATGGATTTGGAGGTTGATGGATGAGATTCCCATGTACTTGACACTAATGACACTTCCTAGCATAATTAATGCAATCTCTCACCATAGAAGGCCAATAATAACCCATCCTTTTTCATCTTTATTTCCATCTTAGGACCTGACTGATGTGCACCACAAAGTATTTCAAGAACTTCAACCATCACTTTGCTAGCTTCACTTACACCTAGGCATCGTAGCCACATTTGTTCAAAGGATCTACGATATAAAGTGTTATTGACAAAATCATAGCGTACCAATCTCTTTTTGATTCGAGCTGTGAGTGATTTATTATTTGGTAATTTGCCTTCTTTAAAGTAGTCGATGAAGGCTTGCCTTCAATCATGTGACTCTTCTACAACAAAAGGCTTCACATTGCTTTTCTGAGGTAATGTCATTCTTAGCACTTCTTGGTATAACTTCTTGTTGATTTTGGGGAGTATGAGGAGTAACCTGAGTTGTATTCTGCTTTGTCAAATTTGGTAACCCCTCTACCTGGGATTGATACTTTATTAGCTCTAGAACTCATTGAGTAAATATGATGATCATGACATAATCACTATTCATACTTGTCATTTCTTTAGCTAATTTTGCTAAGCAGATGGCTTTGCTATTCTTGGATCGAGAGACTCAAGTTAGTGTGATATTTGGTATCTAATTCATAAGCTCAAGAACTCGCTTATGATAGAAAGCTAACTCAAGCTTGTTGATTTTATATATGTCAAGTACTTGATTTATAATAAGCTGAGAATCGCCAAAAATATATATGTTTTGAATGCCTATGAAAATAGCTTCTTCTAGACCTGCTACTAATGCTTCATATTCAGCTTCATTATTAGTTCTTAACTCTGTCAATCCATATGATCGTCTCATTATCCCTCCTTTTGGTGTTATGAAGACAATGCCGATTCCTGCTCTTGCTCTTGAAAAATTTAGATGTTTGACTTATTTGATGGATGAGGCTCCATCAGAGTACATTTCTTAAATTTGTGATTTTTCTCTTTCATGAATGAGCATAATTTGCTCATCGGGTAAATCATCATTAAGAAAAGAGTCTGTAGGGATGGGATGTGCAGCTAAAAAATTTACTAAGACTTGTCCCTTCATTATTTTCTGCGAAATGTATGTGATATCAAATTGTAAAATAATACTTGCCCAATCAGCGGTCTTGTTATCAAGTATTTCAGCAGATTGATCCTTGAGATGAGGGTAATCTTATGCGATAACATATAGTGATAGAGCTTTTAGACTGCAAAGATCAATGCTAAACAGTGCTTCTCTATTGTGGAGTATCTCATTTCTACTCCAATCAGCCTCTGACTGATATAATAAAGAGCATTCTCTTTACTTTATTCATTATGTTTTACCAATAATTCCCCGAGAGACTCTTCTAACATAGTTGTGTATAGAATGAGGGGCTTCACAGGAATGGGCACTGCAAGGATTGGTGGATTTAAGAGGTAGCATTTAATGCTATTGAAGGCTTCCTGACAATCTTTATCCACTTGAATGGAGCATCCTTCTTCATTAACCTTGCAAATGATTGACAGCATCCTAATAGATTTGATATAAATCGATGGATGAATGCAAGTTGTCCTTGTAAAGAATGGAGCTGATGCAAACTCTTCGATGGAGGCATCTCCATAATTACCTTGATTTTAGCAAGATCTATTTCAATACCTCTGTGAGGTACAATGTACTTAAGAAATTTTCCAGAGGATATCCCGAATACACATTTTAGAAGACTCATCTTGAGATCATATTTTCTGATTCTCTTTAGCACAATTCTCAAGTCTTCAAAATGGTTTTCACAGTTTAAGTTCTTCACCACCTGATCGTCAACATAACATTCCACCTTTTTATAAATCAACTCATAAAAAATACGAGTCATGGCTCTTTGGTATGTAGCTCTAGCATTTTTCAAGCCAAAGGGCATGACCGTGTAGTAATAGATGTCGATAGGTGTTTTGAATGATGTATATTTTTCATCTTTAGGTGTCATTTTGATTTGGTTGTATCCTGACGATCTGTCCATGAATGAGAACATGTCATTGTTGGAAGTGTTGTCCACTAGTAGTTCTGATATTCGAAAAGTCATCTTTTGGGCACGCCTTATTTAAGTCTTGGAAGTCAATGCAGAGACAAATTTGACCGTTCTTCTTCCTAATTAGAACAATGTTGGCTATCCAATCTGCATACTTCTCTTCTCGGATGAAGCCTGCTTTGATCAACTTTTTAGTTTCTCTGACTCTGCCAGATGAGCTATCCTCCTCGATGCAACCATCTAAACTCTATTTCCATAAGTAGTTTCAAAATCATAGTCTGAATCAAAATTACTTATTTCATACTCTGCTTTTCTTGAAAGCTTATAAGTTCCCTTAAGTTCGACAGGCATATCTTCTTCTTCTTCTTCCGTGTCACTTCCCAAATGAGAAACTAATTTTCCTGACTTAGGTGCAGAATCAAGTGTTTTAGAGAGAGTCTTCCTCTGCTTTCTTTCACTCTTTCGTGAAATTACTTTTTAGTTCAAGAAGTGGATGCTACCACTTCAAGAGGCTTTGTTGGTTTAGGCTCTTTGAGGATGAAGTACTTTGCATCTTCATAGATCTTTTCTTCATTGATGGAGAATGGTTGTAGATTACGGGAATATTGAATTCTACTCCATCTTTGAGATACTTCATACATTGATGCATAGTTGATGGGACCATGTCATACTCATGACCATGGACCCAAGAGAGCTCTAAATGATGTATCATCGATTATATGAAACTTGGATCTCAGATATAAAAAATATTGAACTTGAGTTTTACCCCTTTTCATTAAATCCATGAACCATCAACTTATCTCTCCCAAGATGTTGTATATCAAGAGATAATCCTCTTAATACCTTTAGAGTCATAAGATTGATAGAAGAACCTGGATCAATCAATATTCGACTGATCGAGATGCCATCACTCTCTACAGTAACATAAAGAGGACGATTGTGATCCATTGTTCCCAATATAAGATCTTCTTCAGAAAATGTGATTACTAGGAGATCTTGAGTTTGCAAAGCTTCAGTCATGCATTTCTCAACAAAGTAAGCTTCATAACTCTCCGGATCTTTTTGAGCCTGTATCAAAGTTTCTCGAAGGTCTTTTGGCATCAAGAGAGCCTCATACAAACTCAGCAGATCTTTCTCGATGTGAATATATTATCTCTTCTCGCCGATTTAGGCTTTATCCTAGAATTTTGGAATGATATCCTCATTGACTTCAATTTGTTTTCCTTTATCTTTATTTGCATTTCCCTTCTTTGATGATGGTGGTAAGACTTTACCACTTCTCAACTGAACTTGAACCACCATATCTTACTCAGATTCTTCTGAACAGGTTATTTCTTCAAATTCTCTTCTTATTCTGGAAAATTGGCCAACAGAGCTAGACTCATTTTCCAACATCATATATTTTATATGTGATGATATTGATGAGTCTGACTCTTCTCTATCGAAAAAACACAGATCTTCATCTGAACTATTACTATCTTGTTGAGTCATTAAACAAAATTCAGACATTAGCTCCTCAGGCTCTTCTTGCTTTCCTGATAAAAATTTTGACAGGTTGGTGTCACTTCGGAGTAACTGATATTCAAGAATATCTGACATCACGTAGATGAATCAGCATGTCTTTACTGGACAAGATTCATCATTATTGTCTTCATTTGATTCAGTAATGTAAAGTTTAGGCATGAAGTCTGCAAGCCTAAATGGTCGTCACCGTGATACTCATCTAGATTGTTAATGATCTTTTGAGTTGTAGTTCTCTTCTTGATCTTCCTTTTCTTAGCCTTTTTTTGATTTATGAGGCTTGGCTTGGTAGATTACTGTCTGACAAAGTAGTTATGATATGGTAGAAGCCCAAATACTTGGTTTAGGTATCTCTCTTAAGTCCAATATAGGTTCAAGTGGTGATTTGCACTTAACACTAGGGATGTATTTTAGCTGCTTCAATATTTTCACGCTCTTTTAGAGACTACTGTTTGTCATTTTTTAGTTTGTGTTGATTTCTCCTTTTGTTCATCTTTGCTAGATGATACGAAAGAGGACGTAATCATCCTTGTAGAATCTCTTTTTGGGTTGACTAGAACACTGTCAGATAGTGTAAATTCACCTCGTCAATACTTCCTTTCTAGCCAATCTTTGAATACATAACAATCTTCAATAGGATAATTGATCATCCGATGATAGGGATAATAGTTTGGATTATAGACTTGATTAGTTTCTTTAGGCCTTTTAATTTATGGTAACTATAGACCAACTTTGACTGCTTGCCAAAATAATTTAGCCACACTATCCCTTCTAAAGGAATATTCTTTGTTCATCTTTTTTAAGAGACGCATTCATCATCTCTCGTTATTAGATGCTCCCCACCACTTGAAAATGTCTGAGGTTTGTCATTACCTCCTAATATCAATTATGGCTGTGGATTATAATAAACAAGCTTTTTACCTTTATCATCATTGTATATTGGCTTCTTCCCTTTATCCACATTATATATCCCCCACTTTTTTCCATTTGAGCTATAAGAGGCTGCATGAATTTCATTTCTTCTTGAGTCTGAAGGTTTGTTTCTCTTTGTTTTATCTGCATAGACTTGACTTATATAACTTTTCAATTTAGCCACCGAGCAAGTCCCGAATTTGCAATCGACGTCATGCATATAAATGGTGTCATTTTATCATCCATATTTTCCATTAGCAATTGTATTGCATGTTCTTCTTCCAATTGTTGCTCATACTTCATACTTAGGTTGCACCAATGACTTATAAATTTTGTCACTAACTCATCCTTCCTCTTTTTCAGCAAGGCAAGGTCTGATTGTAATTTTTTTGATTGCACTAGCAAACCTCTTCACAAATATAGTCTCTAATTCAGCAAATATTTTAACTGAATCATTCGATAATTCTATGTACTATTCAAAAGTAGCTGAGGTCAAGATACTGATGAATTGACGAAAAAGTAATGCATCATTCCCTCTTGTGTTACCACAAGTAGCCTTAAATTGGGCTAGATGTGCTTTGGATTACCAAGCCCACTGAAAGTATTGAATTTCAACACCAAGTAACCTTTTAGGTACGGCACTTGGTCATATTTTGCTAGGTAAGGGAGACCCTTACACACCAACTTTCTAGCCTGCTATGAGGCTATGACTATCTTTATCTTTTTATTGATTATTATTTCTAGCTGAGCAGCTGTTATAGTTCCCAATATGCTAGCCAGATTTTGAATTATCGATTGGAGAGGTGTTTGGTTAACTTCATTCCTCGCTTCATGCATAGTATGTACTGTAGGAGCTTGAGGTACCACAGTGGCTGGTGATATAGAAGTTATCATTCCTCGCTTCATGCATAGCTAAATTGGTGCTGCACTTGATGTGATATTCTTCTGCCATGATGTTCATTTGTAACATCATATCATTCATTTTATTACCCAACTATGCAATCTCCTTGTCTTTGACCTCCATTTGGCGCTATATTTCTATTTGCTCTCTAGCTAGTGCCATGGCGTCAATCAGTACAAGTTCTTATTATTCTTCTTCTTCTATTTCTTGTTGTTGTTTTGCTCCTTGCTCATTTTTAGGGGGAGAACTTGACATTCTTCTTGTGTATTTGCAGAGACTATATTTAATGATTGATTATAAAAGCGTACCAGATTATTTCTTGGTTTAACCATATAGACAGCCTCGACACCCATGATCTCTTTCTTATTCTGATCTTCTTCTTCTTCATCATCACCAAAGATCAAGAGCCATCCTCTATTTACTTCTGTGAAGAATCTTCTTCATAAGTGTCAAATTCAAATTCATGTTCCCGAGTTTTGTGTTGATGAAGTTCATATATCTCTGACCATATAGACAACTTCTATTTCCATAGAATCTATTTCATTATTTTCTTCCTGCACACGAATTTTTGATCGATGTTTTTAGTAGATCTCGAGTTCAATGTGCGGAACAAGTACTTCTTCTATTAAAGGACCACGATCAACATCAACCATCTCTTGTAGGGGCGAAACTGATCGAATGGGATCCCCTAGAGGATTCTCCAGGGTGTTGACCATCATATCTTTCATTAGTGATATCCCTTCTTTTGGGTATCCACTTCTGATGAATTGATTTTAAGGTGGATTTTTTAGTATATGTATCAGATGTCACACCTCTTATATTACTCAAAGTTTCATTATGGGGCCTTGGCCTCCATATTTGCTTATCCTTTCACCGAGACCTTTTGATAGCAGATTCTTGGACATGAGGTCCAACTGTCACACTCTGATACTCACCATGCGAAGCGTACTGGGCTCGTTGGCCAGTTACCAGAAGAGATGACAACTTTTTTGGTGGAGCTTCAGTATTTTCATCACCACAAGCCTCTGAAATCTTCTTTTCATTAGGCTTTTGTTCTTAGCTACTTTGAGAACTTTATATCCCGACATTGTTTGCCTCCTCTGGTGGTGGAGCTTGACATGGTTGGTTCCGGGACTTTATTTCACCAATAGAACTATTCCTCTTTGACCACTTTAGATTGTCAAAGTTGTAGGTAGAATACTCACTTACGACGATTTATTCACTAGGTCGAAAGGGGAACTACTAAGCCCTCAAATTCTCCTTCTTCTCTCGGTTAATTTTCTCACCGACAGGAAGCTTCATGATCATGCTTTCCCAAAAGGTACAAAGGTTCAATCTAGCAGAGGAATTAAAGACACAGTTTTTCCCTTGATGATTCTTTTCATCACTGGAGCTTCAGATTGACCTAGCCTTTTGAAAACTAAAGTTCTCTATCGAGAGATGGCTGTTGAACTGGTTGGTGCACATGGCTAGTATGAGCTTCAGTAACTTGAGTCCTTCCAACATGACTTCAGATGAATGTACCATGGGTGGGTACTTCAGTAGTTACAGCTACGATAGCTAGAAAATTCAAGCTACCAAATTGAATGGTAGCCCCGACATCTCCTGTGTTGATGATGACATTGGCTAGGCAAATGTTCGCACCATGAACTAGCTGAACGGTGAAAGGAGTGCTTTGTAGATCCATTTCTACAAAAGTGAAATATGGGGATTAGTAATTAGCAATTATTATTTCCTCCCATACTTTCAAGAAGCAGAGGCATGACAGAACAAAGTAATGGTGTAATAATGATATACTCTACGAAATGATTCATTCTATATAGAGCCTCAAATTAAATGTATTATACACTTAAATCACCATTTTGTTATTTTGAAGATTTTTTTAAAGATATTGCTATATGACACCAAAGAAAGAAAGTCTCCAAATCCATGTGGGAGCTCAAAAATTCGGCACCATCCTCTCAATAATTTTTTGAATATTGAAGAGAGTGTGATTTGAGATGTTGTAATTTAAGATGAGATAGTGTTACATAAGACACTACCAGAGATTTCAACCTCATTTTGGAGAGAACTTTAGATCTTCTTCCATCGTCCTCAATAAGTGAGAGAAGGTGAGTGGCCTAAGTGGAAGAAGAGATGTCCATGATCATTGAAATGCGGATGATAGTTGCCCAACCCGACATGGATCCTCATCGACACACACGTGATGTCATCAAGAAACAAGATCAGACCAAGGATAGTGTTTATCTAAGGAGACAGGCTTAAGTCTACCATAGCTGACAGAGGGTTGTTTGTCCTATCAAGTATACCCTATGATTGATAACTCAAATGGCAGAGCCATTGGAGAGCATACGGACTATGGTCGTGATCGTAATATAATAGAGTCGGATTGGCCAAACCACCCGATCAGAGGACTCTGGTCACAACTGCTTCATTTGTGGGGCCTATTAGCCAAGCCACGCAGTCAGAGGATAAGGGTCACATCCTTATTGGTGTGAGATTGATTGAGAGTGAACATAGCAGAGTACTTGATTTGACATTGGCTCTTTTGTGAGCTAGAGTTTTTTTAATTTATCACCCCCGAAAAATAGTTGCGGAAGGTGGAAAGATTGAGTTTGGTTAAAGTTTTTAGTGATAGAGTTTCATTTAAGTAGTTTCAGATTGATATTTAAAAAATAATTTAAAAAATTAATTAATTTGAATATGTTTAAGAGCTTTAGATCCTGCCAACTTTGTTTAGCTACTAATAGAGGATTAGATCTACTATCACCTGACAGAATCAGTTTCTCAGATATTTCACTTATTTGAAACTCTTTTATAACTTTTTAGGTTTTGTTAACCCGGACCCAATCCTAAGACTAAACCGAGAAGCAACCCATGCAGCATCCTCAGACACTTGAATTTAAGCATTCAACATAGTGTCGCGGCCCATACGGGTGTATAATAATTTCAAGTAATTTTATGTTTGAATTATGAGATTGGATTTCAGATTTTTCATTTAATTCCAACTTTAACCGATGCGGATATTAAAATTGACTTGAGATCTCTATGTCCCACATGTGTTTTATAGCTTAGATAACTTCACCTAATTAGTGATTTCATGGATTTTGAAAATTATAATTAGAATAAAAATTCTTAATTTTTTTATCAAGGAAAACTCCATAAATTTTGTAGATTTTTTTATATCATCTAAGCTTGTTGCATTCTTGGCTAAGAAAGAATTTTGATTTAGATTGTAGTTTAAAACATTATTTGCACTTAATTTACTTGTTGAGTTTTTGTAATTCTCCCAACTTAATTATGCTCAATTTACATCAATTTTGATTGGTTATGTTAATTTCGGTGTTTGTTGCATTAGCCCAACTCATTCTTATTAGCTAGCATAGTAATCATCTCCCTATTCGTATAAGAGTTATTAAACCCAATTTGGATTCATCCCTAGACTTTAAGTTTATTGTAAGTTTGTTATGAGTTTAGCATTAATCTCTCCCAAATTTCAATTAAAGCTTGTTTAATTTTGAGGAATTTACAAGAAAAGATAACTCACTCATTACTTCAATTTAAGCCATAGAAAAATGCAATTAGAGTTTGTGAGTTTAATATTAGCCTCCCCAAATTTTACTTGCATTTTAAATGAGTGTTCCTTTTTTTATGCTTTTAATTAAAATTAGTCTAAAAGTTTCCTACTTAGCATTCTTAAGTCTTCATTTTATCCTCCCATTTTTCTAAGTCAAAAGATTTGATCGAATTTCTCCTGTCCCTATGTCATCTGATCAAGTGTTTTGCTTCCATGCCATGTTGAGAGAGGGTGGCTCATGACCCCACTGATATTTTCATCTCGCATCCGTTGAGCTGATGAGGCCTTTAGACCTGAAAGAAGACATACAATGCAATATATATTCATTCCCCTCCTTCCCCCCTTTATTTTTCTAAGTCTAGAAATTAGACAAAATTTCAACAGCATTTCATCTAGGGGGAGCGACATCTAACAAGTGTTGGCTTGCTCGATACACCCTGTTGAGCATAGCTAGTGGTGTCTTATGAAACCACAGCCTGTTTTTTATCTCATCATGCCCTTTTGAGCACAACGAGGTCCTTAAACCTATAAAGAAATGCAACTATATATGTATATATATCCATTCATAGATCATGCATGTCCTGACGCATTTTTGGCGTGCTGTAATGCTAGGAAAAGGAACGGGGTTAGGTATGCGATTGGGAATGCAAGGCAAGAAGTACGACGCCAAAAACTGAAAGAATAATTCACCTCTTGATGATGTTCTTTCCTGATTTGCAGTGAAGCGAAGGTGGGAAGGCTAAAGCGAGGGATGCGACGCTAGAAATCAAAAGAAGAATTCGCCACTTGACGATGTTCTTCCCCCAATTGTGGCGAAGTGAAAATGGGACCGCTAAAGTGAGGGGTGCGAAAATCGAAAAGAAAGAAGAATCATTGGCGATGTTCTGATCAGGCAAAGCAAAATGAGACAAAATGAGTGACACAAGAATCAAAATAAGAATTGCTTGATGATGTTCTTCCGATGCGGAAGTGAAAGTAGAAAAGTGAGGTGCGGGGAGGACGCGCAGTCGGTGGGATGCCGAAGTGGGTCCAGAATCGTATTGGTCGGATTGCAGTCCAGCCGGGTTTGCGCAAATGAGCCACAAAATTGCGAAAGGCAGCGTGGCGGGGCGTGGGCCTGGTTGACGATTCACCGGCTGGGGCGGGCTGGCCAACCAGCATGGTTTTATGCAGATCGTGGATGGAGGGTTTTTTCACGGATGGCCTGACAATTATCGGATGGCAGCGGGCAGCGATATCTACCGCGATGGAAAACGGGTCGACACGATCGGTGTTAAATGCGGTCGCACGGGTCGAACCGCTAAGCGGCTCGGATCACGGGCGTACGAGCGAAGCGTCGAACCTTCGTTTATGGATGCCAGACCACAGTCGAGTGCGAACGTGGAGTGCGGTCCAGAACACAGCGGTGGGTGTGTGGCCATGGCTTTTATGGGGGAATGTGGAAGCATGGATCACGAAATTGAGATGGAGAGGGAATTTTGAAGATTACCTATGTGTAGAGAACTTTTTCAACGTGAGAGAGGAATGCATGAGAGAGAAACATGGGAGAGAATGAGAAGGGAAGAATCAAGAAGGAGTGGTTTTCAATTTTTTTCTCTTTTTTTTGGAGCAGTTAAAAAAATTGAAAAATAAAGTTGGGGAACGGAGCATGAGGGTAATTTAAGAATTTTAAATAAATTTAAATTTATTAGCGATTTTAATGTGGATTTCACACACATAATATATATATATATATATATATATATATATATATATATATATATATATATACATCCATGTAAGGCAATTGTTGTTCCTCAACCAATGGCGTTCATTTCATGATCGAGGTCATTCTGGTGAGGCCAAATCCATTTCATCAAAATGCGATCTCGCCATCACTCAATTTTCATGCAGACTCATTCGAATTAAGTGAAAATAGTCTTACTTGATAGATTTCAATGTTTTAAAGCCAATAACGTGATTAATTTCATGAACAAAGGTCATTTGATCCTCATCAGTTCCTCCTAACCTCGATATGTGTGTAGGCACGTTGACGACTCGAGCGCTTGATTAGTTGATCATCAAGTCAAGCAATATTTATATCCTGACCATTTTCAACGTTCTGAACATGATGGCAAAGTCCGTTCATCAACCAGAGGTCATTTGAGTTGATTTCGATGACGTCCTATGCATTTCAGCCTCGATTTATGTTATCACTTCAAATCACTTGACATTTGCACAGACTCGTCTAAATTGAGCGCAGATAGTCTCATTCGATAGATTTTGATGTTTTGAAGCTAACGATGCAGTCAATTTTATGAACGAGGGTCATTTGGCTTACCTCGGCATATCCTGACTTCGATATGCATGCAAGCATGTTGACAACTTGAGCGCTTGATCAATTGATCATTAAGTCGTACAATATTTATATTCTTACTAGTTTTGATATTCTAAACATGATGGCAAAGTCTGTTCATCCATAGGAGGTCATTTGATTTGATTTTGGTGATGTATTTCAACCTTGATTTGCGCACTATCACTTCAAATCACTCGACATTTGTACAGACTCATTCGAATTGTATGCAGATAGTCTAGTTTGATAAATTTTGACATTTCGAAGCTAACGACATGATCAATTTCATGAACGGAGATCATTTGGTCATCGCCATAGCATCCTAACTTCAATATACGTGCAAGCATGTTGATGACTCAAGTGCTTGATCAGTTGATCATTAAGTCATACAATATCTAAAACCTGACCAATTTTGATATTCTGAACATGATGGCAAAGTCTGTTCATCGATCGGAGTTCATTTGGGTTGATTTTAGTGACATCCAGTGCATTTCAACCTTGAGTTGTATGATGTTATTTCAAATCACTCAATATTTGCATAGAATCATCTGAATTGAGCACGAACAGTCTCATTTGATAGATTTCAATATTTCAAAGCTAACGACATAATTAATTTCATGAACGGAGATCATTCGAACATCATCGCAGCTTCCCGACTCTGATATGCACGTCAACGCATTGATAGCTCGTGTGCTTAATCAATTGCTCTTTAGATATTGCAATATTTATGTTTTGATAAATTTTGACATTCTGAATGAAAAACTGCTCATCAATCGAGGTTATTTCACTAATTTCGGCACCCACCATCCGAGCCTCAATTACTGTCACACCTCAAGTCCATCGAATTTAACTTGTGGGCTTGTCTTAATTTATGACACATATATGGAGGTCAACATCCCTCACCAAGCCCATGCTAAGAAATGTAGAGTAAAATAATACATCGACAGAACTCCCATTATCAATCAAAATTCACTTAACATTATAGCATGGGTCACCGATCTCTACATCGATGACAAGTGGATCTTAATGGGGAACTTGGACTCCTTCTAAGTCTGAGTCATTAAATGTGATGGAATGATCAATGAGATTTTTTTAACTAGTTCTTCAGAGGTGGCAATGAGGACTTGAATAGATAGTTGTGGTCCTCCTACAATTGATTCAATTTGTCCAACTATCTGGAGACTATTTTATTATTTATGTGATGATTGTCCTGATTGCCCCCCAGTTGGAGTTATGCTTAATCGATTGATCGCACAAATCAATGTAAATATCCTTATTGAATGAGCCTCGATCTCTTCTTTGAGTTGTTTACATGCCAAGTATGCCCATGACTTTGATGGATAATACCCTCGATTTTCTAAATTTGGTTTTAGTGGATGTGGGCACTTTATGGTCTCTTCACATCGAATGTCCATCAAGACATTAACACAAGATGTATTCAGTGGTGTGTATTCTTTTTCTGGTCGTGGTTCACATCATTGATGTGAGAGCCATGGAGGAAGATCACGACTGCCTTGTTGCTTCTTTTAATGGGATTATTGATCAGTGTTCTCTAGGGCACTCTTATGTTTTCTTGTGGATTATTCAAATTGTCTAGAATGGGCATTAATAGCCTCATCGACATAAATTAGTACTTCCACACGATGAACCAAGTCGGCATATGAGCAGACTGTATCTCGCATTAGTGATGAGTAGAAAGGCCCAGGATGGAGCCCTCCAAGAAAAACTCCTCTTAATAGTTCAGGGTCTGCTCCCGGTATTTTGTGAACCTCTAAGGAGAAACTCTGGAAGTATTCCTAAAGTGATTCACCCTCATTTTGACAAATGCCTAAGAGATGAGAGGAATCTTTAATGATCCTCCAGTTTGCAATGAACTATTCTATAAAAATCTTGGCGAGTTCAAAGGTATGGATGGATCCCCTTGGAAGGGAGTAGATCCAAGTACGAGCCTGACCCATGAGGGTGACTGGAAAGACCTAACAAAGTGTGTTAGGAGCTCGTTGGATATGCATGATGGTTCTGTAATGGTCGATGTGTTCGTATGGGTCAGTTGCCCCATCATAAGAGTCAATGCTAGGAAGCTTGAACCCTACAAGAATATAATGTTAAAAAATAGCTTCAGTCAAAGGTGAAGACTCCTGATTATCACGATGAGAGGAAAGATGATTTTATCTTTAAAGTGGAATTCTTCTCGTACTAAGCATTGTAATTCCGCACGTATAATATGGCAAAAGAATCAATAAAATCTTGGTAGAATGTGCCAAGCTCCGGTAATAATTGCGGATAGAATCACATGGAACTCAGAATGATTTAACGGCTAAAATCTAGATGCATACAATCCTCCAGTATTGGATCTCAGACTCTTTTCATTCAAACATTGCACATGATCTTCTAGAAAGATTCATTTTGCACATTCACCGATTGGGTCATGCCTATCAGGGGGAAGTGAGGCAGAAGCTTGGTGTCCTTGGTTCTAGGATTTGTTTCGAGAGTGATGGGAGTTTGAGCGGGAGGGTCCATTATTGTGAGTATTATGCCTGTTGGCCATAATGCAGGTGTTCATAGAGATTACGATTATGAGGTTTGCTTCCCACAGATGGTGCCAAACTTTTACGCACTAGAAAACCAAATGCAATAGAAGAAAAGTTTAAGTCTTAGCTTTGTTGTGAAGTCTAGCACACACATTCCAATATTTTAAGAATGAATAAGAAACTGTAGAATTTTTACTTGGAAAACCCCCTGAAGAGGGGGACAAAATCACGGGGCCTAGCCCAGTATAGATCTTCCACTATGTATCTATTTTGGAGTACAAAGTTTTCCCGATAATAGAATTACAGAATTATATATGAGAATGCCTAACAATGGGAATCCTGTAATAACAACAATTATGCAAGAGTTGGCAGTAGCTTGTTGGTGGCTTGATATGGTAAACAACAAATGATCCACGACGGATGGTGATGGTCGGCAGTGGTGTTGACGAATGAGATGCAATGATGGTGAATAAATGGCGATCGACGGTGGTGGTCGACAGCGATGATGATCGGTGGTGGTCGATAACGCCGGATGACCGAGGCAAATGACCGACGGCAACGGTGATGACCGACGATGGTGGTCAGTGGCGACCGACGATGGTGCTAATGACCCGGCACGATGACCGCGATGATATTGATGATAGAAGGCGATAGTGGTGGCCGATGGTGCTCGGCCCGGCATACACACGATGGTCCACGCCGAGTGGTGATCATGCTTGGAGGAATTTCAAGCTTTAGCTCTCTCTTCTCTTTTTTTGGGCTCTCATATGAAGAATGAGGGCTATTTATAGATTAGAGGGATGGAATTTCGGTAAATACATGCAAAATCGAACCACTCCATCAAATGACTCAAAATGATTCTCTTGATCATCTGATGTATTTTAAGTATTTAAATGCTCATATGAAGTCAAATTAAAAGATCTTGGGCTTGTTTGATCTAGCTCGTCAAGATGCTCGATTTGGTCATAAACAATCCATATTTAGAAACTATTTAGGATTTAACTGATATCCTAAAGTTTCCAATGATATTTTAAGTGTTTGATCTGGATTAGTTTCGACTTAAGATCATATTGCTTTTGACATCAAGTTGCGTGCTTCAACTAGTGGAATTTTCTAGTGCCATATTAGTTGCCCCCTATTTTTGGATGGCATTATCTCTATCATCCAAAAATATATGCCAAATAATCAAAAATAATAAATTCTTCAATGAAATATACAGATTCATTAACCATATACTTTGAGAGAATAGATCTTCATGGGTGCACAAGATTATGATCAAGTGCAGGGCCACCGCACAAGGCTTTGTTAGGCCACTCACCACGTGATACCGATGAGCATTTTTTAGGTTTTTTTTATTTTTTTCTGTTTCTTTCCATTTTTTATTTCTTTCTCTTTTTTCCCCTATAGTGGGTCTATAAAAACCCTCTAGGGTCAAATGAGGAGACACAACTCTCATAAGCTCTAGTGTTCTTCAGTGTTGGATGAGAAATTATCTAGAAGAAGTTCAAAGGCTAGGATAAAAAAAATATTTTCTCTTCTTTTTGTCAGCGAAGCTTTGACCTTATTCTTAAGAGAAGGTCATTCGCTTTGCTGATCAAGACCCATAGCTCATATGACAAAACTCTAGTTTTTCCTAGAGAGAGGAATCAACTATCCTCGTCGACCGGTTTGAAGCATGAAGGCCCGTAGTCATGCGAGGCTTCGCTTTTCCCTCAAAAGAGGCATCAACCGGCCCCTCGCCGATCACTGTGTTTGAGAGGCAATCAAGGCCCATAGTTCATGAGGCTCGATTTTCCATCAAAAGAGGTGTCAATGTCCCTCGCTAGACCAGTGGAGGTGATGAAGGCCCAGCTCATACGAGAGGCTCCAATTTTCCTTGAAAGAGGCCAATGAACATACCGGGTTTGAGGTGATGATCAGTTCATACGAGGCTCAAATTTTCCCTCAAAGAGGCATCAACTATCCTCATCGGACCGACTGGGTTGGAGGTGATCAAGACCCGTAGTTCATATGATGAGGCTTCAATTTTCCCTCAGTAGAAGCATCAACTATCCTCGTTGGATTGACCGGGTTGGAGGTGATCAAGGCCCATAGTTCATATGTCGAGGCTCCGATTTTCCCTCGAGAGCCCCCTCTGAACCGCTGGAGGTGATCAAGACCCGTAGTTCATATGGAGCTCGATTTTCTTTGAGAGAGGCATCAACTTTCGCTTTGACCGACCGGTTTGAAGGTGATCAAGGTCCATATTTTTTACTTCTTGTAGGAAATTGAATTTCTTGAAACTCCAATAGATAGTTTAATGGTTGATAACTACCAAGATGGCCGGTTTTGGAGTATCATTAAAGAGAAGTAACTTTTTTTCCTTTTTTGATCTCATATGTATGCTTATATTTTTCGTCAGATCGTAGGTGAAAATTTTTATTCAAAACTGTCTGTGTGCAACAAAGTCAGGAAAGGATATGTCCAAGTATTGGGGTGAGTGAGTTGTTTCACACAATTCTCAGACTTTTATCTTTCTCTCTTCTTTTTTACCTCATATTTATTATGTATTTTTGCAGGATGATTTCCAAAAGAAAACCAATAGCATGATAGTTACAGATGATATATCATCCACTATCATATTTACTTTAATGGTGCTCATAAATTTCATTTCCCCAATGAGTTGGTGACCAAAAAATTCGATCAAGCACGCTCGTAATACTTCACTATTTCTGAGATGATTCTTTGTGCGAGACTACGATTTCTTTTGGCACATGAATTGATTCAGGTCTTTAAAATATGTGGTGTAGCTTTATCACAATTTTTATTTCGAGCTTTAGTGATCATCATCTGACCATCTTCTTCTTTAGAGAGCGTGGTGCAACTTTGAACATCAAATACTTCTGTCGAATGTATATATTCACATGTGATGCTCAGGGATGTGTTTCTTATCAAGCTATAAAGAATTGAATATAATTTTCAGCACGAGATCCATCTAGAAATTGGTCTAATGGTTTTTTTTTTTTTTGAAAAAAGAGTGGGGCCTCCCTGAGAGATGAGGAAGATTGAATGACCTTCCAAATTTATTATTGATTGAAGAGAATGAAAACCTAATGACTCTTAATATTCTGATGTAGGAAGCTAAAGATGAGTTACGCCACACACACCGATATAAGTATATAATTGAAAATAGAATGTTCAAGGTCGGCCTTCCATTCAAGCAGGGAGATCTCATGCTCTTCCATTGAAGAAATCAAGTAAAGGTGATGAAAGGTCTCCTCATATTCATAGGATTCTTTCAAGAAGCCCATTACAAAATCAAGGTGACAACAATGTTTCTTCTTTAAAGAAATAGAAGACATGTGCCGAAGTAACAACATCCAATATTTTACGGGGAAGATGTTCACCCTAGTTAGCCTCTAAGAGTTTAGTTATCTCAACTCAAAATGGGGGAATTCATTTCTTGAAGCTACATATTTCTGAAGAGGTGTTAAAGCACATATGCAGTGGACGTTAATGAGCAGATGAATTAGTACGTTATCTTCCCTTTCTCTTTCATTTCTTCTAATCTTTTTTTTCTTTGTGTAATATTTATAGTTTTTTATTGCAGGTAGCCCAAACATAGGGATTATGGCTCATTTGGGTGTCGCTCTAGATGAGTGAAATACTGAATTTGTGAAGGTAAAATACTTGCAAGGTGAGTTTGAGCAAAATATGAGTGTTAAGGCCAAAGAAGTGGCAGCTCTGGAGGATCAGCAAATCGGGTGTAGAACTGAGCTAGAGAATATGTCAACTTCTCTTTCTCTCTAGTGTCAAGAGTTAGCATACTCATGATGAGTGAAGGAGGTGAGGCGATACTGCCATAAAGAGAAAAGACTCAAGGCATTTGCAGCAGAGAAGAAAGCTCTTGAACTAGAGAAGAAAGCATTACAGATCATCTCTCTGAGAAGGAACTTATAATGTCAGAGGCGGAACCAAACGAGGTATCCTTGAAGACAGTGGAAGACTTTAAGAACTCCCTAGCTTATCATGATGCTATCGAGGATTATATCCAAGAAGCTTATAATCATATTCTTGATGTTGAAGTGAAGGACTTGCAGCACCAATGTTTGGAGGAAGGCTTCATCCGAGGATTCCTTAGTACATCACAAAACTAGAGCTTTTATTAAGAATCTATCTCTCAGTCAAGTATCTAAAGACCAATCACCAGATTCAGAAGATGAAGGGGTTGAGAGTTAGTTTAAGGGAGCATCTTCCAGCAGTGAGGAGGACATTGATATCATGTAGTATCACTTGAGGATACATTTCTTTCTCTTTTATCTATGTATTGTTATTTATTAATATTATTTTTTGTATCCAAAATTTTGATTCTCTCTTATATCATCATGTTAGAGTTATCAATGACATTAGTAAACTAAAAATTTTGAGTGATTTGTTCTTATTTTATTTTGACCTATTTGAGGTGATTAGACAAAATATTATTCGATGTCCTGTACGGAAGAGGTCGTGGGAAGTCTACCATGGACTTTTTGGCCTATCCTAGGTATTAGTCAAAATATTATTTGATATCTTTCCTATTTGGAAGCGGCTGTTGAATGTCCAACAAGGACTTTTTGACCTATCCTAAGTATTAATCAAAGTGTTACTTGACTTTACCTAGAAGAGGAATATCCACGAGACCTAGGCATTGATCACTTCTCACTGGACAATGTGTGAGTTATGCATTCCTCACGTGGGAGGATTAAATGAAGGAGATTGTTTATATGGTGACAAGCTACCCTTTGTTGGTAGGAAGCAGTCCGAAGTAGGGCCATGTAATAAGTTTTGGGGAGTAGGTCCAAGTTCTAAGTTTTTTTACTATTACGATTGAATAATTGAACTGACTTGGAATCTACTAGATATAATAGCTTATGTGCCAAAACACAAATTATATGGTGTCTCACTAGTTGTGAGTGATGTGGTAAGCCCAAAGAACATTAGAGAGCTCCTCAACCCATTGCTCCTCAGCCTTCTCGAGATGCATTTTTAACCCTTTAATTATAGTCTTGTTGGTAGCTTCAGTTTTCCCATTAGTTTGAGGATGGGCTACAGCCGTATACAGCAGCTGAATGTGAAAGATCTTTACAAAATGATCTAAAGATTTTTCAGTAAATTGAGTTCTATTATCGTGATGATCTTTGTCGGAAGACCGAATCGATATATTATATTTTTTCAAACAAATTATTTAGCATATGTCTCTGTGATTTTAGAGAGTGGTTCAGCTTCCACCCATTTAGTGAAGTAGTTAACAACTAAAATGATAAACTTCCGTTGCCCTGATGCTACTAGAAAAGGTCATATAATATAAATTCCCTATTAAGCAAAAGGCCACGGGCTTTGAAGAGATGAGAGCTCTGTATGTTGTGTATGAGAGAGGTTAGAGTGCAACCGACAACTCACATATTTTTGTGAAACCAAGGTATCCATTTCAGACTTGCTCTTCCTCCTAGATGTTTACATATCCCGTGAGTGAACCTCTCTTACCCATGGTGAGAGGCATTTAAGGTATATAGAAAAATCTCATTTGTATAGTTCCCTCCAATGATAATAAAATTTACATTCTTGTCTTCTGAGATGAGTTGGGTCTTCGTGAAGGGTCCATAGAAAGGATAGGATGGTGTCCATCCACAAAGATTCCTTTGTCTCATTAATTGCTTGTATTACCCATGACCCTTGGATACTAGGAAAAATATTTGCTCAACATGTCTTCTTAAATAGATCTCAGGAGGTATGAACTTCGAGAGCATCACTAGTGTTCATCTCAAAGTATATGAATGATTTGATGTGTCTTGATATGGGCAAGAAGTGACTTCACCAAGCTGAGGTATTGTGCTAGATGGGGATTATGGACACTAAAATTTCTCTCAACCTGGGAGGCGACAAGCTAAGGGTCAGTGTAGATCATTAAGTTTTGAGCCTCACAATCGATGACAAGTCTTAACCCTGTGATGAGAGCCTCATATTCAGTCATATTATTAGTTACAGGGAATTTTAGGCAAAGTCCATACTCTAATCTACCATATTGGGGAACTAAGTAAGATTCCTATTCTAGCACCAAGATTTCTAAGCTCCATCAACATAGAGGGTCCATTGAGGAGACAAAGGGGTGTAATAGATAGCTCATTTGAAGTTGCACACTATAAAGCTCAAAGTACTTGAGACTTTATGTCTATCCCGTAGAAAATGGATATTGAACTCACCCAATTCTATTACCATTTGATTAACCTCAAAATGGCCCTCAATGGTATAAACACCATGGTGTGAGCTTGGAAGTATGGATGCAATTTTGGCCTAAGAAAACTAAAGTCAAGCCATCCGCTGGATGGATTATTTAGAGAGAATTTTGATGACATAGTAAGTAAGTTTTATTTTTTCTCGCACTAAAACTAAGCTTATCGAGATATAAGTATAAATGATAGATAGTATAGTAAGGGTGGAGATGCTAAATATTCTCTAGTTGCTCAAATACCAACATTCATTAGTCCAAAAATTATTTCTAGCTCCTTAAATATTTTAAAAAATGACAAGTATTTATCCCCAAAATGGGCTAAGTTATGGGATAAGGCGGTAATTTATTCATTCAAGCGTTGATCTTCCTTGATATTTTTTGGAGGAGCCAGATCTCTAAGCGCTCTAATTTTCTTAGGATTAGCTTCAAACTCAGGGTTGGTGATCATGAACCCAAGAAATATTCCTAATGTAACCCCAAAAGTACACTTGGTCGGGTTGAGTCGCATGTTATAATGTCGAAGAAGGTTAAAGCATATTTCTAAGTCAGAAATATATTGTGATTCTTCCAAGGTTTTTACTAACATGTCATCCACATATACCTCCATTATGTGTCCTAAGAGGTCTTTAAAAATCTTATTCATACGGCGTTGATAAGTAGCACCAACATTTTTTACTCGAACGATATAACTTGGTAACAATATAAACTTTTATATGTTTGAAATGATGTGGCTTCTTCATCCATTGGGTCCATTTTATTTGGTTGTAACTGAAAAGCATCCAAAAAATTGAGCATTTGATGCCCAGACGTAGAATCAACCAATTGATCAATTTCATCTTAAGATGAGATACCGAAGTAACAGCACCAAAAATTGATTGGATGGGCCTTCCAAAGATAGCGTTCTATGTCAAATCTGACTTGACCACCACGAATTGAATTGAATGAGTCACTTGTCGAGAAAATTCTCCAAGGATAACAGGAAGGTAGATAGATTGACTTTAGTTTAATTTTTTATTAATAGAGTTTCATTTAAGCAGTTTTAGATTGATATTAGAAAATTGATTTAAAAAATTGATTAATTTGAATATGTTTAAGAGTTTTAGATCCTGTCAACTCTATTTAGTCACTAATAGAGTCTTAGATCTACTATGTAATAGCCGATATTTCACGATTTGAAACTCTTTTATAAGTTTTAGGTTTTATTAACCCGCACTCAATCCTAAAACCTAAGCAACCCAAGCAACAACATCCTCACACTTGAATTTAAGCATTAAGCATAGTGTCAGGGCCCATGCGGGTGTATACTAATTTTAGGTAGTTTTGTGTTTGAATTATGAGACTGGATTTTAGATTTTTTTCATTTAATTCCAACATTAGCCTATGTGGCCTTTTCAGACATTAAAATTCACACTTGAGATCTCTATGTCTGAGCACATGTCGGTATTTATAACTTAGATAACCTCACCTAATTAGTGATTTCATGGTTTTTGAAAATCATAATTAGAATGAAATTCCTTAATTTTTTGTATTGAAGGAAAACTCCATGATTTTTATAGATTTTGGTTTAGTATCTCCTTCTGTCTGTTTATACAAAGGGTTTCAGATTTGGTGGCAAAGAAGGCATTTTGATTTAGATTGTAGTTTAAAATTTATTTGCACTTAGTTTACTTGTTGAGTTTTTGCAATTCTCCTAACTTGATTATGTTCAATTTACATCAATTTTGATGGGTTATGTCGATTTTGTTGTTTAGCCCTACTCATGCTTATTAGCTAGCATAGTAATCACCTCCATAAGAGAGTTATTAAGCCCAATTTGGATTCATCCCAGACTTTAAGTTCATTGTAAGTTTGTTATGAGTTTAACATTAATCCCTCCCAAATTCTAATTAAAGCTTGAGGAATTTACAAGAAAAGATAACTCACTCATTACTTAAACTTAAACCATACAGAAATGCAATTAGAGTTTGTGAGCTTAATATTAGCCTCCCCAAATTTTACTTGCATTTTAAATGAGTGTTCTATTTTTTTTCAAAATTTGCTTTAAAGGCTCTCCCCCCCTTTTTTCTTATTTGACGCTTTTAATTTAAAATTAGCTGTAGGTTTTCCTACTTAGCATTCTTAAGTTAGTTCATTTTACCCTTCCATTTTTTCTAAGTCAAAAGATTTGACGCAATTTTGGCAACCTCCAAAGATCATTCCTATATGTGATCCAGATCGTGGTGTTTTCACAGCATTGGGTTGAAATGTGACAGGATTACCACAATCCATTTTTTCATCTCATCACCTCGCTGACTATAATAATGAGGCCTTCAAACCTAAAAGAAGACATACACAATATATATTCATTCTCCCCTTATCTAAATAAAAATTTTGCAAGCATTTTATATAAATACATCTAACAAGTGTTGCTTTACTCTAGACAAGCAAGTGACACCATGAAAAATTTTCCTCTCGACGTGTTCTTCCTCGATTGAAGCAAAAAGATCTCAAAAAGAAAAAGAAGAATCGATTATACCATAGATGGGATGACTAAAGTGAGGGGTGCGATGCCAAAAATTGAAAAAATAATTCACTTGTTGACGATGTTCTTCCCGACATTATGTTTAAAATGGGACCGCTAAAGGAAAATCAAAAAAAGAAGAATTGTTGATGATGTTCTTCCGACAAAGCAAAAAAAAGCACCCCTAAAGTGAGGAGGGCGGATGTGGGATACTGGTCGGTGGGATGATAAATGGCCTATCAACAAAACAGGTACCTGATAACAAAACGCCATAATCAAGGTTACCTAAGATGGGTCGTGGATTTGCGCGAACCAGCTGGTGATGGATTGGTATCGGATTGTCCGAGCGCCGGCCGCCGCGGTCTTATGCATGATTCCGCAGACCAGGGTTTTTCTATGGATCGGGAGGATTACGCTTTTACGGATTGAAGCCGAATTACCGCTGCGGACTAATCAAGCTGCGATAAGTGAGAGAATCGGGTCGGGTCAATGCTTGCACAGAGAACGCAGAGTCGATCACCTGACACCTACGTAAGCGGGTCGGGGGTCGAGCTGGTCGAGCTTTACGGATGCCAGACCTAGTGGGGAATGGAGTGGGTTGCATGCATGGGACCTACGGTGAGGGCCGGGCTTTATAATGCACGAGAGGTGACTGGGGATCTAAAACCGAGAGGGAGAGGGAATTCCAA
Source organism: Cymbidium sinense (assembly GCA_021442155.1). Classification (NCBI taxonomy): domain Eukaryota; kingdom Viridiplantae; phylum Streptophyta; class Magnoliopsida; order Asparagales; family Orchidaceae; genus Cymbidium; species Cymbidium sinense. The sequence goes on from CM038225.1 coordinate 104,094,032, forward strand.
AGATTAACTATGTGCGGAGAACTTTTCCAATGTGAGAGAGGAATGCAGGAGAGAGAAACATGAGAGAGAATGAGGAGGGAAGAATCAAGAGAGAGTGGTTTTTAGTTTTTTTTCTTTTCCTATAGCAGTTAAAAAGAATTTAAAATATAAAAAGTTGAACGATATAAATGAGGGTAATTTTTTTAAATAAATTTAAATTTATTAAGCAGTTTTAATGTGGATTTCACGCCGGTAAATTCACATAGTCAATATATATATCAATTGATGGTAATTTTGTTGTTCTGAACGTAATGGCATAGTTTGAATCTGAGGTCGCTTGGTTCAAATAACAGAATTGAGTTCATTTACTCAAAATGCGATCGCCGACGCTTGATTTTTGCACAAACTCATCCGAATTAAGTGAGAATAGTCTTACTTGATAAATTTTGACATTTTGAAGCCAATGGCATGATCAATTTCATGAACGAAGGTCGTTTGATCCTCGTTAGCACCTCCTGATCTCATTATATGTTCAGCGCATTGACGACTCAGCTTGATTGATCATCAAGTCGTGTAATATTTATATCCTGACCAATTTCGATGTTTTGAATGTGATGGTGAAGTCCGTTTATCGATCGGAGGTCATTTGAGTTAATTTCGGTGACATCTTGTGTATTTCAGTCTCGATTTATGCATTATCACTTCAAATCACTCTACATTTGCACAGACTCATTTGAATTGAGTGTGGACAGTCTTATTTGATAGATTTTGACATTTTGAAGCTAACGATCAATTTCATGAACGGAGGTCGTTTGATCCTCGTTAGCACCTCCTGACCTCAATATATGTGCAGGCGCGTTAACGACTCGAGCACTTGATCAGTTGATCATCAAGTCATGTATTATTTATATCCTAACCAATTTCGATGTTTTGAATGCGATGGTGAAGTCCATTTATTGATCGGAGGTCATTTGAGTTGATTTCAGTGACATCTTGTGTATTTCAATCTCGATTTACATATTGTCACTTCAAATCACTCTACATTTGTATAGACTCATTTGAATTGAGTGTGGATAGTCTCATTTGATAGATTTTGATATTTTGAAGCTAACGATATAATCAATTTCATGAACGGGGGTCATTTGTCTTATGTCGGTGCATCCTAACTCTGATATGCGTGCAAGCATGTTGATGACTCGAGCGCTTGATCAATTGATTATTAGGTCATGCAATATTTATATTCTGACCAGTTTCAAAGTTTTGAACATGATGGCAAAGTTCGTTCGTCGATCGGAGGTCATTTGAGTTGATTTCAGTGACTTCCTGTGTATTTCAACCTCAATTTACGCATTGTCACTTCAAATCACTCGATATTTACACAGACTTGTCTAAATTGAGCATGGATAGTCTCATTTGATAGATTTTGACTTTTTTAAGTTGAGGACGCGATCAATTTCATGAACGGAGGTCATTTGATCATCGTCGTAGCTTCCTACTTTGATATATGTGCAAGAATATTGATGACTCGAGCACTTGATCAATTGATCATTAAGTAATACAATATTTATATCCTGATCAATTTTGACATTCTAAAGGTGATGGTGAAGTCTGTTCGTCGATCAGAGGTCATTTGGGTTGATTTTGGTGACATCCAGCATTTCGACTCTTTTATTTGCGTGTCACTCAAAATCTGATATTTGAATGACTTGTCTGAATTGAGCACGAACAGTCTCATTTGATAGATTTAGATGTTTTGAAGCCAATGGTGTGATTCATTTCATAAACAGAGGTCATTTGAACATTATCGTAGCTTCTTGAATCTGATATGCACATCGAAACATTGATGGCTCGAAAGCTTAATCAATTGCTCGTTAGATTTTGTAATATTTATAATTTGATCAATTTTGATATTTTGAATAGGATGACAAAGTCTGTTCATCGATCGGAGGCCATTTTGACCATTTTTAGTGCCACATAGTGCATCTTGAGCCTCAATTTGCACTTTCACCTACGAAGTCCATCGAATTTGACTTGTAGGCTTGTCTTGATTTATGACACATATGTGGAGGTCAACAAATGCCCCCAACAAATGTGATTCATGCATGGAGCGAGTCATGTTTGTTGAAATCAGGTTGACCCTTTGGGCTGGCCACATAATTTGGATTCTTTCGGCTTTGAATGCAATAGCTTACAGAGCTTTGATAAGATTTGTCATTAGTATCTATTTAATGCTAAATGATGCTTGATGATGAATCGACTGTTCTTACACCATCAACTATCTTTTGGCTTTTCAAGATCTCTTTCTTTTATGTCCTTACAAATTTGAGCCTCCTCTGACCCTAGCTTCATGCATGGTTGGGTTTGATAGAAGAATTGGTCTACTTATTTTGATGAAGGACTCCACTAGGGAATCAGTTTATCCATTCTTGATCAGATTTGAAATTCCTTCTGTCCTAGCTTTGAGCTTGATGGACTTGATGAAGAACTGACCTGATTTGTCAATATTGACTAGTCAGGAAGTGTATGTATGTCATGAATCTTGTGCTTGCTGCCTTGATGGACTCATTGAAGGGTACATACAGATGACCTAGTCTTCTGACTTATATAAGGTCAATGTTGAGTTATTAGTCTAGCAACGTGTGCTTTAACAGACTGAATAACCACAAAATTCCTTTAGTTCAGTCATCGGCTTTGTTTGAACTATGGAATTGCTTCCTCAGTCCTGTGCTTTCTACTTTGACGTACTTGATGAGGAGATTGGTTTTGATCTGTGCTTTGAGCTTGATCAGATCATTTGAGAATAGATTGAAATATCACCTTGTAGGTAATATGAAGATTGATTTGAGGCAACCCTAAATTGAGCATTTCCTCAACTTGTCCTGATCTATCAATCAAGTAGAGAGATCTCTTGGATCCTGCTTGTAAATCACTGGATGCGAGATTGAGCCTATCATCATAGGATCCGATGAGTGAGGGCTCTTTCACTACGGCCTTTTCTTGGCTTGTTGAGTGAGGAGAGCATCAACAACTCGACCATATTTGGGCTTGTTGAGTTTGACCTTTAGAACCTACTCGAGTCTTCGACTTAAGCTGTAGTGGATTGGTGGTTTTGTCATCAGACTGATGAATGGGGGCTCTTTCAATGTGGTCTTTTCTCGTAGCTTGTTGAGTCAGGAGAGCGTCAATAACTTGATCATTTGTGGGCTTGTTGATTTCGACCTTTAGAACCCAACTGTGTCCTAGACTTCAGGATGTAGAGGTTGATGTTTCTCCAACTTAGTTAATTGAAGCTTCTGAACTCAATAGTTCTTCTTAGTTAATCTCCACAATTTGGCAAATCTGGGAGATAAACTTCTTGACATTTAGTGTCTTTTATGCATAGAAATAGATTATTTTGTTTCATGCCAACATGCAACTTAACATGATAATCATAGATATATTTAGGATTTTGTAATGCTCAATGTCAACTGAATCAAAATATATTTGATCTCATCTTATGACGTCAACTCAAATAAACTTAATATAAACTAAAAAATGTCAACTGTCTTGTAGGGGGAATTCTAAAGTACATTTAGGAGAATTTTTAAGATGAAAATATACAAATACATCCATATTTGAACTGATGTACTCTAAAGAAGATTTTAACATACAACATTGATTTCATCTGAATATAAAAATCTAAAAATGCCAGTGTGTAATAGGAGAATTTTTATGGAAAAGTTCTTCATCTGAAGTATGTTTATTTAGGGATCTCATGAAGCACCATGTCCCCTAAATAGATATACTAAAAAAATGCCTGTGGGGATTCTATTACCTCGAGAATGTGGTCATCAAGTATAGTACTTTTCAATATCGATCATTAATTGGATGCATTGGTCTTTCACCCTTTAGGTTAATGAGTTGGTATGCCCCTCCTTGGTATACCTTTTTAATGACAAAAAGGCCTTTCTAATTAGGCTCAAATTTGCCACTAAATTTTCGATTAGAAATAATTGGTCTTCTAAGCACCATAACCAATTCTCTTTTTTGGAATGTTCGGAGTCACACCGTATGGTCAAAAGCCCTGGACATCTTTGCTCGATAGACTTCCAAATTTTGATGAGCTTGCAATCTAACTTCATCAAGCACGTCGAGTTCCTTCATTCTCAAATGGGCATTTTGATTTTTAGATAGACTGTATTGGATGGCTATTCGAAGTGAAGGCAACTCAACTTCAAGCAAAGAACCGCTCAGCCCAAATACCAATGAATAGAGGAGTGGTTTTAATGGCATCTTGTAGGTAGTTCGATATGCACACAATGCCTCTACTAGCTTGGTATCATTCTCTCTTATTTTAGTGAGAATCTCCTTGAGCTGCCTTGACTAATATCTTGTTGAAGGCCTCGCCAAACTATTTGCTCTTGATTATATATTGAAAGCCAATCAATTTTGTGTCGATCGATGAATCTATAAATCTTTATACTTTTGAAAGTTGTGTAATTATCATAAATTATTTGGCGTGGCACTCCAAATCTACAGACTACATTATGCGTGAAGAAGTTGATCACTTGGTCAACAATAACTTCTTTAAATGGGGTAGCTTCACCCCACTTAAAGAAATAGTCACGGATGATGCGATGTCTACAATGATGGATCAATTGGTCCAATTACATTGTACCCCAACATTCAAATGTCCAGGATGCTATTGTTGGGTGTAATGGATTTGGAGGTTGATGGATGAGATTCCCATGTACTTGACACTCATGACACTTCTTAGCATGATTAATGTAATCTCTCACCATAGAAGGCCAATAATAACCCATCCTTTTCATCTTTATTGCCATCTTGGGACTCGATGTGCACCACAAGTCTTTCATGAACTTCAACTATCACTTTGCTAGTTTCATCTACACCTAGGCATCATAGCCACATTTGTTCAAAGGATCTACGATATAAAGTGTTACCTACAAAAGCATAGCGTAGCATTCTCTTTTTGATTTGAGCTATCAATTTCTTATTATTTGGTAATTTTCTTTCCTTAAAGTAGTCGATGAAGGCTTGCCTCCAATCACGTGACTCTTCGACAACAAAAGGCTTCACACTGCTTTTCTGAAGTAATGTCATTCTTAGCTCTTCTTGGTATAACTTCTTGTTGATTTTGGGGAGTATGAGGAGTATCCTGAGTTGTATTGTACTTTGTCAAATTTGGTAACCCCTCTACCCATGGGATTGATACTTTATTGGCTCTAGAACTCATCAAGTGTATGATCACATGACATAACTATTCATACTTGTCATTTCTAATTTTGCTAAGCGCTTTTGCTATTCTTGGATCAAGAGACTCGAGTTAATGTGATATTTGGTATTTGCTTCATAAGCTCAAGAACTCGCTTATGATAGAAAGCTAACTCAAGCTTGTTGATTCTAGATGTCAAGTACTTGAATGTCGAGAATCGCCAAAAATATGTAAGTTTTGAATGCCTATGAAAATAACTTCTTCCGCACTGCTACTAATGCTTCATATTCTTCATTATTAGTTCTAGTTCTCAATCCATATGATCATCTCATTATCCCACCTTTTGGTGTTATGAAAATAATGTCGATTTCTGTTCTTGCTTTTCAAAAATTTAGATGTTTGACTTGTTTGATCGATGAGGCTCCATCAAAGTACATTTCCCAAATTTGTGATTTTTCTCTTTCATGAATGAGCATAATTTGCTCATCAGGCAAATCACCATTAAGAAAAGAGTCCATAGGGATGGGATGTGCAGCTAAAAAATTTACTAAGACTTGTCCCTTCACTGCTTTCTACGGAACGTATGTGATATCAAATTGCAAAAATAATACTGCCCATCTTGCCAAGTGACTCAACGCTATCTTGTCATCAAGTATTTCGGATCGATCCGAGATGAGGGTAATCTTGTGAGATAACATATAGTATGAGCTTTTGACCGCAAAGATCATTGCTAAATAGTGCTTCTACCGTGGAGTATCTCATTTACCCAATCACCTCAATGATATAATAAAGAGCATTCTCTTGCTTTCTTCATTGTGTTGTACCAATAATGCCCAGAGACTCTTCTAATGCTGTATAGAATGAGGGCTTGAATGGGCTACAAGGATTGGTGGATTTAATGTAGCTTTTAATGCTATTGAAGGCTTCCTGGCATTCCTTATCCCACTTGAATGGAGCATCCTTCTTCATTAACCTTGCAAACGATTGACAGCGTCCTGACAGATTTGATATAAATCGACGGATGAATGCAAGTTGTCCTTGTAAAGAATGGAGCTAACGCAAACTCTTCGTGGAGGCATCTCCACAATTGCCTTGATTTTAGCAGGATCTATTTCAATACCTCTGAGGTACAATGTACCAGAAATTGAGGATATCCAATGCACATTTTAGAGGACTCATCTTGAGATCATATTTTCTGATTCTCTCTAGTACAATTCTCAAGTCTTCGAAATGGTTTTCAAGGTTTAAGCTCTTCACCACCAGATCGTCAACATAACATTCCACCTTTTTATGAATCAACTCATCAAAAATACGCGCCATGTCTCTTTGGTATGTAGCTCCAGAATTTTTCAAGCCAAAGGGCATGACCGTGTAGCAATAGATGTCGATAGTGTTTGAACGATGTATTTTTTCATCTTCGTCATTTTGATTTGGTTGTATCGACGATCCATCCATGAATGAGAACATGTCATAGTTGGAAGTGTTGTCCACTAGTAGTTCTGATATTGGAAGCGAAAGTCATCTTTTGGGCATGCCTTATTTAAGTCTTGGAAGTCAATGCAAAGATGGATTTGACCGTTCTTCTTCCTAACTAGAATAATATTGGCTATCCAATCTGCATACTTCTCTTCTGGGATGAAGCCCTCATCAATCAACTTTTTAGTTTCTCCAATTACCTGTTCTTTAATCTCCAATCTCATTTGCCTAGAGCGCTTAACCAAGCATCCGGTTTAATAGCTAGCTTATGAACCGCTACATCGGGATAAGCTTGGCATTTTAATATGTCGCAAAGCAATCGAATTCACAAAGTAGCATTTTTAGCTCTTCAACTTTCTCATCGAACAGACAAAAAATTGGATGGGGATCATCCTCAGCTTCTAGGTTGACTTCTTTAAGTTCATCCATAGTAGTTATTTGTCCACCATCTTCCAATTCTTCAGGTGTGGGTTTGGCTTCAACTTCTTCATCATTTTTAAGAAGAATTTCATGAGAATCATCTTCTTCATCACTAAGACTCTCGATATCAGCTTCTATTATATTATAACAAGCTCTATCTTGATGAGATTGGATGAACCCAAAGACCTTTAGTGATAAACTTATCACTTCTTCATGATGCTTGAGGACTTCTTTGGCTCCACATCTTGTTAATGATTTGAGTCCTATGTTTAGTAGTTCCAATATGAATTCCAAGCTTATGCATCATTCATCGCAACTTCTGGGGATAGTATATCAGTATTCTTGTTGGAACTATTTCATCATAATTTTTATGTTGAGCAGGCTGTTCAAAATCTTGAGGCTGAGACTCCTCAAATTTGTAAAATAGAGTTCTCTCCACTCTCACTCAACACATATAGAATGTTATCAATTCTTCAATATTATGAACCTCAGGAGTGATTTCTTTGAAGCACTGAGGGATGGGTATAATTTTGGAGTAGATGTCATCAAGTAACATAAAGAGGATGATTGTGATCCATTGTTCCCAATAAGATCTTCTTTAAAAATGTGATTACTAGAGATCTTGAGTTTGTAATGCTTCGCCATGCATTTCTCAAAGTAAGCTTCATAACTCTGGATCTGAGCCTATATCAAAGTTTCTCGAGGTCTTTTGACATCAAGAGAGCCTCATACACACTCGCCAGTTGTGGATCTTTCTCGATGTGATAGAATATTATAATATCTTCTCACTGATTTAGGCTTTATCCTAGATTTTGGGAATGATATCCTCATTGACTTCAATTTATTTGCCTTTGTCTTTATTTGCATTTCCTTCTTTGATGAAGGTGGTAAGACTTTACCACTTCTCAACCGAACTTGAATCATTTTATCTTGCTCGATTTGAGGTAGTTTCTTCAAATTCTTCTTATTCTAAAGATTGGCCAATAGGGCTAGACTCATTTTTCAACGTCATATGTTTTAATGTGATGATATCGATGAGTCTAACTCTTCTCCATCGGAAAACTAGATCTTCATCCAACTATTATCTTGTTGAGTCATTAAACAAAATTAGACATTAGCTCCTCGTGCTCTTCTTGCTTTCCGATAAAAATTTTGACAAGGTGTCACCGAGTAATCGATGTTGAAGAATATCTGACATCACAGATGACTCGGCATGTCTCTACTGGACAAGATTCACCATTATCTTCTTCATCTGATTCAGCAATGCAAAGTTTAGGCATGAAGTCTGCAAGCCTAAATGGTTGTCTTACCGGCTAGTGATACTCATCTAGATTGTTAATGATCTTTTGAGTTGTAGTTCTCTTCTTGATCTTTCTTTTCTTAGCCAGCTTCTTTGATTTATGAGGCTTGTGTTTGGTAGACCGCTTCTCATGCTGTGATAAAGTAGCCTTATCAGCATGTCGCTGAGAAGCCCAAATGCTTGGTTTAGGCATCTCTCTTAAGTCCAATATAGGTTCAAGTGGTGATTTTCACTTAACACTAGGGATGTATTTTAGTAGTTTCAACATTTTCACGCTCTTTTTGGAGACTACTATTTATCATTCTTCGCTTATTTGTTGGATGATACGGAAGAGGATGTAATCATCCTTGTAGACACTCTTTTTGGGTTGACAAGAACACTGTCAGATAGTGTAAATTATCTAGCCAATCTTTGAAGACATAACAATGTTCAATAGATGACCGATATCATCCATGAGGTGATAGTTTGGATTATTGACTTGATTAGTTTCGGGCCTTTTAATTTCTCGTAATTAGACCGCTTTTGACCGCCAAAATAATTTAGCCACACTATCCCTTCTAAAGGAATATTTTTTGTTCATCTTTTTCTTAAGAGATGGTCACTTATCATCTCTTATTGCTTGTTCTAGATGCTCCCCACCACTTGAAAAAGTCTGAGGTTTGTCATTACCTCATAATATCAATTTTGGCTATGTATTAGAATAAACAGACTTTTTACCCTTATCATCATTGTATATCGCTTCTTTCCTTTATCCATGTTGTATATCACTTTTCACCATTTGAGCTATAAGAAGCGGCATGAATTTCATTTCTTCTTGAGTCTGAAGGTTTGTTTCTCTTTATTTTATCTCGCATAGACTCGACTTAGGTTTCAACTTTTCAAATTTAGCCACCCTATCGAAAGTCAAGTCCTGAATGTTGCAATCGACCATGCATAGAAATGGTGTCATTTTATCATCCATATTTCCCATTAGCAATTGCGATGCTCTTCTTCTTCCAATTGTTGCTCACACTTCATACTTAGGTTGCGCCAATAACTTATGAATTTTGTCACTAACTCATCCTTCCTCCTTTTTAGCAAGGCAAAGTCAGCGATTGTAATTTTTTTGGTTGCACTGGTGAACCTCTTCATAAATATAGTCTCTAATTCAGCAAAAGTTTTAACTAAATCATTCGGTAATTCTATGTACCATTCAAAAGAAGCTGAGGTCAGGCTACTGATGAATTGATAAAAGCAAGTGCATCATTCCTCCTCAAGTAGCCTTAAATTGGGCTATATGCTTTGGATTACCAAGCCCATGAAAGTATTGTTTTGCACAAGTAACCTTAGGTAATACACTTGGTCATATTCGCTAGGTAAGGGCGACCCTTACTCCAACTTTTCATTTTTGAGGCTATGATTATCTTTATCTTTTCATTGATTATTATAATTGTTATAGTTCTCGATGCTAGCCGATTTTGAATTTTGGTTGAGAGGTGTTTGGTTAACTTATTCTCGCTTCATGCATAAGCATGTACTATAGAGCAAGTACCACGGGTGGTGATATAGAAGTTGTATTATTAGTTGATTAGCGTAAAAATAGGTGCTCACTTGATGTGATATTCGCCATGATGTTCATTTATACCATCATATCATTCATTTTGGTACCAACTATGCAATCTCCTTGTCTTTGACCTCCATTTGGCGCTACATTTCTCTTTGCTCTCTAGCTAGTGCCATGGCGTCAATCAAGACAGCTCTTCTTCTTCTTCTTCTTCTTCTTCTATTCTTCTATTTCTTGTTTCATTTTTCAGGAGAACTTGACCGCCTTCTTCTTGTGTATTTGTAGAGACAGCTGTTATTGGGATTGTACGATGATGCTGATTATAAAAGCATGTACCAGACTGATCATTTCCTAGTTCAACCATATAGATAGCCTCGACACCCATGATCTCTTTCTCATTCTGATCTTCTACTTCTTCTTCACCAAAGATCAAAGATCCATCCTCTATTTTCTTCTATGAAGAATATTCTTCATAAGCGTCAAATTCAGTTCCCCGAGTTCTGTGGCCGATGGGTTTAAGAGTTCATCTATATCTCGACCATATAGATGACTTCTATTCCATAGAATCTTCATTATTTTCTTCTGCACATGAATTTGACATATTTTTAGTAGATCTCGGTTCAATGTGCGAACAAGTACTTCTTCTATTAAAGGACCAATCAACGTCAACCTTCTCTTGTAGGGTGAAACCGATGATGGGATCCCTAGAGGATTCTCCGTGGTGTCGACCATCATATCTTTCATCAATGATATCCCTTCTTTGGGTATCCACTTGAGTTGATTTTGAGGATTTGAGTATATGTATCGATGTCACACCTCTTATATTACTCAAAGTTTCATTATGGGGCCTTGGCCTCATATTTGCTTATCCTTTCAGACCTTTCTAGAGATTCTTGGACACCCCAAGTGTCACACTGATGCTCACCATGCTCTGCTCGGCCGCTACCGAAGAGATGGTAACTTTCTTGGTGGAGCTTCAATATTTTCATCACCACAGCCTCAAATCTTCTTTTCATTAGCCTTTGTTCTTAGCTACTTTGAGAACTTTATATATCTCGGCAGATAGTTGTGTCTCCTCTATGATGGTGGAGCTTGACATGGTTGGTTCTAGAAGGATTACTTTATTTCCCCAGTAGAGCTATTCCTCTTTATCCACTTCAGATTGTCAAAGTTATGGGTAGAATACTCGCTCGAGTAGTATCGCTTATTCACTAGTCATTCGGGGGGATCTATGAGCCCTCACGTTTCTCCTTCTTCTGCCTTCGTTATTTGCTTCGATGAGGAAGCTTCATGATCATGCTTTCTGGGGTACAAAAGGTTCAATCGAGTAGTGCACCACAAGGAATTAAAGACACTGATGATTCTTTTGGGGATTAACCCTTTTGAAAACTAAAGTTCTCTCGGAGACCTTGAACTGGTTGGTGCACATGGCTAGTATGAGCTTCAGTAACTTGAGGCCTTCCAGCATGACCTCGGATGAATGTACCATGGGTGGGTACTTCAGGAGTTACAGCTATGATAGCCAAAAAATTCAAGCTACCAAATTGAATGGTAGCCCCGACATCTCCTGTGTTGATGATGGCGCGATGTTGCACCACAACTAACCGAACGTGAAAGGAGTGCTTTGTAGATCCATTTGCAAAAGTGAAAGATGGGGATTAGTAATTAGCAATTATTATTTCATCCATACTTTCAAGAAGGTGCTAGAACAAATAATGGTGTAATAATGATATACTCTATGGAATGATTCATTCTATAGAGCCTCATATTAAATTTATTACACACTTAAATCACCATTTTGTTTTTGAATTTTCAAGATTTTATTGCTACTATAGCATATATGACTATCCAAAGATGGAAAGAGAATCTCCCCCCAACAGAGCCAGAATTCAAGCCAAAAATTTTTTGAATATTGAAGAGAGTGATTTAAGGTGTCATGTAATTTTCGTAAGGAGAGATAGTAGATAAGACACTAGAGATCCTCATTTTTGAGAGACTTTAGATCTTGTTCCATTTCCTATAGGCAAGCCCCTATACACTCCCTCAATAAGTGAGAGAGAACTTTGAAAGGCTAGTTATTAGATCGTTGAATGCATAATGTATAGTAGCAACAAGTAGAGTTCTAGAATTTAAGATATGAAATTTATCATTTCAGCTTAAACTGGATGGTTGGGGGAATGATGACGCGTCCATATAGATCCCATGGTCATCCCGGTGTCTAGTCTACTTAATGAGGAGGTCGACCCAACTGAAGGATCCTCATCAAACACATGGGTTATGTCCAAAGAAATCTTGTAGACCTGGTGGTGTTTATCTAAGGAGAGCTTAAGTCTACCTTAGACAAAGGGTTGTTTTCCTATCAAGTATACCCTATGATTCACAACTCAAGAGTTATTGGAGCATACTGCTATGGTCGATCGTAATATAATGGAGCCGGATTGGCCAAACCACTCGATCAGAGGACTCTGGTCGTAACTGCTTCATTTGTGGAGCCTACCAAGCCAATGAAGGACACGCCAGCCCTTATTGATGTGAGATTGATTGAGAGTGAACATAGTAACACTTGATTTGACATTGGCTCTTTGTGAGCTAGAGTTTTCTTAATTTGTCACCCCACAAAATTAAGGTGGATAGATTGAGTTTGGTTAAGTTTTAATGATAAGTTTCATTTAAGTAGTTTCATTGATATTTGAAAATTAAAAAATTGATTAATTTGAATATGTTTAAGAGCTTTAGATCCTCCAATTTTGTTTAGTCGCTAATAGAGGATTAGATCTACTATCACCGACGTAATCGCTTAGATATTTCACGATTTGAAACTCTTTTAAAACTTTTAGGTTTTGTTAACAGACCAATCCTAAGACTAAATCGAAGCAACCAAAAGATCCTCACACTTGAATTTAAAGCATTCAAAGAGTGTGCCCGCGGGTGTATAATAATTTTAGGTAATTTTGTTTGAATTATGAGATTGATTTCATTTTCATTTAATTCCAACTTTAGGTGTAGCCTTTTCATATTAAAATTTGCACTTGAGATCTCTATGTCCGAGCATATGTTTATAGCTTAGATAACTTCACCTAATTAGTGATTTCATGATTTTGAAAATCATAATTAGAATGAAATTCCTTAATTTTTGTATTGAAGAAAAACTCTAAGATTTTTGCAGATTTTGGTTTAGTATCATCTTCTGTCTACTTGTACAAAGGGTTACAGATTCGATGGCGAGAAGGCATTTTGATTTAGATTGTAGTTTAAAATATTATTTACACTTAGTTTACTTGTTGAGTTTTTGCAATTCTCCCAACTTGATTATGTTCAATTTACATCAATTTTGATGGGTTATGTTTTGTTTGTTGTTTTACTCATGCTTATTAGCTAGCATAGTAATCACCTATATTCATAAGAGTTATTAAACCCAATTTGGATTCATCCTTGACTTAAGTTTATTGTAAGTTTGTTATGAGTTTAGCATTAATCCTCCCAAATTCTAATTAAAGCTTGTTTAATTTTGAGAATTTACAAGAAAAGATAACTCACTCATTACTTCAATTTAAGCTGAAAAATACAATTAGAGTTTGTGAGTTTAATATTAGCCTCCCCAAATTTTACTTGCATTTTAAATGTGTTTTCCATTTTTTTTTCAAAATTTGCTTTAAAGGCTCCTCCTTTTTCTTGTTTTTTTTAATTTAAAATTAGTGTTTTTCCTACTTAGCATTCTTAAGTCTCATTTTACCTCCCATTTTTCTAAGTGTTTTTTTTACCCAGATCCCTCTTGGCAAAATGAGGGTGTCTTGTAACACACCATTTTTTCATCTCACATCTCTGAGCACGATGAGGCCTTCACTGAAAGAAGATATACAATGCAATATATATTCATCCCCCCTTATTTTCTAAGTCTAGAAATTAGACAAAATTTTGACAAAGATTTCGCCTAGTGGGAGACATCTAACGGGCTTACTGGACCCCTGAGAATAGGTGTCTTATGATACACATTTTTTTCATCTCGTCGCACCCTGCTGAGCAGAACGAGGTCTTCAAACCCGAAAGAACATAAGCATATAGTATATATATATATATTCCATTCATAGTTCACATGTTCTAAATTTTTTATGTAATGCTGGGGAATGGTTATATGCATTGGAAAGGCAAGGACATGCAACCAAAAAGAAGAATTCACCTCGACGATGTTCTTCCCGCATGGTGAAGGTGGAAGGATAAAAGGTGGGATGCAATCAAAAATTGAAAGAAGAATTCTCGATGATGTTCTTCCCATGCTAAGCAAAACGGACGAAAAGTGAAGGGTGCGACGCAAAAATTGAAAGAAGAATTCATCCGTTGATGATGTTCTTCCCGATCATGCAAAGCAAAAAATGGGATGGCTAAAGGAGAGTGCGATAAAATCGAAAAGAAGAATTCGCTTTATTGACGATGTTCCCCGACAGGCGGCGAAAAATAGGATGGTTAAAGCAAGGTTACCGCGGGCTACCGACAGCCAGTCGGGGATGCGCCGCAGTTCCAGGTCACGAACGGCCCGCTTTGCGTGTTGATTGTGCGAACCAATGGCTAAGGGCAATGAAGCCGAAATCGGGCTTGGCGTAAGACAGCCATGGGATTCAACGGCGGGTTTTTATGGGATGGCGAGCGATTGATTTTATGGGATCAGCAACCGTATGAGCTGAAGACGGATTGCAGGGACAAAGAGCGTGGCGGCCGATATGCAGATGCGCTGGATCACAGGTCAATGCGGGTCAAGTCGCTGGAATGGATCTGAGCGGTCGATCACGAAGGCACGATGAAGCTGTCCTGGTCGGCGAAGCATGGAACAGTGCGAGCCCATGGAGTGGTTCTGGAGATGAGAAGCTGGTGCGCGGCATGGCATGGATTTGCGAATGCGAGCATAAAAGACGAAGAAACCGAGAGGAGAGGGAATTCAAGATTACCTATGTGGAGAACTTTTCCAACGCGGAGAGAATGTGGAGAGAGAAATGTAGGAGAGAATGAGAAAGGAAGAATCAAGAGGGAGTGAGTTTTCAATTTTTTCTCTTTTGAGCAGTTAAAAATTGAAAAATAAAATGGGGAACAGTTGAGCATGAGGGTAATTTAGAATTTTTTAAATAAATTTAATTTTATTGCATTTTAATGTGGATTTCATGCCGATAAATGCATATATATAATATATATCAATTTAAGGTAATTGTTCAACAATAAATGCATTTCATGAGGAGGCCGTTTGGTTCAAGCGGCAAATTGAGTCCATTTCAAAAATGCGCCACTTGACCTCAATTTTCGCAAACTCATTCAAATTGAGTGCAAATAGTCTTACTTGATAGATTTTGATGTTTCAAAGCCAATGGTGTGATGAATTTCATGAACGGAGGTCATTTGATTTTCATCGGTGCCTCCTAACCCCGATATGTGTGCAGACGCATTGACAACTCGAGCGCTTGATCTATTGATCATCAAGTCATGCAATATTTATATCCTGGCTAATTTTGACATTCTAAACATGATGGTGAAGTCCGTTCATCGATCGCAGGTCATTTGAGTTGATTTTGGTGACGTCCTATGCATTTCAGCCTCAATTTACGTGTTGTCACTTCAAATCACTTTACATTTGCATGCATCATCAAATTGAGCGGATAGTCTCATTTGATAGATTTTGA
>CM038225.1:104109727-104341410 GCA_021442155.1 Cymbidium sinense
AGAGTGCATCAATGCCACCGGTATTACAACATTTGGCCTTGAATTGTGCTATATGTTGCCGAGGGTTCCCACTGGCATCAAAAATTTTGAAGGATGGAGGTACAAAACTCTTAGGATATAGGACACCATCAAATTACTCTGGGTAGGGTCTACCCTTTGAAATAGATGATCCACCTCAAGCTTATGCCAATGCATCCCTCACTTGTTGCTCCACCATGTGCTTAATGTCTTTTTCATGCATGGAGGTGCTATCCACCATATTCCTATGCAAGCTACCACTGTCTTCCTTGGTAGGAATACATCTAGGATGATCTGAAGTGTGTTCCAACTCTACTCCATCGACTGCTATGGGAGAAGGCTGTGACACCGGGGCTGAATTCTATAATGCTAACACTGTTGCCATCAATTCTCCAATCTTCTTCCCCATTCTATCAATATGATCATCTTTTGGCCTAAGATGATGGAGAAGGTGTTGAGTTGAATGGATGGCATCATCCTTTTCAACTACAATACCTTCCATGCTTTGCTGATCTTTATGGAGGGAGGTCCTAGTGTCGACCATGTGGACTTCGACCAAATCCTCAAAAGGTCATCCTCATCAAATACTATCTTCCTCAGAATTTGTGTGATCACTACCTAAGAGTTCCCTCTTCTTAGCAAAGTAAGCAGCTACGATCTCATCCAAGGAATAATATAAACATGCCGGTATAAAAACTCGGGGATGACCGGTGGAGGGACTATGGTCCACGGCTATATCTATCACGCACATCGGTGGTATGTGTTGTGTGTATGTATATGTGAGGGGAGACATCACATAGATCTGAGTATGTACTTATTGAGGTGATTATGTATGATATCAAGGAATAGTGTACTATCTCAAAAGATATAAGTCATTATCCTATGATGACTTAATCAATTAATATGGACTCATAAGGTATGATGGCTCTTTGACTATACTAGAGATTTTTCCCTACTTTATATGGATGAATAAAGTAGGATTTATTTAATCGGGTTCTAAAGTTTCTTATGGGGGAAAGCCCCATAGGTAATTACATCCTAAAGATGGTGAGTTCCTTAAGAATACTCTCGATTAAAGTAGATAATTATTGTCTCCAAAGAATTCAAAGATAGGACTATTAATAAATTGGTTATATTTGGAAGATCAAATGGGATAGATTAAAAGGAGAGATTTATTATCAAATCCAAAGGAGATGATTAGGAAATGCTCATGATACTAGAAAGCTTAATGAGAATTCCAATTTATCCTATGGTTGGGCTTTATATGTTTGATATTGAGGAGAAATTACTTGTTTGAGCTAGAATTTTATTAGAGAGCTAGGACTTATACTCTAATAACATTAAGATTGTTAGATGCCTAAGAGGCAAGGATTTATGCTTGTAGCCCAATGGGGAAACAACAACCTCAGATCCAAAATCTAGGGAGCTTTGGTGAAAGTCAAAGTATGACCTAAATCTAAGGAAAAGTGGGTATATGATTTATCTCGACAAGAGAGAGTAAACCACCCACTGCTGTACTTATAATCACCAGAGTGGCATCCAACTAACTCCTCCTACATTTTAAAACCATGTGGTCAAGTCATATACTTTGTAAGATGGTTAGGCTGTTATTTATTTAGAAAAGAAACTAAGTCCTTAAACCCACTAAGAGACTAGAGCATGAGGGGTATGAATAATGACTTAATATAATACAAATTCTTATCAAATTTTATTTAATTTGAGACTCTTTATTTTGACATGGGCTATAGGATTTTGTATGCCTAAATACATGAGAAGTTGATTATGGGCCAAATCAAAAGAGAAAAAGGAGTTCTTCCATCATAGGCTCTTAAAGGTTAAGCCCATTTCTATTTGGCAAAGATGGAAGCCATCTCTTAACAAGAGTGAAATAAGATGATTATGCATGATATTAAACATTCAACATCTAGCTAAGAGGTTGCTAAATATTTTATTATCTTGATTTAATGCCTAGAATTTAACATGAGGTTATGAGTTATTTTAGAGATTTAGTTATGGGTTATTAGTTTGGGTAGAAAAATTAATTTTTATCCTAGGATCCTAATCATATGAATGCCATACAAAAATCACCAATCATAAATAAACTATGAAGAGGCATGCTTTTTATAATGCATAAGCTAAACAAAATATCAAACAATTTTATAAAGCTTTCAAAAAAGAATAAAAGGTTGATGCGGTCAGTACTGCCGCACAACCCGAAATCAAATATGGGATGCCGAGCTCTACACTCATACAACCCGTATTACAAGAAAAATAATTACAATTCCAAATGATGAATGTTATGGGGGTCTTCATTCTTCATTCTTCCTTCTTCATTTCTTCATCTGATTTGCTCCATTTCTTTCTTTCTTTTGGGCTTGATTTAGATATGCTTGCTCCAAAGGCGTCACATCGTACACAAGGCTTAATCTTATAACCAATGCTCATCCTAATCCCCCATAACACTTATCCTAATCCTAATGCAAAATTACATTGAAAGAAGGAAAGTAAATTTAGCTACACTTACAAAACAAATGTTAGCTAAACACACCATCCAACCTAAGCAATTATATGAATAATTTGGGCTTAGCACCCACACATGCATAACCAATCCCACATGTTCTAACTTAAACTATGCTTAGGGGTATAAGCAACCTGCAAAACAAAAGTATTTATATTTTTATTACAGCGGCCTGTTAAGGATGACCCCTACTGAAAATGTGATTAGGCTAATAATGGCCTAACATCCAGACTACACACATATACCTTAACATCTAGTCTACAACAATACATCACAAAATAAGCATACATCAAACTATACACCACCCAAACATAAAGCTAGAAGTGGTGACTTAGTCTAAAGTGTGTGCATCAAGGCTTGTGGGGTATGTCCTAACTAAGCTTTAGAGTTATAGTTTTGCTAAGTGTGAAGGATTTAATTCATAAAGGGTTAATTTCTCTTTAAGTGATTTAATTGATTTGATGATTTTACTTAATATTTTCTTTATTTCATATTCCTACACAAAATAACTAAGTATAATAAAGAGAAGAAAAAGAGGAGACCCCTCTTCATCCTTACCTTAAGTCACTTTTAAAGTAAGTTAATTAATCAATTTCCTTTAATGAATGGCTTATTACATGTTTTGATTATTCATGAGTTTAGGTTCACTCTAAATGACCTTATTCAATAAGAAATACATCTTAAGATTAATTAGAATGAGCTACCATCATGTAACACATATTCATTCATTTCTTTCCATCATGTATATCTTGCATATGATTAAGATATATATGAATGCATGTCTTCTTAATGATGAATGCAAAGATGTTTGGAATTTAGATATTTCATTTGATTGAATTATGAATGCATTTCTTTTAATAGAAAAAGTGGGATTTTGATCCATTAGTTAGATACATTCACATGTATAAAAGTTTTAAGTGATTTCATTGTTACCGTATGGTACAAGACCTACTTAGGGCTATTTAAAACCTCATAGCCGGTGTCGGTAATACACCACTTTTCTTAGATACATGGATGTATAAGCAACTATAATGATAGGAAAACCCATGCAAAAGTTGTATTTTTTACATTTGATTATATGTTTTCATTCATTGGTTATGTCACAGATTCATATGTATAAGAGTTTTAAATGAGTACTGTGCCATTATTCAGCACCAGGAGTGTAAGGTACAGGACCTACTTAGGGCTATTTAAAGCCTCCTAGCCCCGGGGTGTCTAGACTAATAAACCACTTTTCTCAAATATAGGTGAATGTACGAAAGGCCATAAGAACAAGAAGCCATGCAAGAGGTGACATTTGATTTGATTGCATGATTTACATATGTGATATGAAATTCTTCCTAAGTCTTAGCATGGAGATGCATAGGATTTAGACAAATGTTATGTTCTTTTGAAATGAACTTTACATTTGTAAATCCTATATGAATCCATGTAAGATAAGGAAAGAGAACTTCATATTGCATATATTATATTATTAACACATGCAAACTTATAAATACTTGTAATTAACATCACTTCATATATTATAATTGATTTATGGACTTTTAAAAATAGCTTTTGATTTAATAGTAATAATAGCCACACCTATTTTTTATTTAAGTCAACACATGTAATTTGACATAGAAGAAACCATTTCATTTAATTAGTTTTGAAAGAAATAAATGAATGCATGATTTCACATGGCAAGCATTTAACATGGATTGGAAAGAAATAAAGAATATAAGCACATGATCTCATTCATCCCAATTAATTCCTAAGGACAATCATAAGGTTATTTAAAATAAACCAAAATTCTTTAAAGACATTTTTTAATCTTGAGTTTGATTTGATTTAGGAAATATGAAAGAGGTTTGCTAATCTAATCAATTCCCCATGTGTGAATTAATTTGGTTTAATGAAGAATATTTAGGTTGATTTTATATTTTGATTAGGTTAAGGTATGAATTAAGTGAATTAATTAACCCTTACCTATATCACCTTAAGTTAATTAACTAATTAATAATAAGCCAATATGATATGCAACCACATGAAAAGTAAATTTGCTCTAAGAAATGAAAGGGGCTTAATTCATTTGGCTTATGATTAATAGTTAATTAGGCCTAAGGGATCTCACTTAACTATTTTTATGGTTTTTCACACATGTGAGCTAATCATGATTTCATTATCTCTCACCTTGGGTTATTGAACACCCAAAGAGCTACCCAAGATCAATTAAAGGTTGCTCAGGGGTAAAGTGGATTTTAGATTGAGTTAAATCAAGCTGATTAATTAGTTGATTGAATTCTTTGATTACATTTTGATTAGGATGATGAAATTAATTTGGGAGAGATCAAGGATAAGGCCTCAATCCTTAATCCCTAAGTCATTTCAAACACTTAATTAGGCTATAATTTTTTTCTTGGAAGTTAATTAATTAATTACCTCATTAATCATCAATTAATTTAATTCCAAAAAGTGAAGGAAATCTAGAAAATGAATTAGAAATAATATCCCAATTACACTTCCAAAGTTTTTTTACTATTCCATAGAGGTAATTAGGCGTAATTAATTAATTAAACCACTATTCATTCACAAATTATCACTAATTAAATTAAGAGAGTGATTAAGGCTTAATCAATTGATTTCCCTAATTAAGCAACCAATAAAATCCCAAAAAATAGGGGAGACATTGGTCATCCCCTAGACATCCATATAAATTTTTAGATTAATTGGATGCTTAATTAAGGGGTAATTAAGTTAATGAGATTTCTAATTAAACCTTAATTAAGCCAATATCACTATTCAAAAATGAATTAATAATAATTTTCCTAGATTCTACTTCGAAATACCTTTAAAATGAGCCAAAGTTTGTATTTTTTTTAATTTTTTCTACTATTAGTTATGAATTTTAGAAGTTTCAAGATTAAAATAATTAATTTAAATTAAATTCTAATCCCATTGGGTCGCGTGGAGGCGGCGACACATGCGGTGTGCTTTATATGTAATGGAGATTGGTTAAAGTTGTCACATTCACGTGCGACTCGATTGGTGGCGGATGTTTGATTTTGTACGTCGATCTAAGATCGGACGACCATGATTTGATCTGTGGGTTAAGGAAAAAAAATAGTGGGGATCTACCATGATCTAATCATAGCTATCGATTTTAATCATGCAGAACGAACGGTGTATGATCATCCTCCTTCATGAGCGGCAAAAGATGGGCACCGTTCGTCTTTCCCTGTTCGATTTGAGCTCACCTGAGCTTGGATTAGGATCAAACTGATCGCACACCTTCCGAAGGAGGGGGATGCACATTCAACAGTAAAATTCACTTGGGATTCAAATTCTCTTCCAACAAAACCAAGCATGATTTCCCTATAGCTACGATTTTGAGGAATTACCTCGTTGGAGCTAAGACTGGCGGTCAGGATCGACAGAGGTAGCTTTGTCTAGTAGAGACAAAGCCTTGTTGAAGAAATTTGGGCTTAATTTGGTGTGGAATGCTCGATTGACCACCTCACGCACATAGGCGCCTCAGCTCCAATTGAAGTCGCACCTTCAGCCACTTGGGAGCTCGATAAACAAATTATTTGTCTTTGACGGAGTGTGGTGAGAGTGTGGGTAAGATGAATTTAAGTTTGATTACAAAATGAGAAAGTTTGGATCGAGATTGTCCTCCCTTATTTCAGCCTTTCATAAGAATGGGAAATTTGGATTTTGGAACGATTAGGAAAGGTTGGAATCACTCTAGGATGTTTTAAAAATGACTTCGGGACTGAGAGCTTTCGAATGCATTCTAAATCATGCTCAAATTGAGGGTAAACCCTCGTCACATATGGATGAGGCTATGTGTGTGCTTGATGTGCATGATTTGCCCTTTGTCGACTTGTCTCCATCAAGTCTAGTGGCATGCCGGGGATGGGAGAGTGATGGGAGGCGCCATGGATCCATTGTGCAAGAGTTGCAAAGCTTGGATCCATGGGGTGCTTGGTTTGAGTTGGAGGTGAGTCAACTCACCTCCCAATGGTCCATGGCCAACCTAGAGTGGGTTAGGTGGACTAGGTGTGTTAGGAGAGGCTTCTATTGAGTGCAAAGGGGCTGCCATGGGGATGTGAGAGCTGACATGGCTTGGATCCATTATTTTTGAAGCTTAAATCCCATGGTTTGATGGCTAATCCCCTTGGATGGGGCCCACTTGGCTTTTGGGATGGTTTTGCACTGACCTAGGGTGAATTTAAGTTGAGTTAGTTCAGCCGACAAGGTTCCATAAATTTCATTTGAGTGGTTTGGCTTAGATTGGTCAAATAGGTTCAATTTGTGCTATGTTGGGTTAAGTTAACCAATTGGTCAAATTGGGTCAAAAAAAAGGCTTGGGTTAGGTTCATATGGTGATTTGGGATGTTTTGGTTCAATTGGTTTGAGTTGGTTTGGCCAATGTTTGGATTTGACTCATTTGGGTTCAAAAGGGTCAAATTGGTCAAGTTGACCAATTTGACCAAAATTGGGTTTGGTTAAGTGTTGAGAGTCAAGTTTAATTGGTCAATTAAAAATGATTGTAGGCTTTGGTTTGGTTTAATTTGGATTTAATTTAAATTTTGGCTAGTTTGACCCTTTAGGTTTGGGCTAAGTTGGGTCAAGTTGATCGATTGGTCAACTTAGGCTCGATTATGGCTTTGGTCAAGTTCAATGATCAATTTGGAATGAACGTGAGCCATTGGTTGTAATAAATTTGGATCAAATCATGATTTGACCCATTTTAGCTTTTTAGGCCAATTTGAGTCAACTTGAATCAAATAGCCAATTAGGCTTGGTTTGGCTTAAGTGAAGGTTTGGTCATGTTCAATCATTGATTATGAGTGGGTTTGAATTAATGGTTTTAATCAATTTGGCATATGGTAGATTTTGGCTAGTTTGGGTTTCATTTGGGCTAAATGTTGACATGGCTAGGTTTGACTTGGTTTGACTCTATTTAAGGCAATTGATCACCCTAGGGTGGTTGTTGGTTATGTTGTGAGGTTTATAGGGGCTTAGTTCAATCTAATTTGGGTTGGATTAGAACTTGGCTCAAAAAGGTTCTTTAGGCCACTTTGGGTCAAGTGAGCCTACATGGGTTAATTGGCTTGATCATGGCTTGATTCAAGTTTGGTTGAACTCACACATGAGCCTAAGATTGAAATACAAATCTAATTGCAAGTGGTTTGGGGCCAAATGGGAATTCAAGCCAAAAGGGTCAACATGGACTTGACTTGGATTGACTTGGGTTTGTTTTTAGTCATTTCGATTTGTATTTCATTTATATTTATGAATATAAATGAAGGTATAAATGATTCATGAGAAAATCACTTGAATTTGGAGTTATTTGGAAGCAAATTTGACCAAATCTAGGGATGTAGGTTAAGAAGGCTAACTTGGATTTTGAATTGGTATGAAGGGTTTGAACCTAGATTTCATTTATATTTGTGAATATAACTGAACAAATGATTGATTTATAAATAAATTAGCCAAGTTTGAGTTGGCTTGAAGGAGTTTTGACTAAGCATATGAAGATGGTTCATATGGCTTAGGAAAGATTTTGATTTGGACTTAATCATGGGTTTCAATCATTTGGAGTTAATTTGGAATTTGAAATCTTAGATTGGATTTGATTTGAGATTGAATTTGATAATTGAGAAAATCAATTGGATTAGGGTTGATTTGAATTTGGTTAAGGCTAAGTCCATAAAATAAAGTTAGAAAGCTTAGGAAGGGATTTGGAATTTGAATTTAATGATGGATTTCAATCATTTGATAGTTGGATTTGATTTTTGATTTTTAGTTTAAATTTGAGGTTTGGTTTGAAAGAAGGAAGCAAGGATTGGGTTTAAGCTATAGGGTAGGCAAGTTCTTCTAAGTCCCTAAGGCATAACTTATTCCTATGGTTAACTCTTCTAAGTCTAGGTTAGGTTAAGTGTTCACCTAATCACTAGATGTGTCTTAAGGAACTCTGATGTCTATAAGAGTCCTAGATCTATGATGAGAAAGTTGAAAGCTCACTCCAAAAGTGAGGTCAACACCCCTATATACACATATACATACACATAACTAAAAATAAACACCACAAAATAACATTTGTTTTCTTCACGTTTAGTTTTAAATTCATTGAATTCTTAAACTGAATAAGACTTAGCTAATGTTTGTTGATGAGGTCATAGAATCAACACGAATCTCATTTAAATTCTTTAGGCCACTTTTGATTCATCCAATCTGTCATGTAGTGCAACTCAAGTGCTTATTGAAAGGCTTTACACATCTTCGTTGGCAAGCTAATTTATCTTATTATTGCTTGTATGTGAACTATCAATTAATGAGCCTTCAAGTTCTCAATAAATTCATCATATTCAATATTTGTTCTAGTTCACAAATGAGCTTGTAAGATTATTCAAGTTTCTTTTAATTTAATAAAAGATTTAGTCACCATGATAACTAGTGTGGACTGAAGGCTTGATCCACCATTTCCATCATAAAGTGCTGAGACAAAATAATGTATTTGATGACTCTTGTTCTTCTTAGCATTCTCTCATTTTTTTTACAGTGAGTTCTTTCAATTACTCTGCCTATTTTGATCTTTGATCTTATCCAATTTATGAAAACCATTTGACAGTGCTCGAAGTATATCATTGATTTGTGTATCGATGTTGGTAAGATCCTCATTGATTGTTGATACATCCATCTCACAAAACAGAAGCCAAAAAGCAAAGTCTACGCACTACGAGTTTAAAGAGTGGATCTAAACTAAATAACAAAACTCAAAGAAATTTAAGGGCTATTTGGTAGTATGAATTGACCAGATTTTGGGGCGGTTTGGCTGCAGGATTTGAGCAGGTTTAGGGTGATTTGACTACAGGATTTGAGTAGATTTTGGGGTGTTTATGTTGTTTACTTTTTATATGAATATGAGGGACACCAGGCAGATCAGAGGTATAGTTATTGATGTGATCAGGTATGACATTGAGGTATGATGTACTCAAAAGATAGAGGCACCAACCTTCAATGGACCTAATCACCTAATAAGGACTCCTAAGGCATGATGGGTCTTGAATATACAGATTTTTTCCCCACTTTACATGGATGAATAAAGTAAGATTTATATTATGGTTCTAATTTTCCTAGGGGCAAGCCCCATAGTTAATACATCCAGGAAGGTGAGCTCCTTAGGAATACCCTCAATTAAAGTAAGAAATTATTGTCTCCCAAGATTTCAAGGGTAAGACTATCAATAAATTGGTTATGTTGGAAAATCAAGTGGGATGATTCGAATGGAGAGACTTATTTTAGAAGTCAAAGGAGATGAGTAGGGAATGCTCATGATACTAGGAAACCTAATGAGCATTCCAATCTATCATATGATTGGGCTTTAAATATTTGAAATTGAGGAGAATTATTTATTTAAGTTGAAATTTTATTAGATCGCTATGGCTTATAATCCAATAATACAAGATTCTAAAAATTCTTAATAGGTGAGGATTTATGCTCATAGCCCAAAGGAAATAGCCACATCGGATCCTAAATCTAGGGAGCTTTGGCATAAGCTAAAACATGACCTAAATATAAGCGAAGATGGGTATGTGGTTTACCTCCACAAGAAAGAGTAAACTACCCGACTGCTAGATTTATAACCGCCTAGAGTAGCAGCCAGTTAACTCATCTTAGGTTTTAAAAGCATGTGGTCAAGTCATATGATTTTACAAGATAGTTAGGTTGTTATTAGTTAGAAAGAGACTAAAGTCCTTAACACTCCTAAGAGACTAGAGATGATTGGTGAGTAATGATTTAATATACAAATGTAAATCTTTTCAAATTTTATTTGATTTTTTGACACTTCATTTTGACAAAGGCAATAAGATTTTTGTATGCCTAAATGCATGTTGAAATGAGTTATGGGTCAAATCAAGAGAAAAAGGTGAAGCTCAAGATGCCCTCATTGTGCAAAAGTGATATAATATGATATGTATGATGTGAGACTTACAACATTCAGCTAAGGGGTTGCTAAATCTTGTAATTATCTTGATTTAATGTCTAGGCTTTATATAAGATTATGAGTTATTTAAAACTTTAATTATGAGTTATAGTTGGGCAAAAGATTTATTTTTCCCTAAGAACCTAATAGGATCTAGGCCACAAAACACCAATCATAAAGAAACAATGAAGAGGCATGCCAATCCATTGCACTTTAAACATAATATCAAACAATTTTATAAATCTAACACAAAAGAATAAAAGGCCGGTGTGATCTGCCTCCTTACAAAAAAAGAAAATGGGTAGTCAAGCTCTACCCTTATACAACTGGAATATGAAAGAATAAGTACAATTTATAAATAATAAATTTTATGTGGGTCTTCTTATCTTAAAATCTTCATATCTCCTTATTCTTCATTTGGTTTGGATGTGCTTGCTTCAAAGGCATCCCAGGCCTCTAGGACAGCCTTCACTTGCTCATCCTAATCCCCATAGCACTAATCTAATTCTAATATAAAATTATATTAAAAATAGGAAGAGTAAATCTAACACACAAAATAAGTGTTAGCTAAACAAATACTTACAGAGATATATGAATAATTTGGACTTAGGCACATGGGTAACCAAGCCTACTTGTCTTAATTTGGATTATACTTGGTGGGTTTAAGAACACAAAGAAGATTTATATTTATTTTAAGCACCCTTAAGAACAATCCCTACAAAAATATGATTAAATCACGACACCATCCGTCTATGATACCATGCGGTCTAAAATAATGCATCATAAAACCAAATATCACTCCCCCATGCAACATAAAAAGAAGTGACTTAATCTAATGTGTGTGCATTAAGGCTTGTGTGGTATGTCCTAATTAGGCATTAAGGTTATGATTCTCTAAGTGTGAAAAATTTAATTTAAAGGGGTTGATTTCACTTTAAGTGGTTTAATGGATTTGAGAATTTTACATAGTGTTTTTTTTTTCATTTGACCTACACTTAGCAACTAAATGTTATAAAGAGATAGAAAAAAAGAGGGGATTACTCTCTTTTATCCCTACCTTAAGTCACATCTAAAGCATATTAATTAGTCAATTCTTCTTAGTAAATAGCTTATTACACATATTAGATTAATCATAAGTTTAGGTTCACATTAAATAATCATATTCAATAAGAGAGGCATCTTAAGATTAATTGGATTGAATTACTACCACATGACACATGTTCATTCATCTTCTTCAATCATATGTAACATGCATATGACTAAACCCTAAGTATATCTACACATACAATATGTCTTAACACACTTAAATGATGGATGTAAGTATATACATTTGGAATTTAGATGTTTTATTTGATTGAATTATTTTATCATATTAATTTAAAAATCTATCCAAATTATTTTATAAAAATACATAAAAATGAAATTAAATAGATGTGACATTATTAACAGGAGGTAATCAAGCTTAAAGCTAATAATGCCTCATGTTCCCGGGATGTCCATACTATATACTCATTATATTCAAACATATGTAAGTTTATACACATGAACAAAAGAAAGATGACTTTAAACAATATGATCAATCAATTCAATCACTTGAACAAATATGAATGCATGTCTTTCTTAATAGAAAAGGGGATTTTCATTCATTAGCTAAATGAACACACAAGTGAATAAAAGTTTTAAGCTGATACTTTGCCATTATTAAACCAACAGAGTGAGGTAAAGACCTCTTTGGGGCTACTTAAATCCTTGCATCCCCAGAATGTCCATACTAGATATACCCACTTGTTGACCTCATTTTAGAATGAATCTCAACCTCTCCATCTTAGACATAGGGCTTCTCCTTTAAGAGTTCCTTAGTCTTAAGACACATTTAGTGATTAGGTGGACACTCAACCTAGCAAGAGACTTAGAAGAGTTAACCATAGAATAGGTCATGCCTTGGGGTTAGAAGATATGCCACTTGCTTGAACCACTCCATACCTTCAAGTCAAACTCCAAATCAATCTTATTTGATTTTCTTCAATCCAACCTAAGCCTTTCAAGTCAAAATCTTGAACTTAGCCAAATCAACTTCAAATCAAGCTGAACTCTTGATTTTTCTTCATGATTCAATCAATTCTAAATCATGAATCCAAATAGAAATACAAACAATCACTAAATCAAAACTCAATTCAAAAGTCAAGCCAAAATTCATTCATGTTCTTCCTTTGAATATGAAATTGTCAAATGAATCAAAACCCATTTGACTTCAAACCATTTACAAATAGATTTATATTTTAATCATAAGTCTATATACAAGTTCAATTAAACTCAAATCAAGCTTTGACCAAGCCATTTGACCCACTTAGGCTCACTTGACCCAAAGTGACCTAAATCCTATATGAAATTCTAATCCTAACCAAATAGATTGAATCAAACACTCATATGCCTCTCATCATGAGATGATCAATCACTCAAATTGGGTCAAACCAAGTCAAGCCTAAGGATTGACCAAGTCAACACTTAGCCAAAATGAAACTCAACATAGCCAAAATCCACCATAGGCCAAATTGATTGAAACCATTGATCTAAGTTCATTCATGACCAATGTTTAAACTGACCAAGTTAACATTTTAGCCTAACCTAGTGATTGGTACTTGACCCAAGTTGACCCAACTTGATCTAAAAAGTCAAAATATGTTAAAATTTGATCTAAGCCAAATTGATTGAAACCAATGGGTCAAGCTCATTCCAAACCACTTGTTGAACTTGACCAAAGCCTCAATTGGCCAACTAGACCTAACCTAGCCAATTAACCTTGAACTTAAAGGGTCATGTTGAGCCAAATTCAAACTTAACCAAAATTGATTGGAAACAAAGATACCAATCAACTTCATATGACTAACCAAACCTAAACCTACCCATGGCTTAGCTCAAATAGGTCAAATGGGTCAAATTGGTCAACTTGACCAATTTGACCTAAACGAAGTCATATGAACCAAATTCTAACTTAAGCCAAAATAAATCAAACCAAAGCAACCAAAATATTCCAAATGGTCATATGAACTTGACTCGACCCTTGGTTTGACCCAATTTGATCAATTGATCAACTTGACCCAAGTTGACCCATTTCGACCTAAATGGGTCAACATGAGCCAAATCATATCAAACCAACTCCAAATTCAATGAAACTTGGCCCAACCCATTTTTCAATCATACCAAACATATTCAAACTGAAATCAAGGTCAAATGACCATTTTACCCATAGGTCATAGGATAACCTAAAATCCATACCACTTGGAATTTGGTCAATTCCTTTTCATGGACACTTGACATCCTCTTAATGGACCAAATGGTCACTAATGGACATGGTGCACATGACCCATTGGGTTTGGGTCAGCCAAACCCAACCCAAGGTCAAAATTGACCACTTCCTTCAAATTGAGCACATGGAAATCCTTCCTCCACTCAATTAAGCACATGGCAAGCTTCACCACTCCACTCTTTTGACCCCAATGCCATGCCACCTAACAACCTAACAAACCACTCAGGAGGTGTATTGGATCAAAGCGGCAGGAAGCTTGCGATTCCCCTAAGGGAAGATATACTCCCCCTAATTTCACTTGAATTTCATTCTCCCTATTGATTGAAGCATAGGAACTCAAGAGATGATTCCAAGCTCTCCTAAGGTTTCCTAAGCTTCTTCCATTTTCATTTTCTGACTTTCTTAGATTGAAAATAGGGGAGCTCAAGTGAAAAGCCAACTTAGCCAATACTCCATATCAAGCTAATTCCTCTTGCAAGCTTCATGGAAGGCTCAATCAAACTTGCTAAACCTTTTCCCAACTTCTCAAGGCAAGGAGGTGGTACCGATCAAGGCCAAAATCAATTAAAGGTGAACTTGGTCCACAGGAAGATCCATCCAACTTTAACACCTAAAACCTTCAACAAGGCTTCGTCTCCACTAGACAAAGCTACTTCAAGGGAATCAAGCATTGGTGATAGCCTCTGGTGAGGTATGCCATTAAACCGAGCATAGTTTCATTATTTCTTGGTTCTTTGTGAAGGGAAGTTTCACCCCAAGCAAAGTTAGCCATTGGATGTGTTCCCCTTTACTCTTAGATGGTGTGGGTTGAATTTTGTTTCAATATGAGCTCAATCGAGCTCGGATCTTCCCCTAGAAGATGGACGGTGGCCATCTCTCGTGGGGAAGATCAGAGATGGATCATGGGTCATCCATCCCATTTTTTGGATGGCCATGATGCATAGGATATTTTTATTTAATCCTTTAATATTGGCTTAAACAGCCATCTAATCCTTGATGGACGGATGGGAGAAAGCATTAACCTGATGCGACACTGATGTGACAACTTAAATATTCTCTCTCATCATGCCACATGGAAATTGCTCGCCGCGTCAGCCTCCACATGGCACCGACAGGATTAGCCATTTAATTAGGGGATTTATTTAACTATCCTTAATCATGGAAACTTCATAATTGCATAACTAATTTTAGAAAAATCTTAAAAATATAAACTGAAAAGCATATGAACGATATTTCAATATAGAATAATATAAACTTATTTCCAATGGATTTTTAATAGTGTATTTCTCTGAATTTAGATTTTAGTGAAAACCTAATAACTCTAATTACTTCCTAATTATCCCACTGATTAATCTCAAACTTCTTAGGTGCATTTAGAGAGATGACTTCTGCCTCTCTTAATTTTCTTAGGATTTATTGATTTGTTAATTAGGGAGATCAATTGATGAATCCTTAATTACTCTCTTTATATAATTAAGGATAATTAAGCATATGAACAGTGGTTTAAATACTTTATTATGTAAATTAAGCCTTGCTTAAGTAGGGGAGAGGTTTATGGAATGGATTTGGGGAATTTTTCCTAAGCCATTCCCTAAACCCCTTTCCTTCCTTAATTTAAACTTAATTAAGGATTAACCCCCTATTTAGTTGCTTAATTAATTTGATAAAATTTTTCAAAGTATTTGAGAACTTAATCAATCCATCTTAGGTAGATGCTTAAGTGTTTAGTAACCTAAGTGGCTTAAGGAAATCAAAACATAATCCACATGTGGGGGAAGGGTTATGAAAGTACTTAACTTAAACCCTTTCGCTTAATTAATCATTAATCATGAGCCAAATGCATTAGACCCTTTTCTTCCTAGGTGCATTGCTGATTTAAATTCCTTGTGTGGTTTTATGTCATATCATTGGCTCAAAATTATTTGGTTAACTATGCTAAGGTGGTATAGGTAAGGGGTAATTAATACACTTAATGTACACCCTAACCTAACTAAAACATAAAATTAAGCTAATCACCTGAAAATTAAACCAAAATAATATACACATGTGAGAATGGGTTAGGACCAGCAAACTCATCTTACATTTTTTAAATTGAAATCAAACTCAAACAAAATTCAAACTCTCTTTAAAACAAATTTGATTTACTTTGAATAATCTTATTCCATCGGATTATCTTTAGGAATTAATTAGGGTGAATGAATTTACATTAATTTCATCACTTTATTTCTTTCCTAGCATGCTAAATGTGTATGTCATATGAAAATCATGCATTCATTCATTTTAAAAAATCAAAATTAAAATGAAATATTTCCTTTATGTCAAATTGTATGTTTTGGCAAAAGTGAAAATATGAATGGTTATTATCACTATTAAATTCAAAATTTATTTTTTAAAATTTGTAAATCAAACATCAAAACTGAAATGTATGCTACTTATAATTATTTATAAGCATGCATGTAAGAAATATAAAGATATGTATTATGTGGCTTTGATTCTCCCTCTCTTTCTTAACATAGAATTGTATAGGATTGACAAAGTGTATAGTCCATTTGAAAAAGACATAACACTTGCTCAAATCTATTCCTATACACTCCTATGTCATAACTTAAGAATGAATTTTACATCACACATACAAATTAAACAACCAAACCAAAAATCAAATAAATATAAATTTTTGCATCAATCTTTTTCCATTTATTTCTTTTGTACATGTATATGTATTTAAGAAAAGTGGTATATTAGTTTGGACAACCTCGGGGTTGCGAGGCTTTAAGTAGCCCTAAGTAGGTCTTGTACCTTACACCACTGGTGCTAACAATGGCATCATACTCACTTATGTCTTTCATACATACACATGTGCATGTGAATAAAGGATAAAAGAAATCCCTCTTTCTACTTAATGAAAATCATGCATCATAAAGCATCCAAATTTTCTTAAGTAACACTACTTAGCATTCATCATTAAAGTGTACTAAATATTCTCATTTGCATGTATAGATATGCTTAAGATTCATCCATATGCATGTTATATATATTGGAAAAGAAGTAAAGTGATGTGTATTTTGTGATATTATTTCACTTTACTTAATTTTAAAATACCTTTCCTTTTGAATCTATTTGTTTAGAGTTACCCCAAACGTAGGATTAACTAAAATAAATAACAAAATATTCACTAAACAAAATTAAATATGAATCTACTTTAGAAATTACTTAGGGTAGGGAAGGAAAGAAAAGTTCTCTTCTCTTTTTCCTCTCTTTACTACTTAGTAATTAATTGTAGGACTCACCTAAACCAAATTATAAAAAATACAAAATAAAATTAACCCAAAATAACTAAACAACTTAAATTGAAACCATCTTCTAAGTTGAACATTTTCATACCTAGGAAATCTAAACCTTAAAGCCATAATTAAGCATACCACACAAACCTTAAATGGCACACACATTAGGCTTAGTCACCACTTCTAGCTTTAGGTTAGGATGATGCATGATTTGATGCTTGCTTTTATTTTATGATGTAATATTTTAGTCTGGATGTTAGGGTGTATGCGTGAATGGTAGGATGATTTAGTCTAATCATTATCTTACTAGGGGATTGTGCTTAGAGCGTAATAAATAAAAATATAAATGATTTTGTTGTGCAGGTGCTTATACCCCTAAGCATAATCCAATAGGCCAGGTGGACTTGGTTACCCATGTGTGGGGTGTTAAGTTAAATATGCATGATTGGGATTTATATGTTTTGTTTAACTAAACTCTATTTTGCAGGTGTTAGTTAGATTTACTTTTTCTTTTCATATACTTTTGTAATTAGTATTTTGGAATGATTATTATGGGGGATTAGGATGAGCATTGGCCATAAGATTTCATCTTTTGTACCATGTGAAGCCTTTGAGCAACATTTCAACCATCAAAAGAAGGAACCAAAAGAAGAAAGAAAAGAAGAAAAGAAGAAAAGAAACAAAGAAGAAAGAAGAAAAGAAGAAATGAAGACCCCCATAACATGAATTCCTTGCTTAATTATAATAAATTCATTTTATAATCTGGGTTGTATTAGGGTAGAGCTACTGAATTTATTTTGGTTGTGCGGTGGTGCGACCACCAAATGGCCTTTATTCTTTTGCATTAGCTTTATAAAATGTTTGATATTTTATTTAGCTTGTGCATTAGAAAAATGTTTTCCTAGTTTCTTCCTTGCTTGATGTATGGCACATGATGATTAGGCTCTTAGAAAAAACAAATCTTCTATTAATCAACTCAAAATTAAAATAAACAACTCATAAACTCATAAAGCTAGTTAAAATCAAGATAAGAATTAACCCTTATTGGATGTACTTTCTTTTCTAACATCATCCATAAGAGCATATTATTTTATTATTGATTGGAGGGCTTCCACCTTTGCCAAAGAACATGGCTTGACCTATGAGAGCCATGGTGAAAATACACCTCCTTATCTTGCTAATTTTGTCCCATAATCTAATTTCTCATGCATTAGGCATAAAAAATTTTATAACCTGAGTCAAATGATTGTCCAAAATAAATAAAATATATAAAATTTTACATTAGATTTAAGTCATGAATTCATGCCTAAATCTACTCTCTTAGGTGTGTTTAAGACTTAGTCTCTTTTAAATAAATAACATCGTTATCTTGCATAAACATATTACTTGCCTACATATTTAAAATGTAGAGTTAGTTGGCTACACCAGTGGTTGTAAGTCCAACAATCGAGTGGTTTATCCTCTCTTGTGGAGGTAAACTAAATACCCATTTATTTACCTTAGATTTAGGTCATGCTTTTGGCCCTCGCCAAAGCTCCCTAAATTTAGGTTATGAGATTGCTTCTTTCCTTTATGGGCCATAAGCATAAATCCTCACCTCTTAGGAAATTCCATGATCTTGTGTCATGGAATTCTAATAAAAATTTAACTCAAACACATTAATTCAATTTCAAAAATGTAAAACCCAACCATAGGATAGTCTGGGGTGCTTACTAGGCTTCTAGTATCTTAAGCATCCCACCTATTTTCATTTGGCCGATAAGAACTCCCTCTTCTTGATCGATCCAACTTGGCTTTCTAAAAATTAACCAATCGATTGATAGTCCTATACTTTTTGAAATCTTTAGAGATAATGATCATTTATCTTAATCGAGAGTATTCGTAAGAATTCATTTTTTTAGGATGTAATTAAATATGAGGGTTTGCCCTGTAGGGAACTTAACAAACTTGATTTAAAATAAACCCTTGTTTACTTTTCCATGTAAAGTAGGAGAAGAATCTCTGGTATATTTTGAAGACCCATAGTCCTTAGGAGTGCTTATTGAGGTGATAAGGTCCATTGTAAGGTGGTGACTTTTTTCTTTTGAGATAGTACACATATCCTCAATGTCATACCCGATCACCCTAATAAGAATATTTCTTGATGCATCCCAACAAGGATGTATTTTATATATTTCTATTTTTATTTATCTTTCTTTTCTCTAAAGAAAAGAGATTAGATGAAGGCAGAGATGTATAGAATAATTTTCACCACAATAGTCATGCCCTTCGGATTGAAGAATACTGGAGCTATGTATCAGAGGGCCATGACATGCATCTTCGATGAGTTGATTCATCAAAAAAAATTAAAATATTATGTGGATGACCTCGTCATTAAGAGCATAGATTGAGAAGATCATTTTGATGACCTGAGAATGGTCTTCAAAAGAATTAGATAGTATGATCTCAAGATGAATCTTCTTAAATGTGCATTTGAGATTTCATCTGGAAAGTTTCTTGGCTATGTGGTGTAGCACAGATGAATTGAGATCAACCCTAATAAAATCAAAGCGATAGTGGATATGTCACCGCCGAAGAATCTTTGTCAACATCATTCTGTGCAGGGATATCTGGCATTCATCTGACACTTCATATCAAATTTGTCAGGCTAGTGTTAACCATTTGCTAAATTAATGAAGAAGAATACACCATTTAAATGGTACAATGAGTGTCAAGAAGCATCTAATATCATCAAAAGATATTTGTTAAATCCATAAATCCTTGCAGCACCAATTCCAAGGAAGTTCCTCATTTTATATACAACTACACTAGAAGAATCCCTCAGAGCATTTCTTGCATAGCACAATGAAGAAGGCAAAGAAAATGCACTGTATTATATCAGTCTAATATTGATTGGGTGAGGAAAAGTACTCTCTATCGAAAAGTACTATCTTGTATTAATCTTTGCTGCTCAGAAGCTTTTATATTATATGTTATCGCATAAGATAATACTCATATCAAATATTGAACCGCTGAAGTTCTTGATAACAAGACCAGTGTTGACAGGTTGTTTGGCACATTGGGCAGTGCTCTTATTACAGTTCGATATCATATATGTACCTCAAAAAAGCTCTAAAGGGGCAGATACTAGAAGATTTTCTCGCTATGCATCCTATCCCAATAGATTCTACAATCAATGATGATTTTCCTGATGAAAAATTTTACTTATCCACATAAGAAAAAAATCTGGGAAATGTATTTCGATAATGCATCATCTATTAAGCCTGCTCAACCCCAAATATACCAAAAGTAAGAGCTGGTGTTGACCTCATCTTCATAACACCAGAAGGTGGCATAATGAGGCATTCATATAGGCTGACTGAGCTAAGAACCAACAATAAAGCTGAATACGAGGCATTGGTGGTAGGTCTCGAAGAAGTTGTTATCATCGACATCTAAAATTTGAGAATTTTTGGAGACTCTCAGTTGGTGATCAACCAATTGTTTGGCGTCTACAAAATTAATAAGCTCGAATTGGCATATTATCATAAGTGAGTGCTTAAGCTCATGAATTAAGTTCCAAACATTAAACTAGCTTGAGTTTCTCAATCGAAGCATACTAAAGCGGTGCTTGGCCAAAACAAAAGAAATGGTGAACAGACGGCGATGATGTGTTGATTGAAGTGTCCACTGTGAGTTCTACAAGTAAATCCATACTCTCAGCGGTGAGGGGACATCAAACTCAAGTAACACAATTCAAATTACTCCTCATTCTCCCAAAGAGTAAGTACAAGAAATAGATAAACTCAAAAGTGCTACAAAGAAATCATATGAAGCTTTCATAATAGAAGAGCCTAATGATTGGAGACAACCCTTCATCAGTTATTTCAAAGAAAGCAAATTGTTGAGCAGTAAATCACTAGCCACATAGATTACAAAATGAATCCTATGATATTCTTATGTCAATGACTTGTTATACTATAGATCCTTTGAACAAACGTGACTGTGATGTTTGGGGACGGATGAAGCCAACAAGGTAATGTTCGAAAGTCATGAAGGACTTTGTGGAGCACATCAGTTAGGTCCTAAAATGGTAGCATAAATTAAGAGGATGAGATACTATTGTCCTTCAATGGTGAAAGACTGCATAGATCATGTTAGGAGATGTCATGAATACCAAGTCCTTGGGGATCTCATTCATCAACCTCTGAATCCTCTACACCCAACAATAGCATCTTGGTCATTCAAAAGTTAGGGCACATATATGATTGGACTGATTGATCCCCCATCATCAGTCGGATGTCAATTCATTTTAGCATTCTTGTACTTCTCTAATGGGCTAAAGGCTATGTTTAAGGAAGTCACTCTTGATGAGTCATTGACTTCTTCACCAATAATGTTGTTAGTAATTGGTACCACGATGAATCATTTGGACAACAACACTTTCAAGATTGAAGGATATACAAATTAGATTGATAGAAAATTGATTGGTACTCATCAATACAATCCAAGGGCTAATGATTTGGTGGAGGCTTTCATTAAAATCTTAGTGAAGTTGCTCAAAAGATTCTGAATAATAAAAAAGAGTGGCACATTAAAATGATGGAAGCACTCTGGGCATATATATAATAACTTCAAGTAGTTTTTCAATTCAATTTTACTCAAGATGAGAACACTCACTTGCGAATGGAAGAGTTGGAAGTGCTTGATGGAGTTAGACTCCAAGCTAAACAAAGTTTAGAAATTTATCACACAAGTATGTCTAAAGTATTCAATAGTTCAGTACGTCCTTGGACATTCCAGAAAGGTGAATTGGTGTTGGTGTTGAAAAGGCCAATCATTCCTCATCGCAAGATCGGTGGTAAATTCACAGCTAAATGGGAAGGTCCCTACATCATAGAGAAGGTGTACAAAGGAGGAGCCTACCAGCTTATTGACATGAATGGTCAACGATCGATGACACCAATCAATGGTCGATATCTTAAATATCCTGGATAAGCATATAAATACTTAAATGAATCTTGCACTATAAGGCTTTCATTCCAAATACACATGTAATGTCACTTGAAGATTTTCTTGTAAAACGAGAATGCATTTTCAAGTTACATCGAAAGCCCCCATGTTAGACAGGGGGCATTTTTATATATTTAGCTAAGTTGACATTGTGCTTTAAGCTGAGATCCTTAGATAAATATGTATAATAATCAGAATGATCTACATTTATTTATATTAAAGAAGTTCAAACTTTGTAATGCATTTTTCAACTAGTCTGCAATCCCCCTATTAGACAGGGGGCATTTTATTAATTTTTATAATCAAAGTTATTCAATCCATTCCTGTGAAACATGAGACCTTCTTGCATATATATTCGGGTTGACATCGAGCTTTATGCCAAGATCCCCAAATATATCTATAAATGTTATTATTAAAGTTACATGCTCTTTCAAGGATATAAAGCATCCATTTTCACGCATGAAAAGACACCTCTAAATGTCAAAAGTTTGTCTCCCAAATTTGTCAAATTATTAAGATCAAGTTAGAAGAACTCCCAATTTTGAAAGCTTTAATCAACTATGTTGGAAAAACACCAACCTCTACATCTTTAAGTCTAGGACACAGATGGGTTCCAAAGGTCGGACTCAACAAGCCCATAAATGGCTGAGTTGCTGATGCTCACCTCAATCAACAAGGCATACGAAAAGGCTATAGTGAAAGAGCCCCCATTTGTTAGTCTAATGACTAAACCACCAACCTAACACAGCTTAAGTCGAAGACTCGAGTAAAGGTTAGACTCAACAAGCTCACAAATGGTCTAGTCACTGACGCTCTCCTCACTCAACAAGCCATAAGAAAAGGCCGCAGTGAAAGAGTCCCTTCTCGTCAGTGCAATGATGATAGATATCAAATTCAGCTTAGTGATTAATGCAACCAAAATCCAAGAGGTCTTTCTATTTGATCGATGGACCAAGACAATCACGACAACTCTCAACCTAGAGCTGCCTCAAATCAATCTCCATATTTCTTGCAAGGTGATACATAATCTATTTTCAAATAGCCTGATCAAGCACAAAGTGCAAATCAAAGCTAATTTCTTTATCAAGTCTGACAAAGTAGAAAGCATAAGAATGCAATCTCATAGTTCATACAAAGGTAATGGTTGAACTAAAGGAATTTTGTAATTATTGATTAATTAAAGCACATTGCGGTGATAACTCAACATTGTAGACTTAATATAAGCTAGAAGGCTGGGTCATCTATATGCATCCTTCAATTAGTTTGTCAAAGCAATAAGCATGAGACTTAGGGCATACATACAGTTCCTAATAAGTCAACGTGGACAAATTAGTTCAATTCTTCATCAAGTATGTCAAGCTTAATGCTAGGAGAGAAGGAATTTCAAATCTCAAAGCAAATAAACCAATTCCTCTATCCAACCTAGTCAAACATGAATCTAGGGTTGGAGGAAATCCAAATCTATGAATACACAAAAGAAAGAGACTTTCAACGAACCCATCAAAGTAGAGAGTAGATGGTGGAAGAAGCTCTTTAGTGAACCCATTAAAATTGAAATCTAGAGTGATCCAAGACCTATGACCAACCCAATGGGTTAATTAGTTTACAACAAACATAACTTGCTCCATGCATGAATCATATTTATTGGGGGCATTTGTTGACCTCCAAGCATGTGCCATAAGTCAAGTCGAGCTCACAAGGTGAATTCGACGAGGTTCAAAATAATCCCGCGAAAATTAGTCAAAATGATCTCTGATTTATGAACAAACTTCACCATCACATCCATAATGTCTAAATTGATCAAAATATACATATGGCGCAATTTGATGGTCGACTGATCAAGAAGGAGGGCCGTCGATCGGCCGTGCGTATATATTGGTCAGGAAACCACAACATTCCCCAAATGACCTCCGTTCATAAAATTGATCTCACTGTTTACATTAAAATATTAAAACCTATCAAATGAGACTATTCACGCTCAATTTGGATGAGCATGCATGAATATCTCGGCGTGAAAGAAAGCGATGGCGTCAAATTTGAATTGAAATTGACCGATTGACTTTGCCGACTTGAACCAAATGGCCTCGATCATGAAAATATTGTGTCATTACATATAAACATCAAAATTACCTAATATTAATATATATTAACTATATATATATATATATATATATATATATCCATATATATATATATATATTAAATATTTCAATAAATAAAGGGGTTTTATAAATACTCCTATTACCTAATCCTAAGATGACTCCAACATCTCGATAC
Source organism: Cymbidium sinense (assembly GCA_021442155.1). NCBI lineage: Eukaryota > Viridiplantae > Streptophyta > Magnoliopsida > Asparagales > Orchidaceae > Cymbidium > Cymbidium sinense. The sequence goes on from CM038225.1 coordinate 104,134,096, forward strand.
TTCCATTTGGAGCACTGCAAGACTCTTCCTATCCCCTTTTCACTCTCATTTTTCCCTGAGATGAGAAACCAAGCCACACGTGACTCTCGCCTCTCTCTCTCTCTCTCTCACAGGAGACCCGGCCGAGTCCTCTCTCATTCACCTGTCTGCCTCTCCTCTTAGTTTGAACTTCCCTAACCTATCAATCCCTCTAAGCTGAGTGACACGCATAATAGATGGTTGGTTCTCCTCACTCTCAACCTCTTGTTACTTCTATTGTCCCACATAGTCGGCCGAACTTCCTATCCATTTGGTAACAATCGAACTTCTCTTCTCCAACCGAGTGACAAGCCCTAGCTAATCCACTCTCCTTCTTCCTCTTTTCCAAGCGAGCCTCCACGTTATTTCCATTTAACTCTAAGCTTTATATTACTGTTTTGATTCTCTTTCTTGGATAAAATGTGTTTGGTGAACTCTTCTTGCATATGCTTCCTAAAGTTATGTTGTGCTTTCTTTATGGAATTGAAATGAGGAAGAGAAGTATTGTTTGGTGTGCAAAATAATTTGAATCATTGCATGTTATTTCTTTTGGGTTGCTTGGGCAAATGGGAAAGGGGAATCAATATAATTTTTTCATATGTAGAGTTGCCCTAGCTTTGTTATTGCTTCTCTCCAACATTTGATAACCTATTATTACACAAATAGTTATCTAGTTAAATCTAAAAATTTTAAATTTGTGATGTTGAGATTAACATAGAGTTGCCTTGCTTTGTTCTCACTTCTCTCCATCATTAGGTTACTTGCTATTATGCAAACAATTATTACACAACCTATTTGTCATGTACAACTTGCTATAGTCAAAACCTATTGGAAGGAAGCTCTCCATCTACTCAAAATTTTGCCGGCCTATTTTCTTTGTTTGATTACTTGCAATCATGAAGGAGGGGTGAAGAGAGAGTTGATTAGCTTTGCTAACATTGGCCATGTTTTACTCTCTTTTGCTATCACTAAGTTAATCAGTATTTGAAGTGCAATCTACGATGAAATTTTGTGGAAGATTAAATCTTCCATTTTTGTTATTTAGCTCCATTTAAGGTTACATCTTGCCTTTGTGTATACATGGAGATGAAATTATAGGTAAATTCGCTAGACCTAAGTACTCGTGCACATTGCTTCAACATGATGAGGAAACCAGATGCTTTTTATACAGGTTTGAAAACTATGCGACTTTTCATAAAGCAGTGCAAGAAAATCAATCGATTAGTCAAGACACCTACCATCGCTTTTCATAAGTATGGTGGGATGGCCTCAGTCTCCCCCCACGGGGATGAGACTAGGAGGCTACCAGATTTCATTTCAAATGTTTGTTCATATGCTTGCCTAGCATATTAAATTCATGTACTTACAGTTTCAATGTAATTGCAAATATTCATTAAACCTAAGTACTCATGCACATTGCTTCAACATGATGAGGAAATCAGGATGCTTTTAATACAAGTTTAATGGCCTATGCGACACTTTTCATAAGAGCAGTAGGTGCAAGAAAATCACTCGATCGCAGTGTTGCAAGACAACTACCATGCACGCTTTTATAAGCATGGTGGGAAGACCTCAGGACTCCCTGCCAAATTTTATTTCAAATGCCTGTGCATATACTTGCTTAGCATATTAAATTCATATACTTATTGTTTCAATATAATTGCAAATATTTGCTAGATATAAGTACTCGTGCATGTTGCTTCAGCATGTCGATAAAATCAGGATAGTTTTTATATAGGTTTGAAGGCCTATGCAATGCTTGACATAAGCGTGGTAGGTGCAAAAAATCACTTGGGCGCGGTGTCGCAAGACACCTACCATGTACCCTTCCCCATAAGCGTGGTGGGAAGGCTTAACACTGAAGCCCTATAAGGGGATGCTGGAGAAATAAATTTCATTTTAAACATAGAGATTAAAGGATTATGCATGTTTTCTTAAGCGTAGTAGGTTTAGAAGACTCTTTAAGCTACAGTGTAATAAGACACTGACTATGCATGCTTTCTTAAGCATCGTAGGAAGGCTCTAACACTCCCAAAGCAGCCCCTTATGTGGAGATGATGTTGGGAGGCTACCAAAATTTTATCAAAATAGAGATTAATAATTAATAAAAATGAAATAGTCAAAGAATAATATTTGAATCTTAAATGAGTAATAAGGTCAATAATTGAACAAAATACAATGACTAAGCTATTGAGATAAAATTGAGCTTACAATCATCTGACTGATAATAATATACAACAAATTAGATGTCTATCCAACACAAGCAAAATATTTGAATGAATAAGAAATACACTGTGCTATAAAACATTCAAAATATTTAAAGTTGAATATGAATGAAACATACAACTTACACCATCGGATTCGCAACACATCATATAAGTGAACAGGAGGCATTAATCAAGGATTCAATTAAACTCCTGCACATATTATAAAGAATGATTAAACCCAAATTTAATACCTCAAAAGTGTGCAAGCATTCTTAAATATACCGGCACGGGCCCCGACATTATACTAAATGCATAAATTTAGTGTTTGAGGATGTTGCACGAGTTGATTCCCGGTTGAGTCTTAGGACCAGGTCCTGGTTAAGAAAACCTAAAAATCTAATAATGCTATTATAATATTTCCAACATATTAAAATATTTGAGAAGCTAATTCTATCATATGATAGTAAATTTGATCCTCTATTATTAAACTAATATAGTCGACAGGATCTGAAATAAAAAATTAATTGATCAAATAATATATATACCTAGATGATGGCTGTGTTAAATAGAGATATCAACTAGAGGAGATACTTTTATCTAAATGTGATTACAATATTAGATCAAATTAACATAAATTTAGGGTCAACCCAAATGTAAAATCAAACAAATCACTAAGTTATAACTAGCTAAATGAAAATCATCAAGTTAAAAAAAACTTAAAGCTAAAAATCCAACCCACCTTCCACAATTGTTTATCAGAGTTGATAAATTAAGAAAACTCTAGCTCACAAAGAAGCCAATGTCAAATCAAGTATATAACTATATTCACTCTCAATAAATCTCAAGCCAGTAAGGATGTGGCACATGTCCTCTGACCGCGTGGTTTGGCCACCAGGCTCCACATATAATGTAGTTACGACAAGAGTCCTCTGATCGGGTGGCTGTCGCTAAATGACACCATTATATTATGGTCATGACTGTAGCCCATATGTTCCACAATGGCTCTGCCCTTTGAGATGTGAATCATAGGATGCACCTGATAGGGTAAAAAGCCCTTTGTCAACTAAGGTGACTTAAACTTGTCGACTTAGACAAACACCACCCTGGGTTTACAAGGTTTTCTTAGACGATGCAACCCATGGCTGCTGACAAGGATCCTTCAGTCAAGTTGGGTCAACTAACTCCTCTGACTAAGTAGACTAGGGACCATGATAGCCCTGGATGATGGAACCATGAGATCTTGATCGGGCGCATCATCATTCTCCCAACCATCCGTAAGTTAATATGATGAATTTCATAAATCTAAATTTTAAACTCTATATGCTGCTACTATAAGCTACACATTAAGCGAGCTAATGACTAGCCTTAATTGAAATTTCTCTCTCAGTATTGGGAGAGGTAATTAAATATAGGTACTTGCACTTATAGGAAATCTGAAACCAGATCTAAAGTCCTCATAAAATGAGGGTGAATCTCTACGTAGTGTCTTATCTACTATTCCATCTACCTTCTTAAAATTTCACTGATACTTTAAATCACTCTCTTCATTGAGAGGTTGGTGGCAAATTTTGATTGCATCATCGAAAGGTTTGCGGGCTCCACGATGATAGTTGATCCACTGAGTGAACCAAGGGGAATTGGCTTGCATGCTACTCAACAAGGACTTGTCTCTACTAAACGAAGCTACCTCTATCGATCCCACCATCGATCTTGAGCTCCGAAGAGATCATTTTTCAAAACTGTAGAATTAGGGAATTTTTGTTGGTCCTTTGTGAAGAAAATTCCCATGTGAGTCGATCCTGACCGTTGGATGTGTGCAGATTCCTTCCCTAATGGTGTGGGATCATTTCAAAGTTCATCTGAGCTCGGGTGAGCTCGGATTGAATAATCCATGGTGGACGGACTCCGTCATTCATCGCTCATGGGAAGAAGGATCACGAGCTATCCGTTCTGCATGATTGGAATGGATGGCTATGATCAAATCATGCTATATTTCCTCAATTTTCTTTTTATATGCCATGGGATTGATCTAAGCTGTCCGATCCATGATCAGGCAGAGGATATCAATACCGCATCCACCGCCAACTGGCTTAGCACGCTGATGTGATTACTTTAATAGCTAATCCCGCAGTACCACGTGGAAAGTGTGCTGCATTAGCACGCCATGTGGAAAGCGCATTATGTTAGCATGCCACATGCCAATGGGATTTAGGTTTTAATTAGGTTAATTAAGGTGTTTTTAATGCTGAAACTTCAATAATTCATAACTAATTATAAAAAAAATCCAAAAATATAAATAATGGCTCATTTAAAAGGTATTTTAGAGGGGAATCCATTAAAATTATTCTAAAATTAGGGTTTAATTAAAAATTTAATTAGCCTAATTACTCTCTAATTAATTAACCAATCAATTTCAAACTTTTTGAGAATATTTAGGGGGATGACCTCTATCTCACCTATTTCTCTTAGAATTTATTGGTTGATTAATTGGAGAAATTGATGGCTTAAGCCCTAATTAGATTCTTAACTTAATTAAGTGATAATTAAGCATGTGAATAATAATTAATCAATAAATTGGACCCCTTAATCACTATTTAATAGTGGGGAGACTTAAGGAATTGGATTGGAACCTCCCTCCAAATTTTCCCCCTAAGTTTCCTTCTCTTTTTCAACCAAAATGCTAATTAAAGATTAATGAACTAATTAATGGCTTAATTTGTTAAATCAAAACTCAAATCATACCAAATCATGTTTGATTAAGTAAGAGGCTTATAGAATTATGTTGGGACCTCTTTTCCCTTTTCCACTTAAGCCCATTTCAATTCAAAGGATAATTAATCAAAGTTGACAATTAAGAAAAGAGGAATGAATTAATGAATTAATGACTTGATTAACCAACTTAAAAGGGTAATTACATATGATTTTCCTTAATTGATTCATGGGTAGAGCTTTAGGTGTTTAATAGCCTAAATAGGTTTAGTGAAATTATGGTTACCTCACATGTGTGAGAAAACCATAAAAATAATTAAGTTACTTAAACTTAATTAATTAATGATTATGAGCTAATTACATTAGGCCCCTTTCATTTCATAGGAGCATTGTTATTTACTTTTCAATTGATTAATTATCTTAAGGTAACATAGGTATGGGTTTAATTAATTGATTTAATTCATACCTTAACCTAATTAATCCATAAAATCAACCTAATTACTCTCATTAAATCAAATTAACTTGCAAATATGGGATGTGATTGATTAGAGCTAACCTCTTCTCATATTTCTTAAATCAAATCAAACATGAAATTAAAAGTGACATTAAGAAATTTTGGTTTATTTTAAATAGGCTTATTTAGTATGATTGTACTTAGGAATTAGTTGGATTGAATGAAATTATGTGCTTATGTTCCTTTATTCCTTTCCAATCACATTAAATATTCTATGTTACTTGTATTCATGCATACATTTTTTTTTCAAAAATTAATTAAATAAAATATTTTTCTTTATGTCGAGCTTGCATGTGTTGGTTTAAATTGAAATATGTGTGCCTATTATCACTATTAAATTAAAAATTATTTTCAAAAGCATATAAATCAATTATAATATGTGGAGTGGTGACAATTATAATTATTCATACTTGCATGTACTTAGAATATGTGATATGAAGTTCTCTTTCTTTAATCTTTATAAATTTATATAAAGTTTGAATGTTAACAAGTGTATAGTTCATTTGAAAATGTCATAACATTTGTTTAGATTCATTCCTATTTACCTATATGTTAGAACCTAGATAAAACTTTAGCTCACATGTATAAATGATTGTGGTGAAAATTTTCAAATTCTTCATCTAATCTTTCTGAAGGAGAGAAAAGAAATAAATGAAGAACCAAAAATATTCTCAAACACTTCTTGTGTTGGACACCATCATGAGAGAATCATGGACCATCATGCCAAATGTCCGGATTTGGCCATGTCATGAGATACTATGGATTGGTTGAAAATTAAGTTCATTATGAGAAAGCATATAACTTTTGGGATGCAAGATCAAAGCTAGGCAATGCTTCTCAATAGGTGGGTAGTTTACTTCATGGAATCGATCGACGGTAGGTAGTAGAGAATTCTCCTTCCCTTCATTGTGGCTTGGGCCAAGAGAGAGTCATCCAATGGTGTAGAGGATGAGGTCCCTTGAGGATAGGGGCTATTAGGACTGGAGGCTTCACCAAATACTGCTTGATATCTTTAAAGGCATGCTAGCACTTATCATCCCACTTGAACTTGACATTCTTTTTGACAAGTGCTGAGAATGTCTTGCATCTCCTCGATAGGTTGGAAATAAAGTATCTTAGATACGCCAACCGTCCCTGGAATATCTGAGTTGAGTTAAACTTTTGGAGGTGGCATTTCTAAGATAGCTTTAATCTTTTCTGGTTCTATTTCTATTCCTTGGTGTCAAAAAATAAACCCAAGGAATTTCTTTGAAGCTACTCCAAATGCACACTTTAGTGGATTCATCTTGAGATTATATTGTCTTAACCGCTCAAAACTACTCAAGTTAAAGAGAAGGTCTTCCTTTATCCGCTCTTGACTACTAGATCATCAATGCACAACTGATGATGGATGAGTTCATTAAAGATCTGAGTCATGGCCAGTTGGTATGTAGCACCAGCATTTTTAAGGCCGAAAGGCATGACCCTATAACAATAGATTCTAATCGGGGTTTGAAAAGCATTATTTCATTCATCCTTGGGGGCCATCTTGATTTAGTTGTAGCCAGATCACCCATCCATGAAAGAGAAAATTGCATGAGATGAGGCAATGTCCACCATTAATCATGGTATAGGAAGAGGAAACTCATCCTTAGGACATGCTTTATTTAAGTCCCTGAAATCGACGCATATGTAAATTTGTCCATTCTTCTTCTTAACTGGTATGACACTGGATAACTAGCTTGGATATTTTTCTTCCCTGATGAAATCAACATTGATCTATTTCTTAACTTCATAAATGACCTGTTGTTTGATTTCTAATCGCATGCATCTAAGAGCTTGCTTGATAGGATTAGCGCTAGGATCTATTGCTAGCTTGTGGACTGCTACGCCAGAAGATAATTCGGGCATCTCTTCATAACTTCATGCAAAGTTGTCCTTAAACTCTATCAATATCCTAACTAAGTCATTGGTTTCTTCTTCATTCAGCAATGAACTGATGTACGTCGGGCAGGTATTTTCTTTCATCATGAGGTTGATTTCTTTAAGCTTGTTAATTGTTGAATGGATCTCTTCTTTAAATTCTGGCGGTGCATCTTTGATTTGGAGATCATCTCGATCATCTGAGGTATTTAAACACACATTATCATAAGAGTTAGTGTTGTGTGAAAAGAACCTATCAGACTCCAAATGATTGATACCAACTAAGCAACAATCATCGTCATCGACTGGACCCACTGTACTGTAGAGGGGACAATTATGCTCCATATCCCCCAGAAGAAGGTCTTCATCTATGAAAGTAATCCCCTGAGCTTCTCTAGAATAATCCTCCCTCACCAATAGCGAGCTAAGCATATCTCAAGATTAAGGAGAGCCTTGATTAATGATTCCCTCATCTCTTTGATAAGATAAGGGCATCATATAGCTTAGATGGCAACTTCCTTAAGTGATGAGAGGACATTGTAGTCCACCTTGGGCTAATCCTCCAGGCATATCCAAGGTGGAGCATCCCGTGGAGGGACTTCATCCTCCATCCAATGACTTGTTTCCTTTATCTTGAGGTGCTACCCTAGGAGGTAGAACCGCACCACTTGAGAGTTAACGGTGATCTCTTGTGGGTAATGGATATTCTACGCACATCAAGCTCACCTATAGCTTCTCCTATGGGACCCTCAGAATTAGATGATTCTAAGTCTATTTCAAGAGGAGAACCAGTAGTATTCAGAGTAGGAAAATCCAACTTTGAATCAGAAAGAGGAAGATAGTAATAGTTATAGTTGTTGCATGAAGAGTTATTAGAATAGATTGCATAACCCATCGGCGACAGATGTAATTCAAGCTAGATTTATTCTTCAATTTCTTGGATTTGATAAGAGGTACAAAGTAGAAATCAACTAAAGTAAGAGGGGTGAGGGATTTAATGCCCTCATCCACCAATACAAGATGCCTACTAGAAGAAGAAGGTAGAAGTGGTAGTCCGATGTGGTAGCAATGGTGGACTGAGGTTTGGACTCGTGGTTGCTGCTGGCTATCTAGGCTGGCACATGCCACTGTTGAGCTCCCACATTCCTTGATTTAGCACTAGAAACTTGAAAACCTTCTTTGATGTTGGAGGTTCGAGCAAACTCAGGCACCTACAAGGAAAGTTTATTGATCATTGATACAATTTTCTTAGAGGTTTTGGTAAGGAGATATCCCAACCTTCTTTAGTTTTGGAATGATTGCAAGTATCCCCAAGGATTACCCTAATGGAACTGGATGATTGTTCCACAAGGTATTCCTTCGGGATGACTATAGCACTAGTCTTGAAGCTATGTTCAAACCAGTCCTTAAATGTGAAGCTATCTTCCAAAACATGACCTAGCATACATTGGTAGGGGAAAAAGTTAGGATCATAGATTTTGCCCACTTCCTCTGGTCTCCTAGGTTTGGGTAGCTAAAAATCATGCTTCTTTAAGAGATTCTTAAATATCTTCCTGATTACCTCCCTCTTAAATGAATAAGGCTTATTAAGTTTATTCAAAAGAGTGGACCATACCACGGCAATGAGTATATGTACCGCTGCTGATGGTCGAGGAGAGGCGGTGTAGGTCATGGGGAGGCTATTGTGGCCTGAGGGGGTGCCTGGTGGTGGTAGAGGAGATGGAAGTGATGGCTGTGGAGCATGAGGTCTCTCAAACTACACTCTGGCCGACTGTTTCCCCTTATCCACTGTTATCACTATCCAAGCTTTCTTCTTGTATACCTTCTATGGCTTTGGCTTTATTGGTAGATCTAAAGAATGTAATTGTTTGGCTTCTCCTTGCAAGCTAGCCACCTTATTGATTATTTTCTCAAAGGTTTTGATGGTGAAACCTTTCGGCATGAAGGCGACCAGGCCATGGATTTTTTTAAGTAGAATCTCGATGGTATGTTATTCAAAAAATTTTAGTTCACATTTTATGCTCAAATTATGCCATCTGAGAATGTAATCAACGAGGGGCTCACCAGGATTTTGTTGAGCCATAACGAGATCGCCAATAGTGACCCTTTGCTGAGCTCCAGTAAACCTCTTGATAAAGAGTTGCTCCAACTCAGCAAAAGTCATTATTGAACTATTGCTAAGTTTAGCATACCAATCAAAAGCTATCCCTACTAGGCTACAGATGAAGAGACAGAAGAGTAAAGCATCACTGCCACCAGTGTTGCAACAACTAGCTCTAAAATGCATGATGTGCTGCCTCGGGTTCCCACTGCCATCAAAAACACTTAAAGGAAGGAGGCACGAAACCCTTAGGATATTTGATTGCATCAAATTCCTCTAGGTAGAGTCTACCCTATGGAACTAATGATCCTCCTTGAGCTTGAGCCAATGCTTCTTTCATATGCTACTCAACCATGGACTTGATATCTTTTTCCTATATGGAAGTACTATCCACTACCTTCATATACATGTTGGTGCTACCTTGCTCTACTAGAGGTAAAGTCTTGGTCGGGTATGCAATCGACTAGTCTCAACTGTGGTAGATGAACTACTAGGGCTTGGTTGCAACAATGCTAAGATGAATAATGATCATTGAGCCTCTTCTCCATCCTATCTATCTTTTCATCTTTCTACTTTATCTATGTTAGAGGTGTTGGGTGAGTGGGTTGTGTCTTCCTGTCGGCTCAACACCTTCCATAGTCCGCTCAAGAGGGATCCCCAGTATCAAACTCCTACTAAGTCTCCCAATAAATCATCTTCATTGGGATCAAAGTTGATCTTCTCCTCATCACCATCATATCATGGGATCTCTTTCTTCTCCATGAAATGATGAGCTACTATATCATCTAGAGAATGATCTATCAGAACTGGCACAAATGACTTCTGCTGACAAGTGGTGGGATCACTATCATGTATTGTGAGGCAGGACCTCCCCTGCTATCGGGGAATCACCCCTATGAGGGCTATAGTCGCTAGAAGAAATACACTCTTGATCACCCACCCACTCATGGCGACACACCTAGGAGGATCTATCATTATAGGTCCAACTGGGTTGTTACCTTCTCCCTCAGCAACTTCTACAACTATCTATATGTTCTATTGCGGTGGTGGTGGTGAAGGGATGACCACTATACTTTGGGGTCGCCATTCCTTCCGCACCACAACGGGGTCAAGCAAGAGCTGCCTAGGGTAGATGGAGTAGGATCCCTTGGTCATAACTAGATCACCAACGGAGTCCTCTTTTCCCGAGACGTGTCCTTCATGGCCTTTGGCGAAACCGGAGATCAAACATGGATCGAGATGATGGATGGGGTAAAGCGTGTGGTGTGGTGGACACCACCGACTCTCTTTGAATGAGCTCTCCTTCATGGGTAGTCAAGAGTAGAATACTATCTCATGATCGATCGTAACGTTGATCGGGAAAATGAGAGTGAGAGGTCACCGGCCACTAAACCTCTTACTCTACTCGGTGATATGAATGAGATGGGCCTCCCCGCCTCTCTAGATGCTTCCTCATGCTATGTGGGTTAATAGATCTCAAATAAAATTGAGCCCAAGACTTAGATCATCTATAAACTCCACCAACCTGGCATATAACTGAATGGAGGCTGGCATATGACCTCTTATTAATTAACTGTGGCTTAAATTGAAGCTAGTGGAAGTGAAGTAGATCCTTCAGCATCCTCGCCAAACCCAGAGAGGATGGAATGGGTTTGTTGTAACCGTGGGAAATCAAAGTGGGCAACCTCAATAAACATGTAGTGCCCATCTCCCCAATGAGTATGGTACTTTATTATGCAATTCTTGTTCCTCCTTTGGGTCTGAGTAAGAGTAAGACCCGAAGGGACAATCTGGATCGGAGCCTTCCTCTTGGAAGGTTCTAATGAGTGGGTGATAGCCGTAGCATGGGGAACATGGTATGTTGTCATTGATACTAGCATCACTACCATCAGGAACCGCTACCTTCCTTTTGGGGAGTATCGATCTAATGGTATGTCGCCTGAATGACGATCTGCCCGCCACCGGCTCTGTTGCTAAGAGTCGTGAGGGGAGTGCCCTCACATGTAATACTGACCCCCCTCAAATCCTCATCCAAAGTGAATGAGGTGGGCATAGTCAGAGCAGGGAAGGATGACCTAATCCAGGGCCTCATCCATTCCGTGGGAAAAGGTAAACACATAATTATGTGTAGTCATTACTATCAACTAGAACTGAAACTGAACTGTAACTAAAACTAACATTGAACGAAAGTCTGCAATGTTGAAAATAAACTTAAATCAAATTCCTGTTGATTTTGAATTTTGAATTTAGAATTTGAAGCCATACTCAACATCTTGAAAGTGTTAAGTCCTAAATGATTTAGAATAGATTTTGAGATTTGAAAGAGGAATCTTTTGGATGTAGAATCCACTTTCAACAAATTTGGATATGTTGAAAATGAGTTCAAATATTTTTGAAGAGATGCTTCCATAGGTTCATATTTGAGTTTCCATTTTGATTTTTGACGACCCTTTATTTAACAAATTTGGGTACATTAAAATAAAGGGTCAATTTGCTTTTATTTTGGATTTATGATTTTTGGAATGTACTCACTTAACAAATTTGGGTATGCTAAGTGAGATGTCTGAAAACAATTTCTTTTTTTTTTTATTTCTTTGTTTGTTTTGTTTTGTGAATCATTTGTGATTTAAAAAATGGAGTTTTCATTTAACAAATTTGGGTATGCTAAATGAGAAAATCCAAGTGTGTTTTGTTTTTGGAAATTTTTTGAAAAATAGGACACTTACCAAATTTGAGCATGCTAAGAAAATCCTAATGTGTTTCTTTTGATTTTAATTTAATTTTGAAAAGTAGGATCCTTAGCAAATTTACAGTATGCTAAGGGAGTCCTAATGTGTTTCTTTTGATTTTGATTTGATTGAAAATGGAGATTTCACTTTAGCAAATGTGGTATGCTAAAATGAAGTTCCAATGTATTTCTTTAATTTTGTGAAATGGAAATTTCACTTAGTAAATTTGAGTATGCTAAATGAAATTCCAAAATTGTGTTTAAAGTTTTTGTGTTTTGATTTTGTTTTGAAAATGGAGGCTTCACTTTAGAAAATATGGTATGCTAAAATGAAGCTCCAATGTGTTTTGAAATTTATTTTGTAAAATGGAGATTTTACTTAGCAAATTTGAGTATGCTAAATGAAATTCCAAAAATGTGTGTCAAAATTTTTTTATTTTTAATTTTGTTTTGAAAATGGAAGCTTCACTTTAGCAAATATGGTATGCTAAATGAAGTTCCAATGTGTTTTGAAATTTCATTTTGAAAAATGGAGACTTCACTTTAGCAAATATGGTATGCCAAAATGAAGTTCCAAAAGTGTTTTGAAAATTTTGTTTTGAAAAATGGAGACTTCATTTTAGCAAATGTGGTATGCCAAAATGAAGTTCCAAAGAGTTTTGAAAATTTTGTTGTTTTGTTGATTTTGAAAAGAGATTTCCATTTAACAAATTTGGGTATGTGAGATGGAAATCAATTATGTTTCATTTTTCAAAGATGTATTTTGTGTGTGATTATTACTTTTGAAAGAGAAAATTCCTAATCATATATGGAATATGTTAATGTTATTTTATTTGAAATGAAATTTCATTCAATAAATGGAGATATTCATATGTGCTTTTGAAATTTTATTTTCAGTTTTGATTGGAAATGAAACCTCCATTCAATAAATGTGGGTATATTGAATGGAGAGATTTCATATGTGCTTTTTGAAAATATGAAAATTCCAACCTAACACATGTGGAATGTGTTGAGTGGAATTTCAAAATTGTGATTTTGCTTTAAGATGTAATATCCATTCAACACATTTGGATGTATTGAATGGAAAGGCCCATCTTCAAAATTTTATGAGTTTGAAAACATGATTGTTGGAATTTTATTTTTGAAAATGAGGTCTTCACCAAAATGAATTGAGTAAAGAAGCTCATTTGTGCTTTTAAAAAATGTGATTGTTGGAATCTTATTTTTGAAGATGATCCTACATATAACAATCATGAAGATTGTTAGATGAAGGTGATTTAGAAAAATTTTGTGCAAACATTTTATTATGTGCATTTTAAAGAGTGCTTTTGAAAAGCAAGATTTTTATGAAGGGTTTATTCGATTTTCATTATTTTAGAATGAACCTTTCCTTACCATAAAAATGGTAAGGAGGAAGTCTTTAATTAATTCTTTTTTATTAAGCTTTTATGTTTACCCATTGGGGAACCCAACGGGGGTTTTAAGACCAACATGGGTGAGGTCCTAAAATCTAAAGATGCTGGCTAGATGAACTTAAGGATGAAATAAGCTAAGTGCCAATGAAAAGAAAGATAGTCTTGGATTCATACAAAAGTACAAACCAACTATCGGTACTTGGAGACAATGATCATTTTCCAAAGATTGAGAGAGGAACCTTCCCTAATGGAGTCGCCAGAAAAATCTATGATGAAAATTTTAAAACTTCTACGTGTATACTTCCATCTTCAATCTATGTGGAATAAAATGCAGATAGAAATATTCTCTTATGCATTTGGACACCACATAGATCCACAGATATTCTTATAAGGTTGATCGGGTATGACATTAAAGAGAGGTGTACTACCTTAAAAAAGAAGTCACCACCCAACATTGAACCTAATCACCTGGACTGGACTCACAATGAGTATATGTACCAAAGATTCTTCTACTTTACATGGAAAAGTAAAGTAGGGTTTATTTTAAATTGGGGTTCATTAAGTTTCTATGGAGGCAAGCCCCATAGTTAATTACATTAAGATGAGATTCCAGGAATACTCAAGGTAAATGATCATTCCAAAGATTTCAATAGGTAGGACTATCAATCGATTTATTTTAGTAAATCAAGTGGGATCGATCAAGAGGAGGGAGTTCTTATTGAAGTGAAATGAAGAAGAGTAGGGGATGTTTAAGATACTAGGAAGCCTAGTAAACATCCCAAACTATCTATGGTTGGGCTTTACATTTTGAAATTGAATTATTTATTTGAGTTAAATTTTATTAGAAGTTTAGGGATTATAATTCAATACAAGGTTATGGAAATGCCTAAGAGGTGAGGATTTATGCTTATGGCCAATGAAGAGAGAGAAGCAACTAACCTAAATCTAGGGAGCTTTGAGAGGGCCAAAAGCACCTAAATCTAAGGCTAAAATGAGTATTTTATTTGCCTCCACAAGAGAGATAAAATCACTGACTTGGACTTACCGCCTGGGTGGATGCCAACTAACTCCTCCTATGATTTTAAATTCATGTAGGCAAGTCATATGCTTTATGCAAGAAAGTTAGGTTGTTATTTATTTTAAAAAGAGACTAAGTCCTTAAACTCACTCCCTAAGAGACTAAATTATGTAAAGGCATACAAAATGACCTATATCTAATGCAAAACATATTACATTTTACTTTTATTTTTGGACAATCATTTGACTCAGGCTTGTAAGATTTGTATGCCTAATGCATGAGAAATAAGATTATGGGCCAAAATCAGCGAGAAGGGGAGGTGTGTTTCCACCATGGCTCTCAAAGTTCAATCCAAGTTCTCTGGCAAAGGTGGAAGCCCTCCAATCAAGAGTGAAATAATATATTTTTATGCATGATGTTAGAAAAGAAATACTCATCCAGCTAAGGGGTTGATAATTCTTTTATCTTGATTTTTAGCCTATGTTTTAGATAAGGTTATGAGTTGTTTATTTTAATTTTGAGTTCATTAATTTGATAGAAGATTTATTTTCCTAAGAGCCTAATCGTCGTCCAAGCCATACATCAAAGCAAGGAAGAAACTAGGAAAACATGTCATCTTAATGCACAAACTAAGCAAACCACCAAATATTTTATAAAGCTAACGCAAAAGAATAAAATTTGGGCACCACCACACAAACCCAAAAATAAATTGGGTAGTCAAGCTCTACCTTTATACAACCTGGATTACAAATGAATTAATTTATAATAAAGTATGGAAATTCATCTTATGGGGGTCTTCATTTCTTCATTTCTTCTTTATTCTTTTAGTTCTTTCTTTTGGATGGTTGGAAGGTAGTTACTCCAAAGGCTTCACATGGTACATGAGATGTAATCTTATGATCATCCTAATCCCCATAACATTCATTCAAAATCCTAATTACAAAAATTACATGAAGAGAAAATCTAACTAATACACCTAAAATAAAGATTAGCTAAACAAACCATACAAATCCCAAGCATGTATATTGGACTTAGCACACACATAAGTAACCAAGTCCACCTAGCCAATTGGATTATGCTTCTGGGTATAAGCACCTACACAACAAAAGTATTTATATTTTATTACGCTTAAGCACAATCCCTAGAAGACAATGGTTAGAATTATCATTCATTATGCATTCACCCTTACATCACAAAATAAACATCAAACCATGCACTTCCCTAACCTAAAGCTAGAAATGGTGACTTAGACTAATGTGTGTGCTTTAAAAGGTTTGTGTGGTATGCTTAGCTATGGCTTTAAGGCTTAGATTTTCTAAGTATGAAAATGTTTAACTTTGAGGGTTGTTTCATTTAAGTAGTTTAGTTGATTTGGGTTAATTTTATTTGATGATTTTTGTTTGTTTTAAATGGACCTACTTAATTACTAAAGGTTGTAAAGAGAGGGAAAAGAGAAGAGAACTTCTTTTTCCTTCCCTACCCTAAGTAATTTCTAAAGCATATTCATGTTTGATTTTGTTTAGTGAATGTTTAATTATGTGTTTTAATTAATCCTAAGTTTATATTTTTTCCTAAATAAACCTATTAAAAAAGAAAGGCATTTTAAGATTAAGTAAAGTGAATTAATATCACAAAACACACATCACTTCATTTCTTTCCCAAAATGTATAACATGCACATAAATGAATCATAAGCATATCTATACATACAAATAGAAATGTTTAGCACACTTTATGATGAATGCTAAGAAATGTTACTTAAAAAAAATTGGAATGCTTCATGATGCATGATTTTCATTAAGTAGAAAAGAGGTGTTTTTTTATCCATTATTCACATGCACATATGTATGGATGAAAGGCATAAGTGAGTACGGTGCCATTGTTAGCACCAGGGGTGTAAGGTACAAGATCTACTTAGGGCTATTTAAAGCCTCGCATCCCCGGGGTTGTCCAGACTAATATACCACTTTCCTTAAATACAAACACATGTATAAAATAAATGAATGGAAAAAGAAAGATGCAAAAAATTTGTATTTGTTTGTCTATTTTGTTTATGAAATTTATATGTACAAGTGTGGATGTCCTTCTTAGGTAATAGCATAGGAATGGATAGGAATGGGATTAGGCAAGTGTTGTATTCTTTTCAAATGAACTATACACTTTTCCAAATCCTATTCAAAACTATGCTAAAAGAAAAGAGAATGAAAACCACACTATGCACATCTTTATATATATATATATATATCCACATGCAAGCTTATAAATAATTATAAGTAGTACACTTTAACTTTTAGGTGTTTGATTTATAGATTTTTAAAATAGTTTTGGATTTAGTAGTGATAATAGCCATTCATATTTTTTTACTTTAGCCAAAACATGCAATTTGACATAAAGAAAATATTTCATTTTTAATTTGATTTTAAAAAAGTATGAATGCATGAATTTCATATGACATATACATTTAGCATGCTAGGAAAGAAATAAAGTGATGAAATCAATGTAAATTCATTCACCATAATTAATACTTAAAGAAAATCCTATGAAATAAGAAAGTTCAAAGTGAATCAAAGTTTGTTTAATGTGATTTTTGTTTTGATTTTGCTTTATGTTTGATTTAGGAAATGTGAAAGAATGTTTGCTGGTCCTAACCCATTTCCCCCACATATGAGTTAATTTAGTTTGTTCTTAGGATCAATAGGTGATTTTTATACTTTATTTAGGTTAAGGTGTGAATTATGTGTGTTAATTATCCCTTACCTATATCACCTTAGCATATTTAACCAAATAATTATGAGCCAATGATATGACATAAAATCACACAAGGAATTTAAATCAGCAATGCACCTAAGAAGAAAAGGGCCTAATGCATTTGGCTCAAGATTCATGATTAATTAAGTTAAGGGGTTTAAGTTAAGTAAATTCATAATCCTTCTCACACAGGCGAGTTAGATTTTGATTTCCTTAATGCACTTAGGTTATTGAACACCTAAGCATCTACCCAAAGTGAATTAGTTAAGTTCTAGAAGGTTTTAGAATTTCATCAAATTAATTAAATAGGTAATTAGTGGGTTAATTTCTTAATTGAATTTGGATTAAGGAAGAAAGAGGGGGTTTAAGGAATATCATAAGAAAAATATCCCAAAATTATTCTCTAAACCTCCTATTTATTTATACAAACCTTAACTAACTCAATCAAGGGATTAAACCATTGATTACTCACTTAATTAGGCTTAATTACATTATGAGAGTAATTAAGAATGAATCCAGCAATTACTCTAATAAAAATATTAATAAATCCTAATAAAATTAGGGGTGGCAGAAGTCATCCCACTAAATACACATAAGAAGTTTGAGATTAATTAATGAAATAATCAGAGAGTAATTAGGTTTGGGAAAGAAAGAGAAGTTCTCTTCGCTTTCCCTCTCTTTATAATTTAGTAATTAATTGTAGGATTCACTTGAACCTAATCAAAACATAAAATAAAATTAACATAAACAACTAAACAACATAAATGAAACCCTCTTCTAAGTTGAATATTCTTCACACTTAGAAAATTCTAACTTAAAAAGCATCTAGCATACCACACAAACCTCAGCACATTAGGTTAAGTCACCACTTCTAGCTTTAGGTTAGGATGGTGCATGGTTTGATATTTTCTTTTATTTTATGATGTAATATTTTAGACTAGATGTTAGGGTGAATGTGTGTAGAATGAATGATAGGATGATTTAGTCTAATCATTATCTTCTGTAGGGAATTGTGCTTAAGGTATGATAAATAAAATATAAATGCTTTTCTTTGCGGTGCTTATACCCCTAAGCATAATCCAATAGGCCAGGCGGACTTAGTCACTCATGTGTGGGGTGTTAAGTCCAATATACATGCTTGAAATTTGTGTGGTTTATTTATCTAATTTCTATTTTGCAGGTATTAGCTAGATTTACTTTTTCTTTTTCATGTAATTTTTATAATTAGAATTTTAGAATGATTCTTATGGGGAATAGGATGAGCATTGGTCATAATATCTCATATTATGTACCATGTGAAGCATTTGGAGTAACCACCTTTTAACCATCCAAAAGAAGGAACCAAAGAAGAAATAAGAAAAGAAGAATAAAGAAATGAAGCTTGAAAACCCCCATAATAATGAATTCCTTGCTTAATTATACTTAATTCATTTGTAATCTGGGTTTTATAAGGGTAGAGCTCAACTACCCAAGTTATTTTTGGGTTTGTGCAATGGTACCTGACCATAAATGGCCTCTTATTCTTTTGCGATTAGCTTTATAAATTGATTGATGATTTATTTCGCTTGTGAATTAAGTGGCATCATTTTCCTAGTTTCTTCTTTGCTTTAGGTATGGCCTGGATGATGATTAGGCTCTTAGGAAAAAATAAATCTTCTACCAAATTTAATAATTCAAAATTAAAAATAAAGAACTCATAACTTCACCTAAAGCTTAGGCTAAAAATCAAGATAAAAGAATTAGCAACCTCTTTGCTGGATGAGTATTTCTTTTATAACATCATGTACAAATGCATATTATTTTCACTCTTGATTGGAGGACTCCCACCTTTGTCAGAAAAACTTGGATTGACCTTTGAGAGACATGGTGGAAACACACCTCCTCCCTTCTTGTTGATTTTGGCTAATAATCTCATTTCTCATGTATTAGGCATATAAATCCTATTAGCCTGAGTAAAAATGACTGTCCAAAAATTTTTTTAAAAAAAATGTAATATGAATTGCATTAGATTAGGTCATTACTCATACACGTACATGATCTAGTCTCTTCCGAAATAAATAACAGCCTAGCTATCTTGCATAAAGCATTTGACTTGCCTACATAAATTTAAAATTGTATGAGGAGTTAGTTGGCGGCCACCCCTAGGCGGTTGAAAGTCCAAGTAGTCGGATGGTTTGTCCTTTCTTGTGGAGGCAAACCAAATACCCATTTTTTCCTTAGGTTTAGGTTGTGCTTTTGGCTCTCGTAAGAGCTCCCTAGATTTAGGTTCTAAGGTTGCTTCTCCTATTTGGGGCCATCCTCCCTCTTAGGCATTTTCATAATCTTGTGTGTTGTGGAATCATAAGCCCTAAATTTCTAATGAAAAATTCAACTCAAACTAATTAAGTCAATTCCAAAAATGTAAATCCCAACCGTAGGATAGTTTGAGATGTTCGCTAGGTATCCTAACATCACGAACATCTCCTACTTATCTTCATTTGGCCTCGATAATAACTCTCTCTTTGATCAATCTCATTTTATCTTCCAAAATAAACTAATCGATTGACAGTCCTACCCTATTGAAATCTTTAGAGACGATGATCATTTACCTTAATCAAGAGTTTTTCTAAGGAATCCCCATTCCTTAGGATGTAATTAACTACGGGTGATTGCCCCTGTAGGGAACTTAACAAACCCAATTTAAAATAAACCCTGCTTTACTTTTCTATGTAAAGTAGGGGAAGAATCTTTGGTACACCTAGAAGACCCAATGTCCTTAGGAGTCCTTATTTTGGTGATTAGGTCCATTGTAGTGTGGTGATCTCTATCTTTTGAGATAGTACACCTCTCCTCAATGTCATACCTGATCATCCTAATAAGTAGATCTACGAATCTGCATGGCATCCAACCAAGGTGATTATATTCCTATTCTTATTTATCTTCTTTCCACCCATGGAAGGAGGATAAGTGAAGACAGGAATATTAAATTTCCATCACATAGGATTAGGATGAGCAGTGGCTAGAAGGCTTTTTCCTGGGAGGCCATGTGATGCCTTTGAAGCAAGCATATCCAAATGAAGAAATAAAGGAGATATGAATAATGAAGATAAGAAAACCCCCATAGCATTTATTCATTTATAAATTATAATTATTCTTTTATATTTCGGGTTGTATAAGGGTAGAGCTCGGCTACCCATTTTCTCTTCGAGTGTACACTGATCAGACACCTTTTATTCTTTTACATTTTATTTATAAAATGCTTGATGTTACATTTAAATTTTGCAATAAAAATAACATGTCTTTTTCTAGTTTCTTTATGAATGATGATTTAATGTGTGGCCTAGATCCGATTAGGCTCTTAGAAAAAAAATTATTATTTTTATTCTAGCTACAACTCATAACTAAAGTTTTAAATAACTCATAATCTCAAATAAAGTCTATGCATTAAATCAAGATAATTAAAATATTTAGCAACCCCTTAGCTGAATGTTGTATGTCTCACACCATACATATCATCTTGAATCACTCTTGCAAAATGAGGGCCTCCGTCCTTACACATATGAGAACCGCTTGACCTATGAGAGCAACTCCTACTGATGGAGCTTCACCCTCTTCACTCTTGATTTAGCCCATAACTCATTTCAACATGCATTTAGGCATACAAAAATCCTATGACCTTTGTCAAAATAAAGAGTCCAAAACTAAATAAAATTTGAAAAAATTTGCATTAGACTAAGTCATTATTCATACCACTCATGCTCTAGTCTCTTAAGGAGTGGGTTTAGGGACTTTAGTTTCTTTCTAAATAATAACAACATAACTTTCTTGCAAAATCATATCACTTGATCACATGATTTTAAAGTGTAGGAGGAGTTAGCTGGCTACCACTTCAGGCAGTTATAAGTCCATTAATCGGATGGTTTATCTTCTCTTGTGGAGGTAAACCTTATACACATTTTTAGTTAGATTTAGGTCGTTCTTTAGCTCTTAATAGAGCTCTCTAGATTTAGGATCCAAGGTGGCTATTTTCTTTGGGCTACAAGCATAAATCCTCACCTCTTAGGCATTTTCACAACCTTATGCTCTAAATTTCTAATAAAATTTCAACTCAAATAAATAAATCTCCTCAATTTTAAACATATAAAGCCTAAATATAGGGCAGATTGGAATGCTCACCAGGTTTCCTAGTATCACGAGCATTCCCTACTCATCTCCTTTGGCCTCAATAATAAGTCTCTCCTTTTGATCTATATCAATTGATTTTCTAAATATATCCAATTCATTGATTGTCTTACCCTTAAATCTTTCGAGACAATAATTGCCTACTTTAATCAAGAGTATTCCTAAGGAATTCACCTTTCTTAAGATATAATTAACTATGGGGGCTTGCCCCCATAGGGAACTTTAGAACTCGGTTTAATATAAACTCTACTTTATTCATCCATGTAAAGTAAGGGTAAAATATCTGGTATATTCGAAGACCCATCATGCCTTAGGACTCTTTATTAGGTGATTAAGTCCATTGAAGGGTGACGACTCTATCTTTCGAGATAGTACATCATACCCCAATGTCATACCTGATTACTTTAAGAAGTACACCCTTAGATCTATGTGGTGTCCCCCATAAATATCTCAAAAATAAACACCACAGTGAGGAATAATTATTCTCAGCACCAGGACTAATTCCCCTCCTTGAAATGCTCAAGGACGTACTGTATGATCAAATGCTTTGGCATCCTCGCTCTGTAGACTTTTACATTTTGCTGAGCTTAGAGCCTAACTTCATCAAGAACATCAATATCTTCCATCTGTAGATGGGCATTCTCATTTTGAGTAAGATCATGTTGAATGACTACTCGGAGCGAATTTAGTTCAATTTTGAGTGGTAGAACTGCTTCAACTCTAAACATTAGCACATATGAGGTGGATTTTGTGGAAGTTTTGTAGGTGGTGTGGTAAACCCATAAAGCTTCCACAAGTTTAGTATGTCACTCCCTTTTTATTTCTTATGAGAATCTTTCTAAGTAGCTTGACTAATGTTTAATTGAAAGCCTCGGCCAAGCCATTTGCTCTTAGATTATAGATTGATGAGTATCGTCAATTAATTTTGTGTTGGTCAGCGAATCTATATATCTTTATGCTCTTAAAGGTAAGGTCATTGCCTGGAATGATTTGTCATGGCACCCCAAATCTATATACAATATTTTTGGTGAAGAAGTCAATGACTCGATTAGCAGTGACTTTCTTAAAGGGAGCAGCTTCAGCCCATTTAGAGAAGTAGTCAGTAGCTACTAGAATGAATCGATGTCTTATTGATGATGGAGGATCCATCAACTGAATTATATATGTGCCCTAGCACTTAAATGGCCAAGATGTTATCGTTGGGTGCAATAGATTTGGAGATTGATGAATGATGTATCCATGACGACATTCATGGCATCTCTTGGCATTCTTTATCCTATTTGAAAGGAGTATCCTTCTTCATCAACTTCTTCCTCTTGGACACGAATCTCTTTTCAATGCCTGAGTTGGCTCGAGTGTGGAATAGGTATTTCTTCAATCAGAAGACTATGATCAAAACTAACCTCCTCTCGAAGACATGGAGTTGGTTAACGATTAGATCCCTTGGATGACTCTCCAAGGTGCCGATCATCAACAATTTCATCACATATGACTATTTTCTTAGATACCCATTCTTGATGAGTTTTATTCTCTTTTTTTTTCGGAACCTTTCGATGGAGGATTCTTGGACTTGTGGTCCAAATGTCATCCATCGATTCTCACCGTGTGGGACTTGAATTGCTTGACATCTTATTGGGATTGTTGGAGGAGGTCTCCTTAGAGGAGCAGCTCTAGCCTCCCTGATGATAGGACTTTAATATATTTTTTTCATCAGTCCTTCCTCTATAGCAACTTTGAGGACCCAATGCACTCTTCAATATACAGTTTTGAGTTTCCTCACCGTAGAAGCTAAAACCTGGCATTATCAGGTCCATAGGAACTTTTTGATTTGACCAGTAGAGTTGTTCCGCTTTACCTATCTTAGGTTGTCAAACCTATTATGGGTTAGAACACTTACTTCTGGTTTCACAGCTAGTTGTACAATTTTTTTCTTGAACAATGACTGTTGAGCATGCAGTTCAACATTTCTATTTCTCTGTTGTCTCTGGGTTAGCATAGTTCCAAATGAAGAAGCTTCTGCATCAAAACTTCTTTTCTAGGCTTCGACTTTCATTTTTATTTTTCTTTATGTCGGGACCTTTCGGTAGCGAATTTTTAAACATGTGGTTCAGGTGTCATGCCCTGATGTTCAACGTGCATGAATTTCTTAGGATGGTCTTGAGCATTACCCACTAAGAGTAGCCTTTTTAGAGAAGCTTTCTTATTTTCTCTGATAATCAGGCATTGATACTTTTTCTTCATAAAACTCTTCTCCTTGACAACTTTCAGCACCCTGTGCACTCTAGAGAATAGAGTCTCGGGATGCCTCCTTTGTGGGGTTATAGCTTAGTGCCATTGCCCTAGAATGTTTGTTTGATATCACCAATAGAGATGTTCCTTTTCACCCACTTGAGATTTGTAAACTTGTTGTGAGTGGGAACACTCGCTTCTAGTATCAAGTCTGGTCACATGGCTTGTGATTCAAGCAACAACTGCTGATCATAGTTCAGCATTTCTTCTTCTTTGCCTTCTATTCAATTTTTTTTCGTAAGATGAGGCTTCAGCATCATGCCTTCTTAGTGCAAAATATTCAACTGGCAGAGTGGTTGCATTCACAGGCATGATTGAACTTTCTGCCTAGTGACAGATCTTTTCATGACTGGTGCCTCAAAATGACCCAATCTCTCAAATACAGATGCTCTCTTGAGAAAGAATGCGATTCCAGTTGTCCTCTTGCATAGGTTGGTGTGTACACATGCTTTGCTGAGGATTATTTGTAGTAGTGATAGCTGGAAAGTTTACATACCAAATTGGATGGTAGCTCCAGCATCTTTAAAATTGATTACAGCATTAGCCAGATGGATGTTAGCTCCGTGACCTAGCAGAATGATGAACGGTGTGCTCTAAAAATCCATCTTTCCAATTAAAAGATGGGGATTAGTGGTCAGTAATTTATGTATCACCACACACTTTCATAATGAAGATATACAATAGAGCGAACTGATATAGAGAATAAATAGATTAATTATAAGAATATAGTTGATTTAAATTTAATTTCATTTATGATTTATTTTAAATTTCAATTTTTATCATTCTCTACTGCTACTATAGCTTAGGTTCGACCAGCCAAAGAAGGAAAGAGAAATATTTCCCCAACGGAGTTGCCAGAAATCTATGGGCTCTGAAAATTCAGCACCGACCTCTCAATTAAGAGAGTATGGTTTAAATGTCGGTCAAATTTTTAGAAGGCAGTTGGAATAGTAGATAAGACACTACCCAAAGATTTCACCCTCATTTTGTGAGGACTTTAGATATGGTTCCAAGTTTTCTATAGGCACAAGCACCTACAGTTACTTACCCCTCCTAATGTTGAGAGAGAACTTTCAATTAAAGCTAGTCATTAGATAGCTAAATGTGTAGTGTATAGTAGCAGCAAGTGAAGTTTTTGAAATTTAGATTTATGAAATTCATCCTTATTTATCTTAATGCGGATGGTTGGGGGAATGATGATGCGCCCAATCAAGATCCCATAGTTCAATCATCCTGAGTTATCGTGGTTCAGAGTCTACTTTGTCGGAGAAGGTAGTCGACCCAACTTAATTGAAAGATCATTGTCAATAGCCATGGGTTGTGTTGTCCAAGTAATCCTTGTACACCTGGGGTGATGTTTGTCGAAGGAGACAAATTTAAGTCTACCTTAGCTAACATAGGGTTTTTTGCCTTATCAGTTGCACCCTATAATTCACAACTCAATGGGGTAGAGCCATTGGGGAACATACGGGCTACAATCATGACCATAATATAATTATGTCATTTGGCGGCAGCCACCCGATTAGAGGACTCTAGTCATAACCACATCATATGTGGAACCTACTAGCCAAACCACGCGGACATGACACAGGCCACGTCATTTCTAGCATGAGTTTATTTGAAAGTGAATATAGTATAACACTTGATTTAATATTAGCTCCTTTGTGAGCTAGAGTTTTCTTAATTTATCACCCATTTACAAACAATCATGAAGGTGATGAATTTAATTTTGCCTTAAGTTATAAATAGTGAATTTCATTTGAACATTTAGAACTTGATAATTTATCCAAATTTATATTTGTATTGATCTTTAATTTAGATTAATTCAATTCAAGCTTGCATGCAAATTTTGA
The DNA here is from genome assembly GCA_021442155.1 of Cymbidium sinense. Classification (NCBI taxonomy): domain Eukaryota; kingdom Viridiplantae; phylum Streptophyta; class Magnoliopsida; order Asparagales; family Orchidaceae; genus Cymbidium; species Cymbidium sinense. Next base: position 104,159,758 of record CM038225.1, read on the forward strand.
TGGTAAGTATCCCCTCCAGGTGAAATCTCTATTCAACACAACTATCATCAGGGTAGATAAATCTGTTTAACAATTTAGTTTATTATTCTAAATCCTGTCGACTCTATTAATTTAATAAAAGAGGATCAGATCTAAATTTATATTTTGATAATTTTGAATTTGAGAATATTGAATATAAATATCTTAGATATTTTTATAATGATGACCCTCATTGATATCTCAATCAACTCAGCCATCATTGGGGTATTGAACATTCATTTTGTTATTCCAGATCATATCAACTATATTAATTTAATAATAAAGGATCAAATCTAGATTTATATTTTGAGAATTTTGAATTTGAGATTATTTAATATAAATACCTTAGATATTTTAATAATGATAATTGCTCCGGTTAATATCTTCAATCAACTCAGCCATCATTAGGGTTAAATAAGTATACTTAATCATTTGGTTTTTTGTTCTAGATCTTGTCGACTCTATTAATTTAGTAATAGAGGATATATATTTTAAGAATTTTAGATTTAAAATTATTAAATATAAATATCTTGAATATTTTAATAATAATGACACATCTGGTTGATATCTTCAATCAACTCAGCCATTATTGAGGATAAATAAGTCTATTTAACCATTTGGTTTATTATTCTAGATCATGTCTACTCTATTAATTTAGTGATAGAGGATCAAATCTAAATCTATATTTTAATAATTCTAAATTTGAGATTATCGAATATAAATATCTTGAATATTTTGATAATAATGACCCATATAGTTGATATCTTCAATCAACTCAGTCATCATTGAGGTATATAAGTCTATTTGATTATTTAGTTTATTATTTTAGATCCTATCGACTCTATAAATTTAATAATAGAGGATCAGATCTAGATTTATATTATAAGAATATTGAATATAATGTCTTAAATATTTTGACAATAGTCACCCCTCGAGTTGACATCTTCAATCAACTCAGCTATCATTAGAGAATTAGGATATAGTTGTTATACTGTCATTTGACATAATTAGCTTCTCAGATAGTTTCTTGAGTGGAGAAAGCTATAACAACATCATTAGGTTTTGTTAACCCGGACCAGTCCGTAGACCCAACCGGGAATCAACCCGCACAACATCCTCAGATACTAAGTTTAAGCATTCAGCGTAGTGTCGGGTCCCATGCGGATGCTTCAATTCAAGTGTTCATATAAACTCTTAAATAATTTATTGTATTTTGATACCAATGAATTGATATGAATTTTGAAGCACTCAAAATTAATTAGAAGTTTATCTTATGATACATGCATATCAAGTTAAATTCATCTGGATATTTAAATGAGTTTTAAAAATATCCAAGTTGAATTTAATAAATACCTTATGAAGCATGTCACGTTTATTTTAGAACTGAAATTAATGCCTTCTATCTGCTTCTAAATTTGTGTTGCAGATTCGGTGGCATGGTCATTTTGGCGCTTATTCAATCAATCGAAGTAATATTTGTTTTCTTCGCATTTAGTTTTAAATTCATTAAATTTTTAAACTATAATAAGACTTGGCTAATGTTTGTTGATGGGGTCACAAAATCATCACGAATCTCATTTAAATTCTTTAGGCCATTTTTGATTCATCCAATCTATCACGTAGTGCAACTCAAGTGCTTATTAAAAGGCTTTGCACATCTTCGTTGACAAGCTAATTTATCTTATTCTTGCTTGTATGTGAACTATCAAGTTGATAAGCCTTCAAGTTCTCGATAAATTCATCATATTCAATATTTGTTCTAGCTCACAAATGAGCTTATAAGGTTATTCAAGTTTCTTTTAATTTAATAAGAGATTTAGTCACCATGATAAATTGTGTGGACTGAATGTTTGGTAAAACTTCTAATTTAGGCTCATTTATGAACTATTTAATTGTTACAAATCTTTTATGAACTATATTATAGTTCCTTTCTAGCTTAAAAATAAATATTTGAAAACATTGCAAATCTTGTGATATCAGTTTCAAAATCAGATGTAAGATCCAAATATTTATTTGAAAGATTTCATTCAAATTCACTTTGAGTTGTCCAATTTTGTTCTTGCTTCTGAGCCATTGTTAAGTGATGTTCTTATATGAGGTAAATTCTCAAGACTTTACAAGTTCTCTTTGTAAGTCTCACTTAAACATAACTTTGCAAACATTTTTTTTATTTCAAGCTCTTGTAATTTTAGTTTGAATTATTATTTTTTATTTCGACTCAAGTTTTTATTTCAAATTCAACTTAAGTTACTTTCAAGTTTAATTATTCTCTTATTTATTTCCATTTAAGTCATTTATTATTTCCAAACGATATTTGAAGCCTCGACATCCCACATAGTGATGCTGACATTGCCCACCACGCTCTTCTTCTAAGAATGCAGTGTCTCATGACAGTGGTCATAATCTTCAATCCCACCACGCTCTTCAAGCGTAATAAGGTTTTCAAATATCTGCATAAAATAAAATATACATAATTTTTTTATATGTTGATTTAACTTTGATTTATTATTTTCATTTAAGTTGAGTTTAAGCTCATTAGTATTTTCATTTGATTCTCTTTAAACTTCATGTCGGTCCAAATTGTGACCTCTGGATCGCTCGCATAGAGCCGGGACTACTTTGACCTATCCGTTATGCTCTTCTAAGTGCGGTTGATTCTATATATCATAGCCTTCAAATCCGTCACGCTCTTCTGAGTGCATATGGGTCTTTAAATCTGCATTGGTGTTGCTGAATTGCCATTTGAGTTGCTTGCATGCTTCACTTGGAAGGCTAGATCTATCATTTCCATCATAAAGTGTTGAGATAGAATAATGTATTTGATGACTCTTGTTCTTCTTGGCGTTCTCTCATTTTTTTTGTTCTTCTTGGCCTTCTCTCATTTTTTTCAGTGAGTTCTTCAAATTGCTCTGCCTATTTGGATCTTTGATCTTATCCAGCTTTTGAAACCCATTTGATAGTGCTCAAAGTATATCATTGATTTGTGCATCGATGTTGGCAAGATCCTCATTGATCGTTGATACATCCATCTCGAAACCAGAAGCCAAAAAGCAAAGTCTTCGCACTACGAGTTTAAAGAGTGGATCCAAACTGAATAACAAAACTCAAAGCAATTTAAGGGTTGTTTGGTAGCAGGATCTGAACAGATTTTGGGGCAGTTTGGCTACAGGATTTGAGCGGGTTTTGGGACAGTTTGGCTGCAGGATTTGAGCAGATTTTAGGGTGGCTTGATAGCAGGATTTGAGCAGGTTTTGGGGTAGTTTGGCTATAGATTTGACCGGGTTTTGGGGCAGTTTGGCTGCAGGATTTGAGCAGGATTAATTCTGCCAAACAGCAAAAATGACCACTTTAAATCTTGCAGAAATTTAAATTTTGTTTCTCTTCCATTTTTCCTTAAATCCCAGATTTAGTGAATCCCTTTGGCAGCTGGATTTACCAGGATTTACACAAACTGAAGCACGCGAAGGGCCTGCAAAGGAAGACTACGTTTGCTTGAAGTTTGCATTCACGACGTTGAAGCAGAAGAGGGAGAAAGACGACGATTTCATATGCCGAAATCCTGTCGAAGCCTTCGCCAGTGAGAGCCACTGTCCCCACAGTGCTGCTTTATGTTTACTGAGGGTTTCCGGTGAAAGAAAACGGGAAGGAGATTGTTCGGCCTGTAGCGGAGACGGACGGAATGGGGCTTCGGTTCGGCCTTTACAGGGACGGATGAACGGCTAGCTGCAGGCCGATTTGGGAGAGAATGTCGGCTTCGGCATTGTCGCAGAGACGAGAGCTCTGGATGTTTGGCTGCTGTTCGGTTGGCCCTCGATCGGGAGAGAATGTCGAGCGGACGAGGGAGCTTCAAGGTACGGACGTACGGGAGAGACCAAGCTGTTCGACGAGTAGTGAACGAGTTCGGGATATTCGACCGAGAGCCCCTCTTGTGCGGCGCGTGAAATGAAGTTAGGGCTTAATTAAGTGAGGTGATATAGGAGGGATGTCGCGGCAGTCTATGATTGATCGAACGGGAGGTGCAGGAGAATGGTCGGCCATGAGTTTCAAAGCGTTTATTGGGCGCAATTAGGAGATTATTAAGTAAATTTATCTCAAAATTTATATTAATTTTAATGAAATTTTAAGTGTGATAATCTTAGTCAAATTAAATATTTATTTTAGGTAATTTCAACATTCCGGATGCAACGGTGCAGTCCATTTCAAGATCGAAAATTGTTTGGTTTAATTCAGCGATGATTATCGCTTCCAACGGCATGACATTCATGTAAACTCGTCCGAATCGAGTACGGATAGTCTCATTTGATAGATTTCGATGTTTTGAAGATAACGGTGCAATCGATTTCGTAAATTGAGATCATTTGGGTATCGTCGCAGTCTCCCGACTCAAATATATGCATAACCGTTTTAACGGCTCGAATTTTTGATTAGTCGATTGTTGGATTATGCACGATTTATATTTTGATTAGTTTCGATGTTCTGAACGCAATGACAAAATTCGTTCATCGATCGGAGATCGGTTGAACCAATTTTGGTGACATCCAAGTATATTTCAGCTTTGATTTACACGATATTTCATCCAAAGCCTGTCGAATTTATCTTGTGAGCTGGACTCTACTTATGTAATATACATTGAGGTCAGCAATATTATATATATATATATATGTACATAAAATGCAATATGTACATAAAATAATAAAATGAAGAAAAGAAAATATACCTTTTGTATCGATCAAAATGCAAATTGATATATAATAATAATAATAATAATATTATTATTATTATTATTATTATTATTATTACTAAATTAGTATTGTTATTATTATGCTGTTTAGCTCTAGTGACCTGCTAGTTACTTAATAAAAAAAAAGGAAGATTTACATATATATCACACAATTCTTATGCATTTATATATCTGATATCTAAAGTTAAATATTTATTTATCTAATACTTTCCTATATTTAAAAGGTGCATTTCACTTGTTAAAAAATGAGTGATTATGTTATTTTTGATGTGATATTGAAGATTGAGTTGTTATATATGTAAAAACTAAAATTTAGATGTTAGATATGCAAATACATAAGAATTGTGTGGTATGTATGTACATTCTCCTAAAAAAATCAAAATATTTAAGTATTAAGCATTGTCAATCAATTAATATTTATTTGTACTTATTTAAATCAATTTCAAAATTTTTTAAAATACATCTTCATTAAATTATAATCAGAATATATCTTCACCTAATTATTTTCATTAAATTACCAATATATTTCATTTTTACTAATACTTTTTGCTTAAAATAATAAAAAAAATACTCTGAAATATTGAACATCAAATATTTTAAATTTATGATGCATAAAAGTAAACATATTATGAAAATCACAAAGCTAGACCAATTAATCAACATAAAAAAAAAAAAAAAAAATATGCAATTTAATTGATTTGGCTTATTCTTCATGTTCAAGTCTCACTCGACTTGATAAAGAAATCAGATACTAAAAGGCTTTGAGTTAGTTTGCATGGCCTCTTTCGTTAGCTTCTTTCAACTTAGGAGCCGTTGGGAAGGCAAGAGATCAATATTATAGTACTTTCTTACAACATCTCTGGCATTAATCATCAATTTGGAACACTTAGGGTTTGAAAAGAATCCAAATAATAGAGCATTATCAGGCGCTTGATCAGTGGATGAATTGATTAAAAGTTTTCTCTTTAAACATTAATTATTAATCTCTAATTTAAGATATGTTTGGAGCAGCTTCTCACTATTTTTATTTTTTAGAACTCTTTTATATGTCCACTTGGCTACTGCTTTTTAACAATTTTTTAGAAATTTTTGTGATATGAAGTTCATTTTAGAACCACATCTACTAAAATATGAAAATTATAATAAAAATGATGTTTAACTTTTTTTTAAAAAAAATTATAATATGCATGATAAATTTTAAAAAGTTAATTGTGTATACAATTGTTTTATAATCACATTTAGAAAAAGTTAGAGCAGCCTCAAATAGGTTGAGGTGGGGGTGTAAATGAGTCTAAGCCGAGCTCAATGAGCTAATAAGTCAAGCTCAAGCGAGGCTCTACTCACGAGCTAATATAAAATATATTTAAAATATATTAAAACCTAATAGTTTAAACATTTAATTGTTTAAAATATTTAAAAATTATGTCTCATTATCTTATATCTAGTGATTTATGATTATTATTATTATTTTACTTTTAATTTCTTATTTTTTATCATTTTTATTATAATAATTATTTGAATCATAATTATTTTATTCATATATAAATGAGCTTTTTTTATCAAGCTTGAATAGTTTGAACTTGAGTTTGAGCCAAATTTTACAAACAAAGCACACAATTATTATGCATTTACTTATCTAATACCTAAAGTTTGGTATATATACGATATAATAATTTTCCTATATATGAAAAGATGCACTTCGATTAAAAAATTGACGATGATGATATTATTTTTGATGTAATATTAAAAAAATTAGTATTGTTCACTGCCCACTGTATGTTATCAATTTATGTATAAGTATAACATTTGCTAGTCATTGATATCCACTACTTATTGATATTTAATGTTAGCTATTGTTTGATGCTTGTCATGTTAGTCATCAGTGCCTTATTTTCAATGATCCCAATTAACAGATGCTTAATCAAAGTCTTATGCTCACCATTCATGATTAGCTTCAACACTTTCAGTGTTTCTTGTTATCGTTGTGCAAGATGTCTCCTAAATTTAATCATAATTATTATGTGTCAGAAAACTAGTTATGATAGAATAAAATTTTACGTCTGAACTTGTATAAAAATCTAGCACACACATACATATATAGTTAAAAAGAAAATAAGAAACTCCAGAATATTTAGGTGAAAAAATCTTAGAAAGAGGAAAAAAATTACGAGACCTAGCCCAGTAAAAATATTTCACTAATGGGAATTTCAAAGTTTTAAAAATAAAATCATTTTAGCTAAAAATTATTAGAATTTGTAATTATATATACATATATATTATGTGTGTATCAATTTATTTATTAATCTATATAGATATAAAGTGATACTCTTTATAAATACATAAATTATTTTATATTATTATAATATATATATATATATATATATATATATATATATATATATATATATATATATATATATATATTACTATTTTGTTTTCTTTTGGGTGGCATTTGATTTGAAAGAGGGAGACTTGCGAGCCCCTCGATTTTTTAATTTTCTATTTCATTTTGTTGTTAGTGTGTGTGAGAGAGAGAGAGAGAAAAAAAAAAAAAAAGACAGAAGACGTAAAGTGGGGGAGAGAGAGGGCCATTATAGAAGATGGGGGCAACCGCCCCTCTTAATTAATTAATTAATTTTTTTTAATTTTTTTTAAAGAATTTAAAAAATCTTTTTGTAAGTATAAATACCTCCAAAGGGTAAAGAAAAACTTGCACCTTACTTTGTTCTCTTTAGTAGCTTCTACTGACCTGTATAATGGTGCCGACCCCCCTCGTAGACTTCATTTCTCTCCGATCTTAGGATTTTCAACCCACGGCGATCCCAATTTAGGTTTCAGTGTGCTTCCACTTTCTTCTCTTTGGTAACCTCCACTAACCTATATAATAGTGTTGAACTCCCTTGCAAGCTCCAGTTCTCCCTGATCTTGGGGTTTCCAACTGATCTAGTAACGCATCCTCAATTGGCTCTAGCTTCTACTTTCTTCTTTTGGTAGCTTCCACCGGATATCTGTCCCCTCGCAGGGTCTAGTTCTCCCCAATATCAGGGTTTCCAATTAATCTTGTTAGGCGGTGCGCATCCCAAATTCAGGCTCCAGTGTACTTTCACTTTCTTCTCTTGGTAGCCTTAACTGTATAATGATGAACCCCTCAGGCTCTAAATCTCCCATCTCGAGTTTCCAACCGACTGATTAGGTCGCATCCAATTTAGGCTCCAATGTGCTTCCAAAATTTTCCAACTTTTTTCTAAATCCTGGAATCTTCCACTGACCTTTATGGCGGTATGCAACCCCCTCGCAGGCTCTAGTTCTCTCCAATCCCTAGATTTGAAACTGACCTATTTAGGCAACGCATATCCCAAATTCAGGCTCTAGTGTTATTATAGGATCCTTCATTTTATCTGTTTTTTTTATTTTTGAATAAAAGTTAAAACTGTCCTAGATATGGGGTGCATAAACCACTTTTACAGGCTTTAGTTTTATCTTTTATGCCTGTTAAGGCCTCCTCCCCCCAATATAAAGGTATATATTTTTCTATAAAATTTTTGCCCCGATGATATATATATATATATATATATATATATATATATATATATATATATATTGAGATTTTTTGGTATACTTGTATCTTCTAAGGCTTTTACGTTCTGAAGTTTTTAATGTACCTGTATCTTGTGAGGCTTTTGCCTTCTGAGATTTTTAATGTACCTGTACCTTCTAAAGCTTTTGTCTTTTGAGATTTTTGATACACTTATACCTTCTGAGGCTTTTGCCTTTCGTGATTTTTGATGAGTGAAGACCCTATCAACCTCTCTTAGAGTATTTCTAGTGAGAATTTTGTCCACTACTAGCTTCTCATCGAGGCTTCCTCAGGGGCGTGCCATACAGGGAAAGAATTCATAAAGGATTTTTGACCTATCTGAGGTTATTTATCAGAGTGTTACTCGGTGACATTTAACCTATGTGGAAGAAGTAAATAGTTTTAACCCTCATCTGAGGCAGCTTTGTCAAAGTGTTATTTGATGATATTAACATGTGTGTAAGAGGTTAAACATTTTGATTCTTCTGAGATTATTTGTCAAAGTATTACTCGATGACGTTAACCTGTGTAGAAGAGGTCAAATAAAAATATCTGTTTGAGGTTGTATTCAAGGTTGCTCCTTGATCTTTGTCTTATTTTTTCATGAGTATGATTGAAGAATCACAATTTGCAAAGCTGTCTCTCTTTTCTTCTTCTTCTTCTTTTTTTTTTTAATGTTGAAATTACTTCTCATCATTGACTTGTTTCTAGACTTAATAATCAATTGGATATCCAAAATATTGCTTTGGATGATATTTTGACATTAAGGGTTGCCCTCCAGCTTTTGATAAGAACTAAAATATTATCATTTGTTGTTTCTTCATTCTTCATATGTGTTATTTCAAAGCAGAATTTGCTCCATCATACAGATGATGCTGCTTATAACTTGAAGTCAGATTGTCAATCATTATAAAGATGTAAAGGGAATATTTCTCATATATGGCGTCAAACCATTGTGTGCTAAAAAATCAGTTGTGGTAGAATAAAACTTCATGTCTTAGCTTGTAAAGAAATCAAGCACACACACAAATAGTTAAAAAGAGAATAAGAAATTACAGAATTTTTATGTGGAAAAATCTCATAAAGAGATGACAAAACCACAGGACAGGGCATAGCCCAGTAAAAATGTTTCACTATATATCTATTTTGGAGCACAAAGTTTAAATTTTCTCAGCATCGAGATTATAAGATTATATGTAGGAAATCCTGATAATGGGAATTCCAGAATCAAGTATCCATGGCTAGCAGAATGGTAGATTTATCATTGGCTGATAATAAGCGGCGATTGGGATGACGAACTTCAAACTTTTAGCTCTTCCAAACTTGCTCCCAAGTTCAATTCTAGCTCCCTCCCCCCTTCATGACAACAATGGGTCCTATTTATAAGATTCTAAGAGGGGCATTTTGGTCATTATAGCCAAAATCCCTAAACACTCCATCGGATTGTACATTTCGATTCATTTAATCATAAATAGTTTTTTTTGGTGATTTGACCACCCAAATGATCTTCTATTTGAGTGATCTAAGGCTCGTTGGTCAAGCTGTTCGATTCGATTGTAAGCGCGTCAAATTTGAAAGTCATTTGATCATCCAATCAGTATTTTGAAGTTTTTATAAGTAGATTTTGAGCTCATTTGAGCTCGATTTGATCCGATTTCAGCGTTGTTAGACTCATCTCACTGAGTCATTTAATTTGATTGTATACATGCTTTATCTTGAGATTGCTTGATTTATAAATTTTAAAGAGATATATCAATAATATTGTATTAAGTCTATCTCTTCTTATGAGGAATAGTAATCTTTTATAATCTCTTTGTTACATTAGTGAATTATTTTAATTGCACAAGATCTCATCACTTCCTCATCTTTTAGTTTGTAATAAAACAAATATCTGACTTATTTATATTGCATGCTATTTTAATATAATTATATGATTGAAATCGTCTTTAGCATTATCCATATTATAGCACATAATATTAATGGGGCATTTAGATACATGGCACCCAATTCTTGCATATTTATATATTTAACGTCCTAATTTTAATGTTTACACTTAAGTCATTAATATTATATCAAAATATCATTATTATTAATTTTTTAAAGTTAAATATTTTTTTATGCATAGTAAAATTATATATATATATATATATATATATATATATATATATATATATATATATATATATATATATATATATATCATTTTAGATATTAGATATATAAATATAACAAAATTATATGTTACATATGTAAATCTTTTAATATTAAAATTTAAAATAATGACAGATTGTTAGCATATGTAACCAAATAGTGAAACAAATACATGTCTTCATTTCGTAAGACTCATTTTCTATTTTCATTCCCTTAAATGAACCTTTTAATCTTAAGTGTTCTATTATTATTATTATTATTATTATTATTGTTGTGTGCTAGAAAACCAGTTGCGGTAGGGTAAAAGTTTACGCCTTAGCTTTGTTGCGGAGTCTAGGACACACACAGGTATTTAAAGAGTGAACAAGAAAACTCTAAAATTTTTACATAGAAAAATCTCGAAAAAAGAGAAAAAATCATGTGGCTAGAAAAAAATCTTCCACTATACGTTTCAGAGTACAAAATTTTTCCGATAACGATTGTATAGATAGGTAAGACAATGGAATCTCAAAATCGCAACAAATCACATAAGTAATGGTGAATTCGCCACGATGAAGGTCGTTAGGATGGTGACGCAAGATGGCCGTCGGCGATCGAGCGCGACCGACGATGGCAAATGCTCGCGACCGCGCGCGGTGGCGGCGATGCCGGCCATATGGTGACGATCATGACCGTGACGAGGCGCGATAGGGTCGTGAAATGAAAAGCTTGCAAGGATCAACGCGGGCATTGGCGGTGAGTAACAACTAGCCGGCATCACGAAAGTGGCATTATGCGGAGGATTTTCGCTTTAGAGCTCTCTCCTCTTTGCTTCTCTCATATGAAGAAGGGGTTATTTAACGGATGTTACGCAAAATAACCACTCTTCTCATCGGACGCTCAAAATGATTCATTTAATCATTTGATGAATTTTAAGTATTTAATGCTCAAATGAAGTCAATTATGAGATCTTGCTTAGATCCGACTGCCAAGACGCTGATACTATAAACACTCCATGTTTAAGAGCTATCTAGGATTTAATTGATATCCTTTCAATGATATTTTAAGTTTGATTCACCGCCAACTTAAGATCAACTTTTGACATCAAGATTCATACTTCGAGTAGTGGTATTTTTTAAGTGTCATATTAGTTATTATTATTATTATTATTATTATTATTATTATTATTATTATTGAATGACTTCTCTACTGAAGCACGAATCTTGATGCAATTGTCGATAAATCGAGATCAAGCACTTAAAATATCATCGAATTTTGAGACATCGCTAAATTCCTAAAAGCTCTCAAATATAGAGTGTTTATAATCAAATCGGCGCCCTAATGGTTCCAACAAGCCAAAGATCTAATTCGATTTCATTTGAGCATTCAAATATTTAAAATACATCAAATGATCAAAGGATTCAAGCGTCGATGAAGGAGTGGTTGTTTGCATGTATTACGAGACGCCACTCCTCCAATCTATAAATATCCCCTCATTCCTCATATGAGGGAAGGCCCAAGCAAGAGAGAGGAGAGAGCTCTAAAGATCCTCCAAGCACAATCGTTCCACCACTCGGCGCCAATCCGCCACGGCCGCCGCCATCGCCTGCTGCTGATCTCTCGCCAATCTCTGCTCTCCATCATGATGACTTCTACCAATGATTGTTCCTCAAGCCGCTGATTATTCCTGATTTACGAATTGTTCTCGTGATTTACTGATTCCCACATCATTCATCTGCTACCAAGAATCATAACCTGACGTTGTCACATAGTTGTTCCTTTCTCATATACAATTATGTAATCCCGTATCGGAAGATCTTGTACTTAGATACATAGTGGAAGCTTTTGCTCGATAGCCCCATGATTTTTCCCTCTTTCAGATTTTCACGTAAAATTGAGTTTTATTGTTCACTCTTTAAATACCATGCTGAATTTCACAAGGCTAAAAAACTTTACTCTACCTAATGGTTTTCAAGCACGCAACAATTTATCTCAGAATCGATTCCATTATTTCATCTTGAATGACGACCAAGTTTCCCAACAAGATTAAAACCACCAGCGATGTGGAGCATTTCAAGCTTTTAAGGAGCGCAAGCGAAGAATAAAGATTAATCAAACTTTGTTCCTTTTGATTTTGTAAGAAACTGGGGTGCAAATCTTAATCTCAAAAGATTATCCAAATTGATATTCTGGATATCTAATGATTATCAATTCTGATGACAAGCATAAATGAAAAGGCCAAGGTTAAGAAGCAACTTTGGCTACAACCACAAATGGATGTTTTAATTGACCTCTTCTATACAGGTTAACTTCATCGAGCAAAGATTCTGACAAACAACCTAGGATAGGTCAAAAGGTCCTTGGTGGACTTCACCTCTTCCATGGTTAACGTCAGCAAAGACTCGACAAACAACCTAGATGGGTCAAAAGGTCCTTGGACTTCTACGACCTTCCATACGTTAACGCCATCAAAGCAAAGACTCGACAAACAACCTAGATGGGTCAAAAGGTCAGTGGACTTCCTAACCTCTTCCACGGTAACGCCATCGAGCAAAGACTGACAAACAACCTGGGATAAGTCAAAAGGTCCTGGACTTCACGACTACATACAAAGCTAACATCATCGGGTAACACTGACAAAACAACCCATTGATCAAAGATCCTCAGCGGATTCAATTCAACCTCTTCCATACAGGTTAACGTTATCGAGCAAACACTATGACAAACAACCTCGAATAGGTCAAAACTTTATACCTACTCCACACAGGTTAACGTCATCGAGCAAACACTCTGATAAACAACCTCGGATAAGTCAAAAGCTCCGGGATTCAATTCAACCTCTTCCATAGTTAACGCCATCGAGCAAAGACTCAAACAACCCGGATAGGTCAAAATTCTGATTCAATTAAACCTCTTCCATACAAGTTAACACATCGGATAACACTGACAAACAACTCGGATGGGTCAAAATCTCGCCGATTCATCAACCTTTCCACACGAGTATCTGTAGCACTCTAACAAACATCCGATAGAATCCTCGTCGCCATTCACATCTGCGCATCAGCTTGCGAACTATTTTTGCCACATAATTAATGCTGCCAACAACATTGTTACCGGTCCGCAGAAGCTATCGGTTATGCTGCTGATTACTGTTGCTGATTAGCGGTACTTCGCTGCATCTGGTTATTTCGCCGCATTTCTATCATTCGCAAGATCATGATTACTCGCTGCTACGGCTGCTACCAGCTCCAAGCAATGTTGCCGGCTACTCGTTACTAACTTTGCTATCACATCGATTATTTATCAGCTATATATGATTATCAATTTCGCTGACATCCCGCTGATTATTGAGCTGGCATTTGCCACGGTATTGTTATTGTGCCGCTACCACCATTGTTTGCCACCGCTTTTACCAATCGCCGGCTATCGCCATAACTTCTCCGTTCATCACTATCACCGGCTATTCGCTGATTTCACGATAATCGCAATGCCGACACTGCCGATTGCCGCTGCTACCACCATCGGCCTCCACCGTTGCCGCCATACCGTTGAATACTATCGCCGGCCACCGCCACCGACCATCTCGAATCTCCTCGCCACTATTATTGTCGCTGATTCTCTGTGACCATGTAATCACCGCCATCAACATCGCCACCGCTACCATCGTGAATATCGAACCTCGCTTCGATGCCTTGATCGTCCAAACCCGGAGAAATTGCTTTGACGCTTTCGAGGGAAAAACAACGACGTATCACGGCCTTGATCGCCCAAACTGGACGGTCCGACGAGGGTGATGCCTCTTCGAGGAAAACCAACAACGACGGATGCCTGATTGCCTCAAACCTGACGAGGCCGGATTTCGGGGAAACTTAACACCACGGCATCGCTTGAAGCTTCCAAACCCGACACGGTCCGACGGTCCAAACGTTCTTCAACGGAATATCACCTCTTGAAAAGAAAACCAAACAACAGTAAGTATCGCTCGATCACCTCAAACGACTTCTCTCAATAAGAAGAAGGTTCCTTCCTTAGCCCTGGGATTTTATTCGCCACAAAAGAGTAAAATCATCAAAATCGAAAAACCGCCAAAATCGCTCAAAAGAAATGTATCTGCTAAGCAACTGTCTAAATTTTCAATCGCCTTCGCTCATCGCCACAAGACATCGCCTCGCACTGACAAACGCCGCTCATTCGCGCTTTCGACTGAATCATGCCAATTCGCTACGTAAGCGCTTCATGGCCACCAGCGAATTGGCGCCATCACCAGGGCGACGATCTCGACTTGATGGGTAACATCAAATTTCTCGCCGCATATCCTATACATATTTGGTCAATTGCTGTACTATAATCATATATGAAGACTGTTTCTCTCAAAATGTATGATTAATTGCATTATTAAAGAATTTGCTATTTTGAATCATACATATTTTTTGATGATTGAGATAATATCATCCAAAAATAGGCAACTGATATGTCTAAAATTCTAATAAGCACAAATCTTGATCAAAGCAAGTCGATGAAACGGTCGAGATCAAGCACTTAAAATATCATTAAACTTTGAGACATCGTTAAATTCTAAAAAAGCTCTCAAATATGGAGTGTTTATAATCAAATCGAAGGCCTCGAAGCGTTCCAACAAGCCAAAGATCTTATTAATCGACTTCATTTGAGCATTCAAATATTTAAAATACATCAAATGAAGGGATCATGAGCCATCACAAGTTGAGTTTGGGTTTGCATGTACTGAGACGCCACTCCAATCTATAAATATCCTCATTCCTCATAAGGGAAGGCCAGCAAGAGTGGAGAGAACTCAAAGATCCTCCAAGGACAATCTGCGCCACTGACTCAACCACCGCCGCCACCGCCATCACCATTGAATTGTCCGTATCTCACGATCTCCATCATGACTTCTACCAAGATTGTCCTCGATCCGTGATTATTCCTCGCATTGCCGCATTGTTCTCAGATTTCTCTGACATTCACCACCATCTACACTAAAGCATAAGATCGTTGTCACATAGATTGTTCCTTTCATACACATGTAATCAGACGGAAGATTTTGTACTAAACACATACATAGGGCTTTTTGCTGATATGGTTTTCCTCTTTGAGATTTTCCATAAAAATTTGAGTTTTATTGTCACTCTTTAAATATTTGTTTCTATAATAAAAGGTGAAAATTTTTACTTTACCGCAATTAGTTTTCTAACCTGCAATAATTATTATTATTATTATTATTGATAGTTAAAGGCTTTAAAAATGTCTTATCAAGGTTGCAATGAATTTCGAAAAAAGGTGTACTAACTGGGCTGAAGTGTCCGTGCTACAAAGGTGGCCATGTGACATAAAATGAATGTGAAGCCCATAAAATGAATATATCTCTAATGCACATAATTATATAATAATTTATTTTTAAAATTAATTTATTATTTAGGAGGTTATACCTCAATATTATATATATATATATATATATATATATATATATATATATATATATATATATATATATATATATATATATATATATATATATAATATTTATTATTATTCTAAGTATATATTTAACATCAAAATTTCATATTTATTAAAGTAATAATTCATTAACTTTCATCCCATACCTTCCACTCTATTTTATTCAACATCTTTAAATTCTCAACATTAAAGATGAGATGAAGAAATTATAATAATGATAAAATCACATTGAGATCATATCGAAGGAATCATCGGCGCTTGAAAGATCCTTTATGATGAGGAAGAGTTGTAAAAATTATTATTATGAAATCTTTTATATAAAAGGCAACTACGATCGACGATGATTTGTAAGAAATAAAAAAGAAAAAAAAAGTTTGTTGTAACAATCATTTTTGAGAAATTTATAGAAGAGAATTATGAAGATGTTATTTTTCATATTATTTATATAAATATTTTCTTATAAAAAATTTAGATATTGAATATATAAATAAAATATTTTTAACATTGATATGGCTCTCAAAATACCACTAGTCAAAGCACAAATCTTGACGTCGAAAGCATGATTTTGAGTCAAACCGATCGAGATTAAGACTTAAATATCATTGGAATCTTTGGGACATCAATTAAATCCCAAAACAACTCTCAAATATGGAGGATAGTCAAATCGAATCTCGACGAGGATCTAACGAGCCTAAGATCTCATAATTCGACTTCATTTGGGCATCCAAATGCTCAAAATATATCAAATGATCAAAGGAATCATCCCGAGTCCGATCAAGGGGAGTGACGCTTTACATGAATTTAGAATGCCCCCTCCTCCCATCTATAAATAGGCCTTCATTCCTCATGAGGCTGGCCAAGTGAAGAGGAGTCAAACAAGTGAAGAAGAGGAGCCACCGCCGACGGATTAACCACCACCCACCGGCCAGCCGCTAATCTTCTGCCCAAGCAAGGAAGAAGAGGAAGAGTCCAAGCAAGGAAGAAGAGGAAGAGCCCGAGCAAGGAAGAAGAGGAAGAGTCCAGGCAAGGAAGAAGAGGAAGAGTCCGAAAGAAGAGGAAAAGCCCAAGTGAGGAGGAAGAGAGAGCTCTGAAGCTTGAAGATCCTCCAAGCAAGATCGCACCCCCAAGCAGATTCTCGCTGCCATCAACCATCGCCACGGCCACTATCACTACCATCAGATCAGCCACCTAAGTTACCCGATCTCCACCATCAAGAATAATTACAATTGATCATTGTTACACGTTATTCCTCTCTCATATGCATGTAATCCCTTATCGTGAAGATTTTGTACTCAAACAGACATGGAAGCTTTTATCACAGCCCTGGTTTTTCCCCTTTTGAGGTTTTCCACGTTAAAATTCCTGAGGTGTCTCTTGTTCCTTTAATTACCGTGTGTCTTGGACTTCACAACAAGGCTAAGTAAACTTTCACTCTACCGGATCGGTTTTCTAGCACGCAATGCTTGGCTCTGTGGAATCGATTCCCATTATTTCATCTTATATGACAACCAAGTTTCCAACAAGATCAAAACCACCATCGAGGTGGATCATTTCAAGCTTTTAAAGAGCGCGAAGAATGAAGATTCATCAAACTTTGTTCCTTGATTCTGCCGAACGGGGCAACTTAATCTCAAAAGATAAGCAAGTCAAGAACACCAATGAAAAGGCAAAGATCAATAGTCAACTCGCTACAAGCTCATACAACTATTCGACCTCTTCCATATGCTAACGCCATCGAAAACACTCAAACAACCCAGATAGGTCAAAAGCCCTTGGTGGACTTCGCGACCTTCCATGCGTTAACGCCATCGGTAAACACTGACTAACAACCCAGAGGTCAAAACGCCCTTGGTGGACTTCCGCGATTCTTCCATCGGTAACGCCATCGAGTAAACACTCGACTAAACCCAGATAGTCAAAGTAGGACTCCGATCTCTTCCATGCAGTCCATCGAGCAAAAGCTCGACAAACAACCGAAAGGTCAAAACGTCTTGGACTTCCGCGATCTCTTCCATGTTAATGTCATCGAGCAAAGCTCGATAAACAACCCAGAAAGGTCAAACTTTGACCCACTCCGCAGATAATGTCATCGGATAACACTCTGATAAACAACCTCGGATGGGTCAAAATCCTCAGCGGTCACTCAATTGCCGACTACCGTTGTTTGCCATCGCCACCATCGCCGTAATCTTTCGGCGGTATCACTATTGTCGCCGGCCATCTACTCTATCGACGTTGCTCCAGTTGACTACGTCGCTATTGCTGACAGTCGGCCGCCAATCGAGCCCATCGCTGGTCCACTGCCGCTGCCATCGCCACTGCAGAATCTCCGCACCACATCATCGTTTCATTATCCCCGCTGAACTACAGGCGCATCATACCGCCGATAACCATTGTTCTCAGCCGAATGTTTCCGCCAATTATAGCCATTACCGCCGCTTACTACTGTCCGGTACCGCTGCAACTATCGCCGGCATCGGTATCACCATTGTTGCCATCGCTCATATCACTAGCCGAAAAAACGCCTGGTGGACTTCGCGATCTCTTCCATACGTTAATGTCATCGAGCAAAGCGACAAACAACCAGATAGTCAAACATCTGGTGGACTTCGCGATCTCTTCCATATGGGTGCCATCGAAAAGCTCGACAACAACCCGTGAAAGGTCAAACGTCCTTGGTGGACTTCTGCGATCTCTTCCATACGTTAATGTCATCGAGCAAAAGCTCAACAAACAACCCAGAAAGGTCAAAAGGTCCTTGGTGGACTTCCCACCTCTTCCATAGTTAGCGTCGAATAATATTCGACCAATAACAAGAAAGGTCAAAACTTTGTACCCACTCCACACGTTAATGTCATGGATAACACTAACAAACAACCTGATGGGTCAAAATCTTGCGGATCCAACTCACCATATTAGCAACGCCAAAATATTTTTGACCAATTATCCCATGGGTGAAAACAAGATGAGGGCGTATAAAAAAAAAAAAATAGAGGGTATATCCAGATATCATTGACAGCATTAATACGATGATATAAGAAGGAATTAAGATCTTGATACACGATAATGACATTACATGGAACAAACGATGAAGAAAGACATCCACAACCGATGCTACATAATTTCGATATCCTCATCATCACTAGAGACGCCCCGAGCCCACCACCACTCCTTCGCTTTCTCAATCGTGAAGGATCTTCGGATGCTCGGGAGATATATCCTCAATTTTGGCTCTGCATATACGCAAATTCCTTTCGAGAACCCTCGATGAAGCCTCCTCTAAACACCGCGTCCAAGTCCTTCACTTCAACATCAAAGATATGGTTACGAGCCTCCCGGATAAAGTCTTCATAGCGCACGATAAGCCGTGAATTCTTGAAGTCTTCCACGCCTTGCGATCTCCGCTTCCGCTCGACATTCTATGCTCCTTTTAGAAAGATGATCTTGTAATGCTTTCTTCATAAGTGCCGATCCTCTTCTCCTTATGGCGAAGTCACGCTCTCAATCATCATCAAGCTCCATCTCCTTACATTGGAGAGAAAAAGAAGTCGACATATTACGCTTCTACACTCCAATCCACTCCAAGGTCGCCACTTCTTTAGCTTTAGATTCATCCTTCGCCATACTCGCATCGCAGATATTTTATCTTCACAAATTCGGTATTCCATTCATCTAAGGCAACACCCAAATGAGCCATCAATCCTAATGACTGAGTTACCTAAAAAAAAAAAAAAATCATTAGCACCAATGTTACATAAAGAAGAATAGAAGGAAGAAGGAAAAACAACGCACCAATTCATCTGCCCGTTGACGTCCAGTACATATGTGATTTAATACCTCTTGAATTTGCGCTTAGAGTAACGAACTCCCCATCATGAGTCGAAACAAATAAACTCTCGACAGTGGACATCATCTCCACAGATATCGACATAACCATTTCAATGAGTCTTCTTTCTCAGAAGATGGAACATTGCTACCGCCAGATTGCGGAGCTTCGAGAACCCTACGAGGGAGAACTCGTCACTTTCTCTTCAACTAAGAGCTGAGATCTTCCGCCTGGATGGAAAGACTTAAACATCCTATCTTCAACTATATATTTACTAACGTAATGTAACTCATGTTGCAAGCTTCCCACATCAGGAATATTAAGAGTCGTTAGAATGTCATCCCGATATCGGCGATGGATCCGGAAGATCATTCAATCTTCCCCATCTCTCGTGAAGGCCCCACTCATTCTTCACATAAAAGAATCCAAGAGACCAAGTTTTGACGGATCTGTGCAAAATTCTATCCACCTTTATAATAAGAAACACGCCCTTGAGCATCACATGTGAATCTACACATTCGACAAGTATTCGATGTTCAAAGTAACCCACGCTCCCGAAGAAGGTAGTCAAACCAATGATGACCGTTAAAGTTCAAACGAAAATTACATCAAAGCCACGCACATTTTTTGAAGATCTCAATCCTGGAGCCAAAGGAATCACAAAGACGAAGAGTCATCTTAAATAGTGAAGTACTGGGCTGATAACGCTCGATCGACTTTTACTACAATACCACCAACTTTGGGAAAAAATTTCTGGAACACCATTAAACTATCGATGTGATAATGGAGGACATATCGCCATGGCCGCCACACACTATGAGTTTTCCGACCATCACCAAAAAAATATAAAAATAAAAATAAAATAAATAAATAAATCAAGAATTTTGTAGCTCACCTCGACGAGCAGATCTTTTTTGACCTCTAGCCGCACGCTTTGAGTAAAACTTTTCTCCTACGATCTGACAAAAAACACAAACATACACATAAGAAAGAGGAAGGAGAGATATATACAAAGAAAGAGAGAGAGGGAGGGAAAGAAGTTATCCCCCTCCAATAATGCTATAAAATCACCAGCCAAACTTTCGACGGACGATGGTTCCTAAGATGCATCCGTCGCCTTGGCGATTTTCAATCCCGAACCTTCCATCAAAGTTTCTACAAGAAAAGTAGTATCTGGGCCTTGATTGCTCTTAACCCGTGACGATCCGACGGGACGAACCGACGAGTCGGAAACCGAACCACGAGCATGGCCTTGACGCTCTAACCTGACGATCCGATGGGGGGTGAACCGGACGGTCGGAAACGAACCATGACGGGCCTTGACCGCCTCTAACCCGTGACGGTCCGACGGCTGAACCGGACGAGTCGGAAACCGGAACCACGACGTGGCCTGATCGCCCTAACCCGACGATCCGACGGGCCGAACGGACGAGTCGGAACCGGAACCACGCATCAGGCCTTAACCGCCTAACCCGTGACGGTCCGACGGGCGAACCGGACGAGGTCGAACTGAACCACGACGCATCGTGGGGCCTTGATCGCCTCTAACCCGATGATCCGACGGACCAGAACCGGACGAGTCGGAACCGGAACCACGACGCATGGCCTTGATCGCTTCCTAACCTGACGATCCGACGGGACGAACCGACGAGGCGAAACCGAACCAGCACCGTGGGCCTTGATCGCTCCTAACCCGACGATCCGACGCCAGAATGACGAGGCCGGAAACCGGAACCACGACGTATCCTGACGCTTCCTAACCCGATCCCGACGGCGGGAACCGGACGAGCGGAACCGGAACCACAACGCATCATGGGTCTTGACGCCTCTAACCCGTGACGATCCGACGGGACTGAACCGGACGAGGTCGGAAACCGAACCACGACGCATCGGCCTTGATCGCTTCTAACCCGTGACGATCCGACGGACCGCGAACCGGACGAGGTCGGAAACCGGAACCACGACGCAGTGGGCCTTGATCGCCTTTAACCCGAATCCGACGGACTGAACCGACGAGTCAAAACCGAACCACGACGATCGGCTGATCGCTTCCTAACCCAAACGGTCCGACGAGAACCGACGAGCCGGAACGAACCACGACGTACCGGCTGATCGCCTTTAACCTGACGATCCGACGGGACGAACGACGAGGTCGGAAACCGGAACCACGACGCATGGCCTTTGACGCTAACCTGATCCGCCGGACCAAGAATGGACGAGGTCGGAACCGAACCACGACGTAATCTGGCCTTGATCGCTAACCCGCAACCGACGGATCAAGTCGGACGAGGTCGGAACCGGAACCACGACGCATCAGGCCTTGATCGCCTCTAACCCGTGACGATCCGACGGACCAAGAACCGGACGAGGTCGGAAACCCGGAACCACGACGTCCGTGGCCTTGATCGCTCTAACCCGTGACGGTCCGAGGAGCTGTGAATCGGACGAGGTCCAGAAACCGAACCACGACGTGCGGGCCTTGATCACCTCCCCACGCCTCTTGACGCCTCTCTTGATCGCCTCCAAAGGACCCTCACTCAAGAAGAAAGGGAAAGGGGAAAGGTGTGCTCTCCTCCTACCCAGTATAAATTTAGGTAAATGGGTAAAATAAAAAATGGCTCAAAATGCCAAAATGGCTCACAAAATCAAAAAATCTCAAAATACTCAAAAAACGGCAAAAAAGCTCAAAAACGGCTAAAAAATCCTCAAAATGACTCAAAACTCTCGACCGCAAGGTGTTCAAGGGCGCAGGCGCTGAGCAGACGACATGACGCTGTTGTGGGCACTCCGGGCCGCCTGTCGTCCCGGAGGGCCGCGACGACCGTCAGAATTAACTATCCGGACAACCAACTGCGACATCGACCGAACAACGTGACGTCAATTCGCCGCACAAGCGCTGGCCGGACGCTTGCTCATGCTGAAAGCGCCGACGGCGCTGGCCAGACGAACGGGCGCTACATGTCCCCAACGCTAAAACTTACGCAGTATCCAAATATCCAGTAACCTCAAAATCTCATGCGGCTACACATCTACTTACAATCATAATTTTGTATTTTATGATAATTTATTCTCTCAAAATGTATGATTCACGCATTGAAGAACTCGTTATTTTCGAGCATTTGACATATATTTTTGGATGATTAAGCTAATGTCATCCAAAATAAACCGATATGGCTCTCAAAATACCACTACCAAAGCACAAATCAAACGAATATGATTTTGAGTCAATACCGACGAGATCAAGCACTTAAATATCATTGGAATCTTTGGGACATCAATTAAATCCCAAAACAACTCTCAAATATGGAGTGTGTATAGTCAAATCGAAGGCTCGACGAGCCTGGATCTAACGAGCCTAAGATCTCATAATTTCGACTTCATTTGGGCATCCAAATGCTCAAAATATATCAAATGATCAAAGGAATCATCCGAGCCACCATCAGGGGAGTGGTACGCTTTACATGAATTTACAGCCCTTCCTCCCATCTATAACAGCCTTCATTCCTCACATGAGGGGGGGGCCAAGTGAAGAGGAGTCAAACAAGAAGAAGAGGAGCCACCGCCGACAAGCAACCACTCAAGCCACCGTCCGATCTGAAATCCGCCCAAGCAAGGAAGAAGAGGAAGAGTCCAAGCAAGGAAGAAGAGGAAGAGCGAAGCAAGGAGAAGAGGAAGAGTCCAAGGAAGAAAAAGGAAGAGTCCGAGAAAGAAGAGGAAAAGCAAGGAGGAGGAAGAGAGCTCAAGCAAGATCCTCCAAGCAAGATCGCACCAAGCAAGATGACTCACGGCCATCAACCATCGCCATACCACCGCCGCCACTAATTGTACCATGTATTCCTCTAAGTTACCCTGATTCCACCATAATAAATTACAAACCGATCATCATAGTTATTCCTCTCTCATATGCATGTAATCGTTATCGAAAGATTTTGTACTCAAACAGATACATAGAAGCTTTTTTGAGGTGGTTTTCCCTCTTTTGAGGTTTCACGTTAAAATTCTGAGCGCTCTTTGTTCGCTTCTTTTAATTGGGCACTTCACAAGCTGCGTAAACTTTCACTCTACCAAGGACGGTTTTAAAGACGCAACAAACATCATATATACAAATCTTCTAAATTTTTTATGATATAAAATTAAAATTATTATTAAAACTATGCCATGAAATAATCATAATGAGAAGTTCAATAGAATATCTTCTATGTCCACACTAATAATGAAGGAAAAGAAAATTTATTAATTTTTATATTTGTCTTCAATAATATAATAATATATAATATTTAATTAATACATATTTATTATATATTAATTATAAACTATTATATATATAATTTATATTATTATTATTATATAATTAATATTATATGAATATATAATAATGTATAATATTTTAATAATATATATATATTAATTAAATATCACATGACTAGAATCCGAAAATATAATTACATTCAGACTGGACGTCGAGGCAGATCTCGACGAGGTGGCCAGCGCCGATCGTTCTTACCGAATTTTACTATTTATTTATTTATTATGTCCCGAGTTGGCGGGGCGGTATTTTACTCTAACAAACCATTTATAAAACCCAAATCCGATCAGCGCGCATTTCGACAGAAAGCTTAGCCGGCGAGATGAAAGGGATGGAATGGAAGAGGAAGGGGAAGAACCTAGATCAGCACTGTTCGTCGCGCTCATTCTTGCAAGCCTTTCCATCGCTTCTAGCGTGGAAGACGAGTGCTGCTTGCAACGCGATTGCGGTATATCTCCTTCTCGTCTGCTCAATGTGCTTTTGCTGAAACGCAATGGCGGTCCATCGCTTTCTGAAGTACCCATCGTTGTTATTCATATGCTGTTAATACCGTTAAGATCATTTTTGTGGATGGAAGCAGGGCATCTTTTGTAATGTGACGTGCATTTCCTGCAATTTTGCCAAAAATCTTGGAATTAGCCAATATTTTTTGTTCCATGCAGTTTTGGATCGAATCTGACAACCTATTAGAACTATGTTTATGTTTTAAAAGTTCAATATCGATGAAAGTTGCTAATATTAAGTTTCTTAAAAAGAATTCATTATAATGAGGGAGGGAGGGAGGAAGAAGCTAGTGATTTAGTTATCATGTATGCATTCATGTTTGTGTGGGCATGATTACATGCATTCAAGATGTAAGCATGCATCAGATATGCGTGTATTACATCTAGAGGTGGTTGTATGCAACTGAGCATGTGAAGTATGTTTATGTATGTATGTCTGTGTTATGTCTGATTGTATGCATGAATATGTGTGTGCACATGCGCTTGTATGTGTTTATTTACAGCATTTACAAATGTATGCTTGCATCTATGTAGGTAGCTAATGTTTTCATGAATGCCTCAGAACTTAAAATCAATTCTACCAACTTTTTTTGTGGAGTTTTTTCTATTTTTTCTTCCTTACCGTCATAATGAACTTTCAAATAATCCAATTTCCATCTGTTTTCAGTCTTGTGGATTTAGAGTTAATATGTATGTCAGTGTGTTAGATTTAGAATGCATTGTAATTATGCTATGTGGTTATTGTTTATTCATATCCGAGTTTGAGCATTTGTTATTGTAAATATTACTATCTGTTATTCTTGTTGAAGTTAGGAAATCTGTGTGGCTTTTAACATGTGTTAAATGAATAAATTCTTACAAAATTTTTATTTGCAAGTTATTGAATATTGATGGTAAATCTATGATGGAATCTTATGCTTGTTTCTGCTCTGTTCAAGTAAAGATTAACATTGATTTTTTTTAATTTTATGGCGTCTTTTGATTCTAATTTTTTCTTTTAAATAAATGCAGGATGAGATAGAGATCGAGCTTTTTAATGTAAGGTTTACTTTCATTGTGCTATGGTTGTTTCATTAATCTTATGTGAAAAATTCATGTAATTTATAAATTACATGAAATCAAGTACGCATAACTTCGTTTCAAATTTCTTCTGTTGTTGTGCTTTACTGGTATACTTAACTTCCTGATTTCTAAGTTTATCGTTGTTTCACTTGGTCTGTTACCGCTCTTGACTTCCATTTTCTGCGAGAGAGTCAAGAGACAAAATTAAGATACCTCTCAAATGGTATTACTCTTGTGAATTCTTTTTCAAATCTGATGTTTCCAGCTTCAGGGGAAACGAGTGAGCCTCATCTTGATGATCACCTAAGGCTGTGAGTAAACATCAACTAGCCATTAACATAGATTTCTTGTCAAACTACCGTTTTCATTTATATTATTTTGTTTTCAGAAGGTAGATGAAATAGTAGATGAAATAGTATTTTATATAAATCTAGAGAACTGCGACAAGACAATGTTAGCTAAAAAATGTAGAAGAAAAATGTGAAGTTTTGAAATTTAGAATTATGAAATTCATCATATTAACTTAAAGCGATGGTTGAACGATGACGCTCACAAGATCTCATGGTTCATGCTTGTGATCACCTACTTGGAAGAGGTAATTCAACTTGACCGATCCGGTACCGCTATCGTAAGGAGCGAGTGGTGTTTGTCTAACGAGACGCTTAAGTCCACCTTAGGAGAAGATTTTTTTCTATCAAGTGCAATAGCCACAACTTAAATGAGATTGAGGAACATAGCTACTAAGTATATAATAAATATTAAATGCTAAATGATGACTATGTAACCGCATCATATGTGGAGCCTTACTAAATCACACGGCCGAGGATCCATCTTTCTAATGAGATTTTTTGAGTGTGAATATATAGTACTGACTTGACATTACTCCTTTGAGAGTTTTCTTAATTTTACACAAACAATTACTGGAAGGTGGGTTGATTTTTTAGATTTCATTTTTTTAAGATTGAATTTCATTTAGGTGTTTATAGCTTATCAATATATTAGATTTTGATTTGAGTACTTGATTTAAGTTAATTTGATTTGAAATTATGATTACATTTTAATGAAAGTATTCTTGTTGAAATCTTCATTCAACCCATATCATATATATGAGTTAGTTTGATCTTTTAGTTTATTGTTTGATCTCACTCTATTAATTTAATAATATAGAAGATCTAGTCATATTATAATTAACTTTCAAATATTTTATTAAGTTAAAAATATTATAATATTATTTTTTGGATTTTAGGTTTTGTTGCAACCCGATCCAAGAATCAAGCGCAACATTCTCTAAGAAGTTTAAGCATTGATAAATGTGCGATGAGGTGTATTTAATGTTTATTGATTTTCACATGGTTTAGAAGATTTACACATTTCTTAAAGTAACTTTCATAGCCTCCAAAGTATTGAGTTAAATTTGGATTCATCTCGAAATACATGTAAGTATTTTGATGAGTTTTGCAATATCAAGGTATTAAATATGAGTTTCTTTAGAATGTATAGAATATTATGTCATCTAAGTCTTTTCATACTTCAATGTGATAGGCTTGCATATACATCTACCTTATGATGTATGATTTAATTTGATTTCTTGCATACACTTCACAGCATTGAGCTTGAATATGAAGTTACCTATGGGTGAGGTACGCTCTTACTCTTAAGTGAGACGTCAAGTCATATCATTACTCTAAAAGAAACCATTGCCCCTTTACTATCTATATATGTTCAAATATCATCATTTTTAATCCATCTAGTATGGGATCTAAAATGATCTAAGTTTTGATGAAATGTCACAATCATGTTCATATGAGCAATCAAATTTTATTCTTGCTTATAGACAAGTTATCAAATTGAAGACAATTCTATTTCAAGCCCCATGGGTTACATTTTACTTGAGGATTGTCTCTCCTTTAGCCGGAGATGTTTTATTTGGAAAATCCGACTATATTAATACTTGACATAACTCAATTAGAAAGTCTATTAGGGAGCTTGATTTATGCTCATTAGAGAGTTGTCAAATCTCCTTTAAATGCAGCCTTGAATAATGGATGTTAGAGTCTTCCACCATGCTTAAGAAAGTGATAGTCGTGTCTCATAATGCTTGAGCCTTCTAAACCACGCTAAGAAAAGTGCATAGGTTCAATACTTGCATAAAAGAACATTTTTAAATAAATTTAATAGTTTCTCGGCGTCTTATGGTGTAGGGAGCTCGAGATCTTGAGGTATGCATTTATAAAAGCGTGCATAGTAGGTGTCTATGACATCGCGGTCAGTGATTTTATTGCCCTGGCTTATGAAAGCGTCCCTAAACATGTATAAAACCATCATGATTTTCTTGACGTCGCGGCAGCGTCAGTCTTATATCCAGCAAATATTGCGATTACATTGAAAACGATAAATACATGAATTTAATATCTTGCAAGCGTATGCACGGCGTTGAAATGACATCGATATTCGAGTCCGCGTATGGTGCGTCGAGATCTTGCGCCATGACTTATGGAAAGCATGGTGGTATATCTTCTGACTGCTGTGGTGATTTTTTGCGCTCTGCCGAAAAGCGTCGCGTTGAACATATATAAAAGCGTCATGATTTACGTCTGAAACGGCGTGCCGTATAGTGGATTTTCCTATAATTTCATCTTTATGTACACACAAGGGCAAGATGCAATCTTAATGAAGTCAAACAACGAAATTGGAAGCTTTAATCTTGCACAAAACTTCATCTTAGATTGCACTTCAAAAGCTAATTAACTTGGTGATAGCAAAGAGAGTAAAACAAGGCTAATGTTAGCAAAGCCAATCAACTCCCTCTTCATCCCCTCCCTTCATGATTGCAAGTAATCGAACAAAGGAAAGAGGCAAAACAAAGCAAAATAATCTTCATGAAAGACTACAATCCTATTAATTTTTCATCTCTCACTTATTTAATGACTCAAATAAATGTACAGTTGGAATGCTTAATAACAAAAGCAAAGCAACCTAAGTCATATCATATTAAACACAACCTCCTCCCCCTAAATAACGATAGGGAACTTAGGGTTGAGTAGAAACAACATGAAAATTTTATTGGAAGAAGAGGAAGGAGGGAGCTTGGCTAAGGTCGGTTGGCTAGGGCTGCTCAGTTTTGAGAGTTCGGTTGCTGTTCGAACAAACACGTCTGCTGGGTTGCGGCTGTGTGTGTGAGCGAGGAAGTGCGACTGGTGCGGAAGAAACGAAGGCGGGGAACGGATGGGAGTCGCGTGCGTGGACTTAGCTCGCGCGGCTGGGATGAAGGAACAGAGGTCAAGATGGCCGCGGCTAGCAGCAGGGACGGACGGCTTGCCTGCAATTCGGCCGGCCGGGAGGAAGGAACGGCCGCGTGCGGCTTGCTGCTCTACCGAGGAGGAATCGAGCAAGTTGCGGCTGGCTCGGTTAGGTTTGTGAATAGTGAAGTCCCCTTAGGGTTAGGCATTGATAGGTACTTATAGGGCATATGCTTATTTGAGTGAAAATAAACCCAAATTTTGATTTTGTGACGACGCTATTATATAATTAATATTGATTAAGTTATATTGGATCTGGCGCGTCCGTTTATGTCGGAGGTCGTTTGGTTGGTCGGCTTAAATCGGTCGATTTCGATTCAAAATCGCGTGCTCGCGATCGCTCGGCGTTCGTATCGCCTGGCGTGAATAGTCTTGATAGGTTTGACGTTTTACTTTGCGTGATCGATTTCCGAGCGGAGGTGTCTCGTCGCGACTCCGGACGCCGATATCGGCGGATCGGATTCCTCGGTCATCGGAGAAATGGGAAATACACATATTTTGATTAATTTCGGCGTTACGGCGTGCGTCATCTATCGGAGATCATTTCGATTGATTTTTTGGTCTTTGTCGAGTGTATTTATTCGATTTTCTGTGTGTCGTCACAATTTGTCTGCTGAGCTCGACTCCGGTGCAGTATGCATGGAGATCAACAACATTCTTACATATATACATAGGGTTTTCTTGGATATATATTACATGAGCCGTCTCTATCCACTTCTAACTTTTCCTTTTTCAATATGCTGAATTCTTTTCGTATGCTCATGGTTTTCCTGTTTCGGATTTTGCACATAAATTCTGTGTGTTTCTTGATATATTTGTCATTTGTTTCTACGTTCTTATTCTAATATGCTTTTGTACTCACGTTATGTACCATAACCAAGATTCTTTATTTTGTTTTGTTTTCTCATTCTATATATGTTTCATAATCGTTTTAAATCAAATTGCTACTTGCACAAGTTCTATGTTTTATTTACCATGCCATTGTTTCCGGTGGTCTCCCAAGATTCTTGGGTTAATCTTGCTATTTCATTTTCCAACGAGAAATCTAAAAAACTATCTCGATATTCCTCAGGGTGTGGATTCTTTTGGTCATATTGAAGGAAAAGACAGGTGCTTTTTACTAATCCTTGCTTTTGTAGTGTAACTATCATCTTCATTGATTCTTATGTTTCAAGCAATTTGCTGGTATTCATTTTTAATCACCTATTTCATCAGTAACGTTGCTGTATGTAGAACCAGAAATGTGCATTTGTCTATGCCTGCAGACAAACTAGTCAAGTTGCTCGACCAATGCATGTAGTAAGCTCAAGTAGTTATCAAATAATTATAACATTGATATAACTTAAAATACAAATGACAGCGCTGCATTTTAAAGCTCTCATCTATGGTTATTAATTGTGTTCAAAACTCGAAACTCACTTGATGATTAAATTTGCTAGTACATATCTTAAAACTTTTAAATAAGGCAATTTTGTTGAAACTCAAAATTCATTTGATAATTGTATTGTCTTTATTCCGGTAGATCTGAGATCTTGGTCAAAATTATCCAATGGCGGGATATGAAGTTTTATCACGTTAAAACAGCGCAGGTGTAGAACTTTCATTTATGTGTTCAAAGATCGTCCTTCTTCGTTAGTTGGAGAAGAAGGTGTTTCAGGCGGAAGCAATATTAGAGTGTAGAAAAATATATATCGGTCACTCAACCCAGGAGAAGTTTCACCGAGGCGATCTTGGGGAGCAACCTTCTTGGGGAGAGGGCGTGATTTTCTAGTCACAGGGTGATCTCTGGCGAAGCTCTCGATCTTGATTGGTGGTAGCGGTGGTGATAGATGTCGTCGGTTCGTGGGGTTCTCGAGCTGGTCTTTAAATCAGTTGGTCCCCAGGTGAGAATGAAGCTATTTATAGATTTTTTTAGTGGCGAGGCCTTGTAAATCGTGGAAAACTCCAACCACTCCATCGGACGGCAGTCGATCCTCGATCGAGCGGTGTATTTTGATGATGCGTTAATGATGTCGAATTGGGTGATCTTGGATTCGTTGGATTCGTCTTGGCGGCGCTCGATCGATTATAAATATCGATTTTGGTGACCATTTGGCGGATCGGGATCCCATTGCTCCGATAGTTTGATCGAGTCGATTGAGCTTCGGATCGGTATCTTGATGTTCTTATGTTCGTCTCAGTCATTTTTTTAAGTTCTTTGTGATTAGATCGAAGCATTCGAAAATCTGAGATTCGTCTTGATGATTAATTTTACGAGGATGTATCGATTTATTTTTGGATGATATTATCTCTGATCGTAAAAATATTTAGATCTTCATAGAAAAGATTATGGTGGCGTCGAGATAATAGCATAGGTATATGAGTGCGATATTTTGAGTTCTGGATCGATCCGTGCGAGCGAGGTTATGGCTTCAACGCCAGTAGCGTAACGCCGCCTAGGCTGCCATGAGCGCCTTCGTCGGCGGTTCTGGGCGGCCCGTGAGGCGGGATCAGTCTGGCTGCAGCGGTGCGGGAAGCCCAGTGGAATTCTGGTCGTGGCGTCAAAAGCATGGATTCTGTGTAGGTCAATGGAGGATTCGTCGTGACCGTCATGGCCAGTTCAGCCGCGTGAATACATCCGAACCATGGCAGACCCGGAGGAGGCCATGAGGTCCGGGGTGTGACAGCAGACCAAGGTGGGCGTCTTGTGGCGTCTTGAGCATGCCAGCCGGGCAGTGAGAGTTCTTCAGACTTTGGCGGGTTTGGATGGGTTTTGGGGCTTTTACCTTTTACCCAGGGGGGCTATAAAACCCTCCAGGTAGAGGAAAGGTACTTCTCATCTCTTCTCTCTCTTCTCCTCTCGAGTGCATAGCCCCTCAGGAGTTTGGGTCTTTTGGATCCACCTACCGGCAGGAGTGCATAGCCTCCACAGTGGGAGTTTGGGCACTCTTCTTGGATCAACCTCACCTCTCTCACCAGCGAGTCAGCCCTCCCACGGTGGGAGTTTGGGCACTCTTCTTGGGGATCTCTCACCTCTCTCTCCACGAGCGAGTCATAGCCTCCCCGGTGGGAGTTTGGGCACTCTCCTTGGAATAATCTCATCGATCTGAGTTGTGGTGTTTGTAGATGGGTGAGAATCTTTTGAAAGAGACAAGACCATGTGAGGAGGCGGCAGGAACCTTCTAAAAATGGGAGGAGATTAGGTGGGAGTCGTCGATCACGGAGACACATTGATCGTGCTTGGAAAAATATTATTTTTAGATGATTTGGTGTCAGAGAGAATGCGATGAGCCCAATCTCAGTAGGGGTATTTCACCACTTACGAGATGAGTTTGGGCGGGATTGCGGTTTCCCCATCCAGAGATGATCGCCATTTTTTCGACATGAGGTTTGCATTTCCAGTTTTCGGCAGCGATGGATCATTGATGGGACTTATAGTTTTGGCGGTGACGCGACTCTGATTACCGCCGCGGATGTGCAAGTTTACTATGCGTGGTCATTATCACTGCGAGTCGTACTTGACCTCCGGACGAAGGATCCTCCCAAAGTTGGGCAAGCGATTCTTTTGTGAAGAATGGCGGGTCTTCTAGAAATGGGAGATTTACCCATTCCCTGAGTTGGTGATGAAGATATCTGCGGACGTGAAATTCAGAATATTGAAGATCTTGATTTGAGATTGATATATCAGCAATTTGTCGGGAGGAATCTTTGTTCGAGCTTTTATTCATCGGTCTGATTCGTTGAAAGCCAAACAAAGAGGTTTCAGTAGATCTCCCAGCGTCTCGGCTTCTTCCGTGAAGGACCGTCCGATAGAGAAGAGGAAAAAAGCGAAGAGGTGATGGTGATATGATGCGAAAGAATTCAGACCCTTGAGTAGTCGTCCCAAGGATCTTCATTCACGGCGTGTTGAATCATTCTGCGTGCGCATCTTAGAAGAAGCGTACAATCCTTCTTCGTTCATCATCTTTTATTTCCCATTTCTTGTGCTTAACGTAATTTTTCTTATTTGAATCTTGAAGAAGCAAGAACTTGACTTCAAAATGAACATTGTCTTTGAATGGTGGAATTGAGTTCGTGAAGGTCAAGTTTCTCCATGGTGAATATAAGAAGCGGTATGTGGAGAAAGTAAAAGATGTCGTGTTGGAGAATCAACTTGATGAGTGCGGGGACCGAGTTGGCGACTCAGCGACTTCTCTTTCTTTTCAAGTTGAGCGGACTTCGGGATGAATTAGTGGAGGCTAGGAGGTTGGTTGCCATGGATCGAAGATCTTTTAGAAGGTTTAGTCTTGAGGCAAGAACCGAGAGTTACACTGAAGAAAGAGAGGCACTTATCTCGGGTAGAAGCGGGGGCGGATCAGCCGTGGAGGACTTGAGAACTTCGGCCTTGAGTATCATCTGAGGATCACGTTGAGGAGGCGTGTATGATGTAGAGGTGAAGGCTTTGGAGGCGGTGTGTTGATGAAGGCTTCATCGAGGTTTCTTGAAGGGGACGCTTATTAGGAGGCGGTGTT
Source organism: Cymbidium sinense (assembly GCA_021442155.1). Taxonomy (NCBI): domain Eukaryota; kingdom Viridiplantae; phylum Streptophyta; class Magnoliopsida; order Asparagales; family Orchidaceae; genus Cymbidium; species Cymbidium sinense. The sequence continues at coordinate 104,193,185 of CM038225.1, forward strand.
GAGGTCCTTTCTCCTAGCTTACCTTAGCGGCGAGGATGACTCGGATAGTTCTTCATCATCTTGATGAGACCATTCGCTGTAGTTGTAGTTCCTTTTATATTTGTATTATTTATTTTTGGTTGATTGTACTTGTATGTTTTGCGAGAAATAACAATCCACAAATATTTTGAATATTTAGGTTGTGTGTCAAAGTGTACTTTCGATGATAAAGATTCGTAGAAGAGATCATGAATCCTTTAGGATAATTGATCTGAAGATCATTACGGCGTTACTTGATGACAAACTTACGGAATATATTTATAGAGGTTCTCTCGAACCTCTCGATCTATCTAGGTTGTGTATGGGCGTTTACCGATGATGTTATGTTATGGATGGAAAGTTTAGCGTCTAGAGGATTGCCTTATCAAGGTTGTTTATCGAGGCGTTACTCGATGTTAACTATAGGAAGATCGGTCGAATTCCACAGGGATCGATCTTATCGAATGAGATACATAAAAGTTCGTATATCTCGAGTGTTTTAAAATGCAAAAGCAAGAAAAAGTCACAATAATGTATGAGAACTTTAACATAGATAGAAACATAAATCCAAACACTTGCGAGGTTGGACAAAATGCGACAAGCGAGTATCGATAAATGTTTAATTCGATATGATAATTGCAATACAAACGCTACGATCTTGGTAACTTACGGAGGTTTGTAGCATTCAGTGCGTGGGAGAGTCTTCCCCATCTTATCCTTAAGAGCGTGTGATTTTAAACCATCTGGCCAAGTTTGTTGTTGTGGGACTTTTCTGGAGGGGAGGTCCGGATATTAGTGTGGCTTTACCGCCGGTTGAAACCTCGAGCAATCCCTTGATAGGAAAATTATGTCACATGTCGCGGGTCTCTTCGGGGAATCAGATGGAATCTTATCGTCGTTCTTGACATCAAAGTTATGGGTTAGGGCTCGGGACCGATGTCGGCGGAATAACGGCCATTCAGTTACAGATTGCGGCGTTTCTCGGTAGGGGTCCTTGATGTAGTGCGGTAAGCGAAAGAACATTGGATAGTTCTTGAGGCCATTGCTTAGTTGGTCGTGTCTTTTAGCCCTGTATTGTCTATTGGTGACTTGATTACGCCCATTTACGTGGATGGGATACTGTTGTGGATGCTTGGATATCGACTCTGGAAAGATGTAGATGTCTTTCACGTGAGCTGCGTCCCATTGCTCGGTGATGATTTTCTTTGGAATCGAAGCGACAAATAATATTTTCGGACAAATTGCTTGGCATTTGTTTGGTGATTTTAGCGGTTCGACTTCCACCGCCATTGAAGTAATCAGCGGCCAAGATTATGAATTTTTTTGTTGCCCGGTGGCAATGGGAAAGGTCCCATATATCGATCCCCATTGAGCAAAGGGCGCTCTGGATTGTGGTGAGTTCTGAGATGGTGTATGAGTGAGATTGGAATGTAGCGACACTTGTTACACTTACAAACTCAATCGTCCTTCTTCATTGTAGGCGTAAAACCTTGACCGTGATTTTGAGGCGAGGCTTTTCCTCCCAAATGTTCACCACAAATTCTGAATGAATGAACCTCTCGCATTGCATAGTTAGCCTCAGAAGGTGGTAGACACTTTAAGTAGGGCCTAAGAAGGACGCTTGTAGAGTTAGATCCGATTATGGTGAAGTTGATTACTCTACGTCGGGAGGCGGATAACATCGGTGGGGTCTGTTGGCAAGGCCAGCTTTGAAGAAAAGGACATGATCGGGTGATCCATGAAGATTCTTTTGGGTTCGGAGATTGTATCACCGAGGGCGCGAATCTTGGGAAAGTGGATGTCCTACATGTATTTTCTCTTGAAAAGATCTCACGTCGTTGTTGTGGCTAACTTGGAGAGGGCATGCTTTCGCGTGTTATCTCTTAGAATATGAGTTATCGATGGGTCTCGATTACGGCAAGTGACTTTGCAAAACGGTCTTGGCAATTGCGGATGGCGAAGTCTCCTTCAACTTTGTGAAACCTGTGTGAGTCGTGTAGATGGCTAAGTTACGGACCTCACGGTCAATGGCGAGCCTTAGTCACCTTCTGAGGGCCTCTTCGTGACATTATTGGTGGCGGAACTTTAGTGAAGCCGTACTCAAGTTATTTTACTTGGGAGATAAGCAAAATTCACGCTCCATGCAGGAAGTACACGAAGCTCCATCAATATAATGTCCATTGATTTGTCATGGAGTGATGAATGATCATTCGGTGGTGATGGGATGGTACATTCTACGAAGTCGTGAGCACTTGTGACTTTATATCGGGGCGTGGAAGAAAATGGATGTCAAACTCTCGCTCGTAGACCACTTCATCAACCTTCCGGATACATCGGCTTTTGCGAATAGTTCTTAATGGAAGATGAGTGTAGGCGTTGATGGTGTGGGCACGAGATGCGCATAATTTTAGATGCGAGAATACTGAGCTGTCTTATCTGGCTAGTGGATAGCGTCCGGTATCGAAAGGATTTTCTTGACATAATAAATGGGTCGTTGCGATGAATTCTCCTCAGCGTGTCGACGGAGCTTACGGCATGAGAAAGCAAAGATAGATGTCTGACTTCTCTCCTTGGATGAGGCTTTGATAATAGGGGAAGCTAAATAGACTGAAGTTCTCAGCGGTCGACATTCATCGTCCTTTGGAATCCATTTCCTCGTTACCCTTGAAGAATGGTAGATACTTATCTCTGGCGGGCCAAGAATCGTGATAAAGGCTGCAATCCTTCAGTCAAGCGTTGGACTTCCTTGATCGTTCTTGGAGGTGACATGTCCTTGAGTGCTTTTATCTTCGGGGTTGGCCTCATCCATGTGACCATGAAACGAATTTCGGAGGAAACTCAAAATGCACTTGCTTGGGTTGAGCATCTTGTAGTGTCGAAGAATGTCAAGCAACTTGCGGTCGAAATATCTTTGTGATATTTCCAAGCTCTTCACCGGTATCATCCCCATATATTGTGCCTATAAGATCTTGAAGATCTTATTCATAAAGCGTTGATATGTTGCTCAAATTTTTAGTTAGAATGGCATGACGATAGCGGTATAGTCCTTGCTCTGTTTGGAAGGATGTTGCTTCCCTCATCGATTTGATTGTAGCGAATAGGCATCCATGAAGCTTCGACGCTCGATGTCGATGTCGCATCAACTAGTTGGTCGTCACGAGGAAGGAAGCTATCTTTTGGGCATGCGATTAAGGTGTAATTCGATGCACATTCTCCGAGCCGTTGGCTTCTTGACTAACACTACGTTAGAACCCGGGTGGGGTAGTAGACTTCTCGAATGAACTTGACTTCCGAAGTTTGGTGATTTCTTGTTATGACACCGTCGTTGAAGCGAAGGTTCTTTTCTTACGTATCAGCTTGTAGGTTGAGTCAACTTTGAGGAGTGCGTAATGACGGATGATACCCAATATCGGATCGCTCGGGCAAAGATATCTTGATTTTGAGAAAATCGTATTGATTTACGATCGGTGAGCAACGATCCACCTTCACGCTTTGCGATGGATCAACTTGAGATAGGAAGACAAATTACATCTTAGAAGCCCTTTGAGGCATCCTCATCGTGGAGGTCAAGTTCTCGATGTTCTTGGCGTAAATGGTGGGCTTGCTTGATATATGCGCTTGTCTTATCTGTTGATTCCCACCGCGATGCCGGTGGTAATTTCATCTTGAGGTGAGAGCCGGATGTATTGGCGTAGAATATAGGCTGAGGTCTCCCAAATATTGCATTGCAGCGGACTCGGACTTGACTACAATAAATTGTATCAAGTGGGTTGCGTGTCGGAAATTCTCCAAGAGTTCGGAAGGCGATTGTCTTCCCTATCTAGGTCGATTATCAAATCGATTGGGCCGGCGGGTTGAAGCTTCTCTCTTTTACATATCTTGGAAAGTGGGTAAAAGAACATCATAGAACTCCCATTGTCGATCAATATCCTTTTAATATTGAAGCATGGATCAGACCACTTGCGATGACAGGGGATCTTGATGTGGGATCAGCCCTAGATCTAAATCATCAAGGTGATAGAATGAATTGAGAGACTTCTTGACTCACGGCTCTTGAAGGCGGCAATGAATATTTAATTTTGATAACAGCGGCCTCTGATTGTTTATCTCTCAGACCACGGCGATTCACTCTTGAAGTGGTGAAAGTGGCGAGAATTTCTCTTGATTTTTCCTTGAAGCTTTAAAGGTGGCGGCCACTTATCTCTTGAATAGCGGTAGGATGTTTGCATGGCGTGTTGAGCGTATATTTCCTCTCGATTGAGTCATCGAGGTCATTGCGAGGAGGTTTTGGGGGAGGTTCTTTGCCTCTCTTCTTTTACGAGATGTTTGAACATCACCTTTGGGAACCTTCTTCTGGCTTGCTTGGTGGTTCAAGCTGCGATGAGCGATAACCGTCGTGAGATTTGTGCCTCTGACCTGGACATAGGAATGGGCGTCTCGCATTAATGATGAATAGAAGTATCTGGCGGAGTCCTCAGAAATGCTCAAAGTTACGGATCTACTCACGGTATCCGAACTTAGGAGAATCTGAAGTATTCTTTGAGGACTCTCCATGGTTACGGCGGATTCAGGAGAGATGTGATGAATCCACGATGATTCTTGTTTGCGAGCATTACACAAAATCGGCGAGCTCTCCAAATGATCGGACGGACCCTTGGCGTAGAACCGAAAGCGAGCTTTGTCCTTTGAGAGTCGGGAATACGACCTGAAGAGAGTCATTTACCTTGCGAATGTGCATGATCGTTGAAAGTGATCGATATCATGCGGATCGGTTGTGCCATCGTAAGGGTCCATCTTTGGGAAGCTTGAATCTCGTCGAATCGGGTATTGCGAGATGATCTCGTGGCCGGCGAGTTTTGGAAGAAGCGGCGGAGAATGGATCATTGATTGTTTTAGAACTCTTCTGCACTTGTAGTTCATCATATAAGGTGGCGTGGAGTTTCAGTCTGATTTGAAATTATTTGAGTAGCTGGCGGTATCGAAGTTCGACAGGGATGTGCAGGGTTCTACTTGTTGATCCGGCATTCGGGTAATCATTCTCGGGAAGAAAATGGATTATCTTGAGTCGGAACACTGGCTCTTCCAGGCGTGTTGGAGCGTTCTTGGGTCCTCTCGCGAGTCGAAGAATTCGTTAGAATCCTCCATCCTTTGAATCGATCTTCCAAAGAGGGGCGATGGACCCTCACGAGACAGTCTTATGTAGAAGTGTTGGAGACTTGGCGTCCTTGATCCGAGAATGAGGAGTTGGGGCGCAAACCCGTTACCATGTTGGAGATATAGCAATGAGCGTATTTTCCTGAGACGGCCTGGCTTCTTGAGAATTTTATTCCGGTAGATCGAGATCTTGTGTGGCAAAATTATCAACACCTGGCGGGGATATGAACACGGGGTTATCGTGGAAAACCGTTAAGGAAAAAAGGGCCTTGCGGGCTTTGGAACTTTTATGTGTTCAGAAATCGCTTCTCGTTAGTTGGAGAAGAAGGTGTTCTGAGCGGAAATATTATTAGTGTAGAAAAATACAATATCGGTCTCCAAGGAGAAGTTTCCCAAAAGCGGCGAGGCGATCTTAGGGAACCTCTTGATCTTGAGGAGAAAGGAGCGGTGGTCTTTCTAGTCCCAGGGGTGATCTCTAGGCGAGCTCGATCTTGAGTACTTGGTGGTGGCTGGTGGTGATAGATCGTCGGCGTTAAGTCGGTGGTTCTCGAGCTCTCAGTCTTCATCGATTTGGTCCCTAGGTGAGAATGAAGCTTTATAGATTTTGGGAGTGGCGGCCTTGTAAATTCGTGGAAAACTCCAACCACTCCCATCGGACGGCGGCGTCGATCCCTCGTCGAGCGGTGTATTTTGATGATCAGGGTGCCTTAATGATGTCGAATTGGGTGATCTTGGATTCGTTGGATTCGTCTTGGCGGCTTCGATCGTATAAATATGTCGATTTTGGTGACCATTTGGAGGATCGGATCCATTTTCAGATAGTTTGATCGAGTCGATTCGGATCGGTATGCTTGATGTTCTTATGTTCGTCTGCCGAGCGGTCATTTGTAAGTTCTTTGAAATCGGTGATTAGATCGAAGCATTCGAAAATGCTTGATTCGTCTTGATGATTAATTTTACGAGATGTATCAATAATCAATCAGATTTTAGTCCATTTGAAATCAAATTTGATTAGCTTTTCTTTAATAAAATTTCAGAGCATTGCTCTCAAAGAGTAGAGCTTTAGTAGTTTTAAGAAGATTTCGATTTTTCTCATTAGGCTATCCCATTTTCAATGTGGAGTATTGACATAAGTGGATTCATGGAGGCCTTTTTTTCGGAGGAAAAAAGAGGATAGAGTTTGATTAAAGGAGGATTTACATACATACCCCTCAAAACTATCTTATTTTCATATTTAACAGCTAAACCACTATATTTAGATATATACCACCTTAAAATTGCTATAAGAACAAATCTATCACTGCCATCCCCATATCACTACCGCTGTTCTCTTATCCCATGTTAAACCACAAGGAAAAACTCTTGCCAACGCTCGCCTTGATCTCGCAAACCTTATCCACTGCAGCTACCAACCCCTAAAGTGCTGCCGCACCTACCTAATCCTGTGAATTGCCTCATCATTCTCGCAACTCCCCTACAGCTTTTCCTATCCCGCTATCGTGAAGTGCTTCATCATTCCTGCATCTCCCCTACAAGTCTTCCTATCCCACCATAAGAAATTTAAGTTTTGTAGGCATTACCTACATTAACAAGCAAGTGGGTAGCCCAATTACTCTGCTTCATCCAAAAACAGCCACATTTCTCTCCACTAATTCATCACAACATCTGAACAAAAGCTCAATACAAGCAAAGCTAATTGTTCCAATTTCACCATCAAATTGCATTACAATAGTCAACAAAAGCATGAACTCAGAACACCCAGCATTCAATAATAATTCCATTAAGCATAAGTTCCAACTTTCATTCGAGAACCAAACTTTAACTACACACATTTGCCATTTGTTCAAATTACCCAGCCAAAATTGAAGAGGAAACTTTTACTTTGGTTTCTGGAGGGTGAAAGCAAGGCAGGAGTTGCTGAGCTGGGATGTTTTCGGATGTCTGGAAGGTCCAGACCTAAGATGGACAAGCTATTGCGCCGCCAGGCTCTTTCGGCTTCATACTTGTGAGTGCAGAGAAAGCTAACTAGAGAATTCAGAGATAAAGGCCGTGACAGAGAGCCTACCAATTGCCACTTCAGCACCATGAAGAGAACCATCATTTTTGTAGCTGGGTGGAGGTCCGCTTTGCTGCTCCAAAACAATGAAGAGTGTCAACTGTTGGGTCTTCTGCTTTTTTTCCTTTTAACCTGAGTTTTTTCTATAAAACGATGCATACTCACAGTCTCTGGGGTCAGGAATTGATATAGATATCAAGAGAGAGATGTCATGTGGAAACCCTAGAAGCATCCCTACATATAGATCCCTGACCACCCTTGCACTCACTTTTAAGTTGTCACAATGCTTGATAGGTATTTGAATATCTAGACAGACTTGTGTCATAAAGCATAATATCATATGCACTCAATGCTTGATAATAAATTTGCTTTGCGGGCATTTCAATGCATCCGATCTCAACCATTTGATGTAGTCAAATAAGGGAATATTCCAAGTATTAATTTCTTGTGCAATTCTTCATGGATTCAGTGCTATTGTGATGTGTCAAATGCAAAACAAATGGATTCAAATTGATATGCTCATGAACAAGAAAATAGTTTATTTTATTATTTTACTTAATATTTTTATTTGATGTTAAAGATTATCATGGTGGTGATTCTAAATTTTGTTTCCATTGAAAATATCATCTTTGATTTTATTTTCCATATATAAATTTCTATGTGCTCTCGTTCTGAATCATAGAAAATGTTTGAACAGTTTGTTAATAATGCTGATGAGAAATAGCATATGGGATTTTATAAGTTTTCTGAGTTTATATGTTCACACTCTTAATATTTACCCTCATTATAATACTTCTAAAAACTGTACCTGATTTCCCATTTGTTTTGCAATATTTTTCTGTTGGTTTCAAACTAATATTTGTTGGTTCTTTAATGTATTGTAGAAACATTACGCAAACAGTAGTTGAACTGCTGGATGATCTTTGTGAGAAAATGCTAGATCACACTCTGGAGAAGGTAAAATGATAAATTACATTAACTTCCTTTTTCGATGATTTAATCCCAGACATTATAGCTTCCACAGGAAAGTCACCTTGGTTTTGAAAATGCATTTATTCAGTCCATATCATTAGCCATAAAATGATTCAAATTTGAGATATGGTGGATCACTTCTAACAATGACTTCTCAAGTCTCCATTGCATGCAAATATCTGACTAGAATGCTTTTTTTTTTCAATCTGCAAAACTGAAAGGAGTTTTGTTAACTTTAAAATCTTGGACTAACTCCACTGACTCAATACCAAGAACTTGAGTGAATTTACTCTAGTTGATTAACTGAAGTTATGTAACCGCATGCACATAAGAAATTACACTGTGATGCACTATCCATGCTCCATTATCTTACTAAGATAATCCAATTACACATTGGTTTCCTTTTACTAAAGTCGCCGGAAAAATGGAACTCAAATTTGGTAATTTAAGCAAACAATCCTGTACACTTGCAATTAATAGCCCCAACAAATTTTCTATGGTAGAATTGGTGGGTTATGTCAGAATTTGAAGCAGCAGCAGCATATCATCATCCTTCAGAAATTTCCATTTTATCCCTAATCTCATAGGTACTTTTGAAGTCTGTACTTTCTATACAGTAATATGGAATTAGAAATAAAAAACTTTTTTAGCTAAAGTTGTTGCCTTCAAAATGCTTACTTCATCATTTCTGGAAGACGACATTCCCTTGAAACAAGTATATGCTTGAAAATCCTTTGTATTATTCCACTAAATAAAGAACAAGCATTTTTTTTATTTTTCAAACAACTTGGAGAAATTTTTTTATGCATGAATTTTTTTTGTTTTTGTATACAAAATGCTGAAACACAGTATGTTTGCATGATTTATATGTAGTAAGACCACCAAATTGGAATCTAGTAATTTAATAATAATGTCTTGCATTTAAGTAATTGTCATATTGGCATTTGGCAGTTGGATACAGGTGAAGAGATCTGGGTCAGAGTGCACGACTGGAACAATCTTCCAGCTGGTAAAGGTAAGAAGCTTCACAATATGTACATATTCATTCATGCAATGACATCCCTTTTCCTGATCATGTTAACTTGAATTGTGTCTCGGTCATAGAACAGTTTTCATTCTTTTTAAGGGAGAAGATATAGCAAAAATTTAATTATATTGTTATGTACTTTTCTGCACTTAATATTTCAGAAAACTAATCCTCATTTTTTATAATTTTTGCTGCCCTATACACTATATTAGTGCTCTTGTACATTCATTCCTCCTCAATAAAAGTATAAAAATTGTTAACGTTTAGCAAATTCAGTTTAAATTATTGATATATAGTATTGGACTGGAAGAGGTGGACACCATCTCTCTTTTGGCGGCATATAAATCTTAATGCAAGCCTTTATCCATTACTTTGGGGATTCGGGAGCGTATGGTGTTCTCGAGGTGTTGCACAAAGTTTATCCATTATTGGCAATGCAATGATAATCTTAATTCTAAGGGGGCTATTTTGAAGTTTGGAGATTAATTAATTCCCTCGACATTAGAATTCTCCCTCTATTATTTTCAAATTCACTTTTCCTTTGGATTTGCTAGAAACTTAGTCAATACTTCGATCCAGGATTTAACCTGTTTCTTATTTATCTACTAAAACAAAGTTGAAGCCATTGCCTTCTTATTCTATTTTGCTTTACGGAAGAAGACATTAAAGCATCATAGATCATCTTCCTTGATCTTGATGGTTGGCCGTATTTATGATCACCATCTTTTTTCAATCATAGCCTAGGGAGCAGGTAGTTTGTATACGATTTAACTTAGCTATTATGATTCAAGTTGGTTGAGACATGATGATCCCTATGCAGAAGGGTGAGCTAGCTGGCCTTTTTTTTCTCTTAAGTATAGGTTAATGGTGTTGATGTATAATGGAAGAGATAAAATCATGATATGAGTGTATGGTCTGATGGAGATGACTCTCATATATTATCTCACCTGATTGTGAGTGTCGATGGTCTAGGAGTGATGACTCTCATATATTATCTCACCTGATTGTTTTTACATGATATAATATGATGATATGATATTATACCTAACTTGCTATAATTGATATAAGAAAAATATGACATGATATGACAGGATTAGCCATGATACTTGACTTACATAGTATACATGCAATGATTGATAATTCTTGAAATATCATAGTTGATGATATGATTGATATAAACTGTTATAATTCTAAGATGACATTATATACTTTGGTTACAATTTATATTTTGTACAATATACTTATTCATGATGCAATCATACATATTATTTTATTTCCATTCATTGAATATAGTTGTAGGTATTGTGTAATCTTTGAGCTATTTGCTTGCTTCTATTGTATTTATATTTTTTTTAGGGAAGAGTAAAGAACAAGTAGAGTGAGATCGTGATTATTAGTGATAGAAATATATTTTATTATAGATATATTTTTAATTCCATGGATTATATGTATTTTATAGGAGTTGTTGGAACATCATGACTATTGTACATAAATATTTTTGGATATGAACAATATTGATGTGCTTATAAAAATGAGAGTACAAATTTTATTCTATTGTATTATTATTGATGATTTAGTGGTTTTATGTTATCTAGTTGAGAAGATATATAATTTTTTTCCAAATCGATCTTAGGCAAACTCCTGGCACATACTTGACCTAGTATGGCCTATTATAGGATATGGGTTATAGCAGGTTGGTGTTGACCTCCATGCATGCGTCATAAGTAAAGTCGAGCTCACAGGATGAATTTGACGAGCTTCAGTGCGCAAATCAGAGCCAAAATGCACTATGCATTGCCAAAATCAGTTGAAATGACTCCGTCGGCGAAGCGGACTTTTATCCGTTGAGCGTCGAAATTGATCAGAATATGCATATTGCACAATTGACGGTCGACCGATCAAGAAGATCCGCATAATGCGTATCGTGTCGATCGAGCGCGGCGATGCGAAATGACATTCACAAAATTGATCGTTAGCGTCAAAAGTCGAAATCATTAAATGAGCTGCATTTAATTGACGATTCTACGAAATGTTGGCGGTGAGCGGCGGTCAAATCGGAGTTGAAATTGACTTGATTCTCGAATCAAAACCTCCGTCCGAAAGCACCGCCGTTGCGTCAAACATCAATAACAAATTAACATATATATTGCCCATATAATAATGTCGGCGCAAAAATCTCAATTAGGGTTAATTTTTAATTAAATAAGAAAATCCTATAAATACCTCTCTAATCCTAACCCTAACTACTCCACACAACCCTAAAAATCCCACAGCTACTGCTCTCGAGCTCCCTCACGCATGAAAATGAAGCTCCTGTCCGTGGTACAGTGCCCGTCCTCCGGCCAACACCGAAGCTCTCTCGCGTCCCGTCGTTCCATGAGAGCACGACATCATCATCCCACACCGTAGCACACCGGCCTCAGCGATTAACAGGTGCATAGCCTTCAGCCGATAGCCAGGCTGGCGCCATCGCTCATGCTGCCGTTCCCCAGTCTGTTGAAATATAAGTACTCATACGCGTCTTTCTTGATGCAACGAGGAAAGCTGTGCTTGCTTGTGGGTGTATAAGTATCCGTACACATATTTCTTGGCTTGGAAGGAAAATCGTATTTGATACAGTACATTAAGATACATGCGTCTTGGCATTGTGGGATGGCCATTGGTCGTGATTTATATCACTTCTTTCTTGGTATGGTGGGCGGCATACGCAGAACACCCAGGGGGCGATCTTGGATGTTCAAATCTTCAATTTCCAGCGGGGGGCACAAGCAACAACATAAATTCAACCATAATTATAAAATTCTTTGTTAAGCCAAATGTATAAGTATCCGAATACACACTTTTCTTGGCGTCGCGAAAAATGTATTTCAATTTACCTAGCCCCATACATGTCTTTCTTGGCGTGGTGGGAAGGTGCGACGGCGTGATATTTATCTGCCGTCGTCTTTCTTGGCATGGTGGGGCCCGGCATGCAGTAGCCTGGGGGACGGCGTTGGGATCTTCTTTGAAATCTTGTCAACGTCTGGTGAGTCATAAACAGTTTAATAAAAATTCAACTACAAAGTTAAAATTAATATTTTAACTTGACATTGTAAGTATATAAATACCTGTACATACCTTTCTTGGCGTGGAGGGAAAATCTGTATTACATGCAGGTGCTTTAGAGACTCATACATGCCTTTCTTGTTATGGTGGGATGACGCATTCGATCGTGGTGTTTACACCACTCATATATGTCCTTCTTGGCATGGTGGGCAGACCCAGCCCCCCATTGTAGCCCCCTATGTAGGTTGTCGAAATGCTGTTAAAATTTCATTTAAAATCTTAAACTTGCAATGAAATTCAATCAAAATAAGCAACATTATTCAAATCCCATAAAGTTAAATCAATTTTAAATTAAATTACTCATGGGCGAACCATCTTTGAATGCTTAAACTTTGTCGAGGATATTCTGGGTTGATTCGGTTGGGTCTTGGGCCAGGTTCAAAACCTAAAATCAAATAATAATAATATTATAAAATTTTAACTCAATAAGATATATAAAGTTAAGTTAACATATGATAATAGCCGATTATTATTAAATTAATAGAGTCGACGGGATCTGAAATAGCAAAATAAAATATAAACACCGATGATGGCTGTGTTGAATAAAGATTTCAACCAGTGAGGATACTTTCATCAAAATGTGATTACAATTTCAAATCAAATTAACTCAAATTAAATATCAATATAAATATAAAATCAGATAAATTATTATGTTGAAAATGACTAAATGATAATCATCAATCTCTAAAAGATTTAAAACAATCATCCACCTTACCTTGTCGTTTGTGAATGTGATAAATTAAGAAAATTATAGCCAAAGGAAGATGGTATACCTATATATTTCACTCTCGATCTCTATACGAAGGCGTGGCCTTCGATTTGAGCTTTGCCAAAGCGTATGATCTGATTCTAGAGTCCTCCGATCGGGGTGGTTCGCCAAATGATTATATCACGTGGTACTATGTTCGATAACTCGCTTTGAGTTGTGAATATAGGGTCTTGTGATAAAAAAAAGTCATATGTCTAAGATAGATTTAAGCACTGTCTCTGACAAAGCGGCATCCAGTCTGAGGATTTCTTGGGCAATAGGTGATAAGGATCTTCTGTCGGGTTAGATTCATTACCTCCTGACTAAATAAACTAGGACATGACACGGGATGGAACTATGAGATCTTGATCGACGCATCATCATTCTCCCAACCATCCGCATTAAGTAAAAAATGATGAATTTCATAAATCTAAATTTCAAAGCTCCATGTTGTTCTATATCTTTATGCATTTAGCGATCTAACTATGATCGAAACTCTCTCGGCATTGGGAGGGGTAATTATAGGTCTGTTATACAACCAGATCTAAAGTCCTCAAAATGGTGAAATCTCTAGGTAGTGTCTTATCTACTATTCCATCTGCCTTCTGAAAATTTCATCGACATTAAATCATGTTATCTTAATGGGTGGAAATTTTGAGCTCCATGGGTTGGGTTGTGACATATGGCTATCATTGGTAAGGGGTGGCTGCCGTGGTTGGTTCACTTTACACCCAACCATGTATTTTGAAATTTGCATAAATTCAGTTAATTTCAAATGCACTAGATTTGAACTAGAGAGTTTATAAAGTATACTCTCAAAATATGCTACATTTTAAATGCAACTAACCAAAAGAAATTTCAAAACTCAGGTTTACTTCACACTCAAAATGCAGACAACCAAATTGTCCCTAAATAATTTTTTCCATTTTATATAATAGTCACTATGGAGTAAGATATCATGAGTTTTTGAACCAAATAAATGCTATTTTTGGTTTAGGTATGTTTTGGGGTCACAATTGTAATCATAAAAGCTTCATTTTTACCTTACTTCTATTAGTAATTTTCTATATTTTTCCTTGTTTATTTCCATGAAAGAATTGTGTGATGTAAATTTGAGAGAATGATTTTCTGAAGTCATTACACTTGGTTTTGTAGATAAACAAGAGGCACAAACATACTCGAAGTATATATCCTCATTTTGTACAAGGTATGTTGTTTATCTATTTATATTTAGTCTCACTAGTTTTATTAACCTTTTCCTTAGTCTCATATAGTAGTAGTCCTCATCGCTAAAATGTTTTATGATTTCTTTATGTTATTCAATTTTATTATATGTTGTTTCACATGTTTCATTATGATATATGATTAGATAAAAATTGTTATAAAAACTTAGGTGGTTTGGACATATGAGCATTTTAAAAATTTTACCAATATTATTGGCTGATTAAATTAAGGTTAAATGATTTTAAAGAAAACATGGCAGATGAGATTCAACATGATTGAAAGTTATGAAAACAATTTGCACTAGTATTAACAAGTCATGTAACATTGAGCATGGATAAATGGATGAAGATTCTTAAACTTGATCTCAAGAGTTGGAATATAGGATATGATGCTGATAATGTTGATCAACGTTAGAATAATATGCTTAATTTGTTGCAGAAGTGCATCTAGAATCATAATATGATGCGTCACAAATAATGAAATAAACATAAAATAAGATATCATGGCCACACAGAGAAAGAGAGCTCTTCTGGGCATACATTATGAAGGACAAGGATTTTTGAACATCTTAAAATGAAAGAAGATGATATAAACTCGGACAAATTGAAAGATTAAAAATAGATCTAATAAAGGAGGAAAATGCAAGTCATATTCATTTTAAAATGTTTGTTAAAACAAATGAGTAATTAGACTTTTTAACATACCAGACATGTCCCAACAAAATAGTGTGGCCTACAACAAGATTGTGTGCCAGAATGAATAAACTGTACCTTAGTTGTTATTATTCAATGCATGTTATCCCAGTCTAAATTGAGTAAGGCATTTTGGGCAGAAGCTTTATTATATACTTTTTATATTATGAACACACTCCTTGCATCAACACTACATGACAAAACTCCAAAGAAGAGATGATCGGGAAAACCCATTTATAATTATAATTATTTGCATATATCAGGGTATTTTATATAGCTTCAAAAATAAAAATTAGATCCTATATGCAAGATAGCTAGACATTTCACTTATAAAATCTAGAGTTAGATTATTACACCATGACATGATGTTATCTTTGATGAGTCTGTGCTGCTAAAATGAACATCAGAGAAAGAGAATCAAAAGCTAAGCTCTTTTCAACATGTGGAGTTTAAGATTCTTATAAATCTAGAATAAACTTTCAATCATCTTGAAGATAAACTTAATAGTGAAAATGAAATCTTGGTTGAGGTGGAGAAACTAGAACCATCACCTACACCAAAGATCAGATTTAATGGATTTAAGAGAAATATTTAGATACATGCAAAGTATATTGACATAGTAGTATATACTATTCCAATAATATTAAAAGATATTCCTATATTTACAAAGAATATACATAGTAGAAAAAATGATAAGTGGATGATGACAATGGATGAAGAGATACAATTATTCCATTGACTTAGGAGAATTTACCATATAATAGGAGACAATGGAGAAGAAGGATTCATGTAGCCGACCGCACATAGTGGGATAAAGGCTTGTTGTTGTTGTATTTTTTATATTGATGATATGTCAATAGCATGTAAGATTAAGATAGAGATATATAACCTAAAAGCTTAACTCAAAGTTTGAGAAGAAGAATCTTAGAAAGGCCAAGAAGATTCTTTTGATGGAGATTGAGCAGGATAAAGATAAAGGCATAGTTTGTTTGATGTAGACTCAATATCTAAGGCAAATACTCAAATGATTTGGCATTGATGAAATGATTAAATCTATGATCACTCTTTTAGACTTGTATTTCAAAGTGAGTGCACTAATGTCTCCAAATGCAATTGATGAAAAAGATAGAAAGTGACAAATGCAAGGAGTCTTGATGCATATGGTGACGTGTACAAGATCTCTTTTCTCAAATGTTAGTATGGTGAGACGATACATGCTCAATCCCAATAAAGGCCATTGGCATGTAGTGAAGAATATTATATGGCATATTTATGGTAACATGGATATTTATCTAAAGTTCAAGAAAAATAAGATGATTGAAAATCGTTTAGTTCGTTATGTCAATTATAAGTTTGCTAGTGATCTTGTTAAGTGTTGATCAAAATTAGATTTGTTTACCATGATTGGAGGATCAGCAAGTTGGAGATCAACACTATAGTCAATAATTGCTTTGTCTATTATAGAAGAAGAGTATATGATGATAATTTAAGTGTTCAAAAATACCATTTGGTTTTACAATTTGATTAGAAGACTTTGGAATTAAAAAAAAGGGATTTTTTTGCGACAATCGAAGTGCTTTGTTTGGCTAAGAATCAAGTTCATGGTTGCACCAAGCATATCGACATGCAATACCTTTTAATTAGAGAAATAATAATAGAAGTGGACATTCTACTCTAGAAGGTTGGGATTGGAGATAAGAATCCAAATAAGCTGAAGGTAACTACATGGATCAAGTTTCAAAATTGTTTGGACTTGATCAACATCTTTCAAGTTTTTGGTGTTTAAGGGCATGATGGAGCCAACATTATTTTTTAAGGGAGTTTGCCAAGGTGAAGATTGTTGAAAATGGCTAGCTGCCAAATTAAAGCTTATCTTGATGAAAAGAGTAGTTTAAAGTATGTCAGTGTAATTTTCAGAAGGCAGATGGAATAGTAGATAAGACATTAGCCAGAGATTTCATCCTCATTTGGTGAGAACTTTAGATGGGTTCCGGGTTTCTATAGCGCTTATAGTTAATTACCCCTCAGGTAAGTGAGAGAGAACTTTCGATTAAAATTTGTCGTTAGATCATGAATCGTAGCATATAGTAGGGAGTTTCAAAATTTAGATTATGAAATTTATCATTTAAACGGATGGTTGGGGGAATGATGGCGTGTAAATCTCATGGTTTTCATCCGGGTAGTCAGTCCCTCTTGTCGAGGAGGTAGTAGACATAGAAGGATCATATTGACACATGGGTTCACGTCGTCAAATCTTGTAGACATGGGGTGGTGTTTGTCTTGAGATAATTTTAAGTCTACGTAGGATGTTGTTTGTCTATCAGTATCTATGATTCCAATTCGAAGCGAGTCATTGGGGAACTATATGATTCTGGTGTAATCGTAATATAATGAGTGGGGCCGGTCAAGCGTCGGACTCTTGTCATAAATCTTCATCAGAAGCCTCTTGGCGGCCGTAGATTCAGGAACGTAGCTTCTTGTGAGATTGATTGAGTGAGCATTCTGAAACACGTTGGCATTTTTCCTTTGTGGTAGAGTTTTCTTAATTTGTCGAAAGCATTCGGAAGGTGAATAGATTGAGTTTGGTTTAAGTTTTTTGATAGGGTTTCATTTAAGCAATTTAATTGATATTTGAAAATTGATTAATTTGATTATATGTTTAAGAGTTTTAGATCCTGTCTTTGTTTAGGCTATATGAGAGGATTAGATCTATTGTCAGGAGTCGATTTTAAATATTTCGACTTGAAACTCTTTTATAGATTTTAAGTTTTATTAACAGACGTCACAAACTAAATGGGAAACCCACATACATCACTCTTGAATTTAGGCATTCGGCATAGTGTGGGGCATGCGGTGTATTTGAGTTTAGGTGATTTTATGTTTGAGTTATGAGATTGATTTTGTATTTTTTTAATTTAATTTCTGATCTTTTCATTAAAATTTGCTTGAAATCTACATGTAATAGAAGCGTCGAATTTATAAACAGATGATTTCATAATTAGTGATTCGTTGACTTTGATCGTAATTAGAATGAAATTTCCACAAGATTAAAGCGCTATGATTTTTGTCAATTTTGGTTTAGTATCGTCTTTGTCTGCTTGTATGAAAGATTGCAGATCCGGTGGCGAAGGCGTTTTGATCTTTAGATCCAAAGATAATTTAATTTGTCATTTTAAGAAGAAGATTTACCTCAAAGTAATTCTTATTTTCTCCTCTTTTATTAAATTTGATTTCCTCTTTTGTTCAAATTTGATTTTCCCTCTTGTTCAAATTTAATTTCCTCTTTTGTTTAAATTTGATTTTCCCCTTCTTGTTCAAATTTGATTTTCTCCCCTCTTTTGTTTAAATTTGATTTCCCCCTCTTATTCAAATTTGATTTTCCCTCTCTTTTGTTTGAATTTGATTTCCTCCTCTTATGTTTAAATTTAATTTCCCCCTTGTATTCAAATTTGATTTTCTCTCTCATGTTCAAATTTGATTTCCCCCTCTTATGTTTCTCCCAATTTCTATAAATAAGGCAAAAGGGGCTGTTATCCATTTATTTGAAAGGTTAGATTTAAGGCATTTGAAAGGAAGTGATTAGGAGCTGATGCTTTCAACTGATAAATTTTGTAAGTTATTTTGTTACCCTTCTTTTATTTTGTTTTGTTTTTATATATGTCGTATGTCATTTTAATTTTCCCCCCACTTTTCGTTTGACGCTATAAAATTAGCTATAGATTTTCCTATTTAGCGTTCCTAAGTCGGTTCATTTTACCCTCCCATTTTTCTTAGTCAAAATAATTGATGAAATTTGGTGACTCCGTCATCAGTGTGGGCTGCATCCAGGTGTTTGGTTTCTCAGTCTGGCGTAGTGAGTGGTGTCTTATGACACCACCTTTTATCTCGTCGGCCTCTTAAGCAGCGAGATCTTGAAAAAAAATACAATCTGATATATAATATTCTTTTTTTTTAAGTCGGAAATTAGACAAAATTTGGCGTTTGTCTATGACGCCAACAACTTGTTTGGCTTACTGTCACCTACTTATTTAGCGTGTGAGTGGTGTCTTCTGATAAATATTTGTTTTTATTCGTCACGATTGAGCCATGACGAGGTCTTCAAACTCTGAAAATTACACTAACAAATGAGCGAAATCTACAGGTGTATCTTATCTATTTCATCTTACGAAAATTCTGGTGAAACTTTAATTCATACTCTCTAAATCTCTGATTTCACGTATTTGTGTTTCTTTCTCTAAGTTTATAGTAAATTTAATGCTTTATGTGCATGTAAGAAATTGCCAATCTACGGTAAAATGAATTTTGAAGCTTCTGCACAACAATATGATCAAAATAATTTAATCTTTTTTTTTTTTCATACATCATGACTATCTGTCAACACTTAAAAAGATATTTAGTATGTTCTTTTTATCGTTCTTTTCATTTTTTTAACATAGTTTTTTTTTTTCTGGCAATTAGGTTGTTGGAGGAAACAAAAGATGAGGTGAACTACACTTCATTCTAAAATTTCATCCAAACAATTTAGGATTTAACATCCATACCTATTGATCAACTCTGTTCATGATTTTCTTTATAAAATGCCTATTTCACAGCTCATGGAATTGTTACAAGGAAGTGTTTTAAAACCAGGACAAATCAGCAAGGCCCTTTGTCAAGATCTTAGCATGCATTGTGATGAAAGGTACCTCTCTTATCCTTGTAATTGTGTGCTCATATTTTATGGGGCCATTTGGGATCATTTTCTTATTTTTATTTTATTTATATTTTGATTCAAAATAAAATAAATTACAATGATCATAATTATTTTTAAAATATTCAAAATTATTTTGAGTTTTTTAAAATAGTATTATTATTTTAAAAATACAAATAAAAAACTTAAAAGCACACTAAAGAAATATATTTATAAAAATAACATTAAAAAAAAACTTAAATTAAAATTGATCTCAAATAAGGCCCAAGTATTTCATGAAGAAATTATGACCTTCAGTTTTATCATTTTCATTTATGATCAAACTATATGATTATTTTATGTGATCATTATTTCACCATAAATAACATGATATTATACAAATTTAGGCAATTTTTTTATTCTAATTCTGACTTTTTTTGACCTCTTTATTATTGTAATAATTGCAACAATTTTGGTTTATATTTGTTAGCTGCTGCCCTGTATCAATCATGTTTATTTATAAGCAAGCTTTATGTTTTATTGGTTGCAGTGATGACTTTTATGATGATTATATGGACGATGAGTTGTGATGGGGGATTTTAATGACCAGATAGGGTTTGAAGAAATTTTTTTTCTTTATTTATTTGTTCTTCCTGCGGACTCTCTGAACGTAAGTTTCCAGACCTTGAGATTTCCTTCGCTCTCTAAATATAACCAGATAGGGTTTTTTTTTTTTTTTTAAGTTGGAAACAAACTTGTTTTTAGTTTTGACCTTAAAATATTGAATTTATTTATTCCACATTTTTTATTTTTTTCATGGCCAATTTTACGTTCCTGATTTATCATATTTTTATCATTAATTAATGGAAATAGCTTAGTTCTTTTTTGGTTAATTAGGGTTTTAACTTTTCTTTATTACTAACAGTGATAACTGATAAGCGAAGAGAGCTTATAGGTTTGTATAAAACATGATATCTATTATTTATAATTCTCATTGTTTTGAAATATTAGATATTTTTGCAACCTATTCTCTCAATATTGTTGGGAGTGTTTTAAAATCTGAGCGAAGAAATTACCGTTTAAGAAATGAGATGATTTTTTATAGAATTTTTTCATAAAGGAAGTTTATTTATTTTGTAAAACAATAATATTTATTTTGAAAAAAATAATTATTTATATAATTTCTTTACATTATAATTCCAAAAAAAAATTACCATTAAAAAACCATGTTATTTTATTCATTTTATTTTAATCTGTAAACACTCTAAACATATTAACTATTAACATGAAAGAAGAATAAATAACTAATCTATGCAATTTATGGGGGCACCATGTATTGGAAGCATCATTGTTGTAAGTAGAAATTAAAGTATTCGAAGTCAGAAAAAAAAAAGCATAAAGATATTTAAACAAAAAATAAAAATAATAGTAAGAATAAGATTATTTTAAATGGCAAATTTAAATATCTTCTAAGTAAAATTTTACCTTAATTTCAAATAAGTTAATATATATATATATATATATATATAGAGAGAGAGAGAGAGAGAGAGAGAGAGAGGCTAAATACACATTAGCTAGCCATGTAGCCATGGCTAATTACATAAAAATTAACTTATTATAAATAATTATTGATATGTAACATATTTAATATCAATCAAACTCCCATATTACTATAATCAAGTATAAGCAAGAGCTTCGACAACCATCTTCAAATCTTCAATAGAAACAGCTCCATCTCCATCTCCATCCATAGACGCTATAATATCCATGCAATCATCCATGCTAACAACACTCCCCATGCAGCGCAGCACCTCGTAAAGCTCCTCCTCTCACCTCCTCCTCTCCCCCCGGCGATCGCCGGAAAAGCGGCAGCAGCTCGGCCATCTCTCCTAGTTCTAATTCGCCGGCCATCAAGGCAAGGAACTCCTCAGCGCTCAGCATGCCGTCGCCGTTCGCGTCACCTTGCTTCATCATCTCCGCCGCCTCTTGATCGGCAGTGACGGCGCCGCCGGAGCTGCTGAAGGATTCGATTATGGCCTTGAGCTCGTCCATGGTGATGAGGCCGTCGGAGTTGGAGTCGAACGATTTGAATGCGGTTAACATGTTGTGGATGGAGCTGAGGGCGTCGAGGTCTGAGGAGGATATTTGACCCGTTGATGGAGCCATGAGAGAGAGCTTGAGATCTTATTTTGCCGATTATTTGCCTGCCTCGGCTACTCTTTTTATAGGCATATTTTGTGGCCTTGTTTTTTTATTTATTTTTGTATAATTTGATATTTTGGATATTGATGTTTTTATACGATTATTATTAAATAATAGAGAAATTTATATACGTAACACATAATTTTTAATGCATTTATATATCTAATATCTAAATAATATTAATGATATATTAATTTAATTAATTAACACAAACAAAAAAGTTATTGTGAATAAAAAAAATCTCTCTTTTATTTGTTCTTTAAGTTTTGTTTATATATCTTGAATGAAATATGATTAAAAAGGAATTTATAGCTATTATATATTTTTTTGAGAGTATAATACATGTAAATTAATTGAAATTTATATTATATTTATTTGAGCTAAATGTGAAAGCTCATCTTTGATTAAAATTGGGTGAGAATAATCCGATCTAAATTTTCTTGTTTGTCATGGAAGTAAAGATGTTAGTATAACTCCAAAATCAAATCTAAAATTGAATCTATTCGAGATAGATTTGAACATATTGAGCTGAGCTACGAGCCAAGATTTGGATTAAACTTTTTTTTGAATCAAGATTGAGTCGATCACATATAGGATTGAACCAAGTCGAGATCGGATCAATTTTATTTGTTACAAAAAATTTAAATTTATATATATTATTTTTAAGTTTATCACAACAAAATTATTTTTAAAATTAAGTGTATTGAATTATAACTTCTAATCTTTTGAAATAAATTTAATATATTCATAAGTATAAATATTATATCTTTAAAAATTATATTTCCTTTTATTTCATACACTCAATTTAATATTAAAAAAAATAATAATCATTTTTATTAAATTCAAGATAGCATGATCAAAATGAGCCCACTTCATTTAATTTCAAGCAAAAAAAAAAAAGAAAGAAAGAAAAGCTCTATTCTAGCTAGCTCTAAATCAAAAAGAGCCGGTTCAAAATCGTTCAAAAACGAGCTAAGTTGATTCGAAATCGAATGATTTGAGTCACATGTTGATTTATTGTTATATATAAACGAGCAAGAATATTATTACCTAAGGTTATTTGCAATAATAAAATTTATTTTCATTATCATCAATATTATATAATAAAATTATCATGATTGGTGATAATTTTTATTATTTATTCATATTTTATGCAACTATATATAATGTGATTAAATATGCTGTCTTTAATAAAATGTGATAAAATAAATACCTATTTGTAATTTTAAAATACTATATAAATATATAACTTAAATTTATAATAATAGTAATATAGTAGAAATACATATATTTTTAAATTTTAACCTTCATTTTCCGTTTATTTTGATCTTAAAGACTCAGATTTGAATCTTCATGTCTCATTTATTTCATTCATAAGCAGCCCATTCATCAAATTGATTTATTTGATTTTCGTTTCAGTGAATGTTTCTCATTATATAAGCATAGGCTTAATCAAAAACCAAGTTGTTAATATGGATGAAATTAAAAAAATAATAATAAATTAGATTAAATAAAACATAACCCTTCCTCACAAGCTGGATTTGGTTCTGGATATAAATAATTTATTTAATTTAAATTTCACTATAATTTTTTTATTTTTTTAGCAATTGTTGTTCTTGTAATCATTGGTTTCTTAATTTTACTTCATTATAATTTTCTTGTTATCTTAATTTATTAAACTCTTACACTAAAACTCCTAGTCTATTTAGGATATAGAGGGAGGTAACATGGCTAATTGTCAGTTCCGGATATTACGACTAATCATCTGATGTTAGTAGACTAGAATAATGTAATATCGGGTTGACAAAACCATGAGCTTTTGAACGGTGTAGGAAGCTCAAAGGTCCAAATTAAAGCCAATTCGAGGTTATCCAATAATTCAGTGAAGTCTGCGTTGCAGACATATATAGGACTGACATCCATTTGAATGTCTCCAGGGTGTTCGCATGACGAACACATAGATTGGACTTATATCCCTTTGAAATACCAGATTTATAAGATTTTGTTTGCATAGAGAACATAGGATTGGTGCTTACATCCATCAGAAAATATGAATTGCAGGTGTAGAGCTAGCAAATAACATAAAAATTAAGAAATTTTATGTTTATGAAGATTCTCAACTCATAATCTGACAAATAGTTAGGCTGTGTAAGATAAACAAGGGTTAATTGGTGCTTTATCATAAGCAAATCTTCCAAATGTTTTAATTATTATATTAAATTTGGTCATGGTTCTTAGAACGAATCTATTATAGGGGACAGAATAAATTTAAGGATAATTCTTATCAGCAGAGAATAAAGGTAAAGATTGAGCATTTAATTCCATTCCTTAGTGGGGAAGGATTGAAGCGAATAATAACCATAAAAGCTGATTGGTTGGAAAATGATCAAAATTTTCAATCTTTAAGCTTCGTTTGATTAACTTTTCGATTTACGAAAATGCTTTAAAGTATTTTAGAAAAATTATTTGTATTTCTTTTTTGAAAAGTTAAAAGCGAACTTCATTGAAATGGAGCTAAAAGCAGTTTCAAAAGCCTATTCAGTATCAAAATTAAAATTCAGCTCTTAAAAATAAAACGCTAAAAAAATTTAGTCAAAGCCTCTAAATCAACTCCAATAAATAACTTGGAAGTATAATCGGATGCTTTGAAGTATTAATTGAAGGATAAATGATCTTTAAATTTAAAATATTTATGATCAAATTGATCGAGAGAAATCGAATGAGCTTAAAATTACTAAAATTTAAAATCATTAAAATATTTAATGTTAAAAATAATTGACGATTAAAATAAACAACAAGAAAAATGTTTTAAAATTTTAATTAAAATTATCAAAATATTATAAATAAAATCATATTTTCAAAAAATATATATATATAATATAAGTAATGTTGCAGCAACTATACAGTAAATACTAGTTTTAATAATTTCAAATTAAAAAATATAAATTATATATTTTTTTTTTCTCTTGAGCATTTTCTCAACAATTATTTCAATGTTAAATAAAAATTATTGATCAAGTTAAATATTCAAATATAAGTTTTCAATTGATTTTTCATAATTATTAAATTTAGTAATATAAAATCATTAAATTGATAATATAAGTAAGAATTAAATTTATGCTATTCTCATTCTAATAATAATATGTATCTAATATCTTATTGGCAAAAATTTTAAATTAAATTTAATCCTAATCTTAATTAGTAGTTTAGGGCATGAAAAAAATTTTAAGAAAATAAGCCGTTTATATAAATAAATTTAATATAAAGTTTTGAGAAAAATAATTTTTTAAATTATTTATTACGAATAAAAAAAATATAAATGATAAATAAATTTAATAAATATATATATATTTTTTTATTTTTAAAATAATCTTAGCTAGAGTTGACCCAGAGTCATCGAAAGAAATCCTGGCCCTAACTTGAGTCAACATTAGTCAATTCAATCTATCGCAAGAGTTGACCCAGAGTCATCGAATGACTTTGAAAAGCTAGTCTATGAGAGAAAAAAAAGCCCAACTGTTCCTGGCCCATAAATTAATGGGCCTTCATGTATGATAAGTGACTTACAATTTATAGGATTGAAAAGAGGGAAGACCCGCGCCACAGAGGTTTGCAGAAACTTATTCTCCAAATTATTTAATTTAAATTACACATATTAAATTAAAAATATGAAGAAGTTTATTTTTATTAAAAAAAACTATTTAATCATCAATATTGATCAGATATAATTTCTCATTCTAACAAAATAAAAACTTAGAATCTATTGGATTATTTTTTTTTATTTTTAAATTATATTTAAAAATGTGATTGTTAATATTTATTTCAAATATTTTATTTTTTTATTTCTAGAAATAAATTATATTTATTTCTTTTTTAATGTTTTTAAATAAATAACTATTATTATTAAATATATTTATTTTAAATACGTATGTAAATGAAATAAAATAAAAAATAGAAAATAAAAAAATAAAATGATTCTAAATGGCTCCTTAATTTCTTTCTAATAAAAAGATCAATTTATTTTCTATAATTTAATTCCTTCATCAATTTTCATTTATATTTTTTTTTCTCCCTTCCATTTTTTTGTGCGCTTGATTGAAGGCTTTAATGAATAATTAAAAATAAATAAATAAAAAAGATCATTTTTGTAGCTCACCTAAACCCATCACTCTGCTTAAGTAGCCTGCTGGGCCCCACTCGACTCAATACAACCTCACCAGCCATGTGGGGGTCACTATTAAGGAGCTTAATTATTCCCAATTATTTCATCTAAATATTTAAATAAAAAAAAAGATAATTATTAGACAATGGCATATGAACTTTAAACAAAAGGTCCACTAACTTGAGCTACACTCAAAATAATAGATTCATGAGCCATGTGATTGTTTAATATTTATTTCAAATATTTTTTGTTAGGATAAAGAAAGCTTTTTGTATTTTAATTTAGAATTAAAAAATATTGATTGAATAAAAATAAATAAGGTTAAATTGACTCAAATTAAGTTTATTAATTTTTAAAATTCATGCCAATTTAAATTATAGTTCTTTAATTAGAATATTAGTTTCTTAGAAGAATAAAATCATGTGTCATTCTATTTCAATTAATTTGAATTTTAACTCTCTTTTTTTTAGCTATTTTAAATTTTAGTTATTAAAAATTTATAATTGAGAATGCAAGATGTAAAAAATAAAATGAATTATATTTTTATTCTAGTCAACTATAGCTTTTAATAAAGCTAGTTGTAAAGTTACTGTGAGAAAAATAGCTTTTTAAAAAGTTATTGTGAATGTTATAAATATTATTTAATTCTGAGCCAATACATAATAATTATTTTAGTTCTCAAAATTAACTTTTACTATTAAATTTTTAAAATGTAGCTAAAATGTATATATAATTAATTTCTAAAATATAAAAATAATTAAAAATTATCCCAAATGCAGCCAAAATGCAGCCATAGTAATATAGTTGTTTCCCTTTTCAATAAATTTGAGTTTAGTAAATTATTTTTCTTTGGTGCTATTTTAATTTCTAAGAATTCACATCACATTTTGTTTAAGGAAATATCGATCATAAATCACTCAATTTTATTTATTTATATCTCTATCTATTTAAAAATAAAATAAAATAAAATCATCATGCATTTACACACGTGGAACCAACTCGTTGAGATTTTAATGAAAATAAAAAAATAAAAAAAATTGAGAAAACAAAGCACGGATTACTGATATATTAATGTCATAGGATTCCTTAATGATATTATTCGATGTTATTCTTTCAGTGATCAAAGTCATTGTAATAATAATAATAATAATAATAATAATAATAATAATAATAATAATAATAATAATAATAATAATAATAATAAGATAAAACATGCATGACTTAAACTATTATGTATTTCCACAACTAAAGTTAAAAAATATTTATTTTAAACTATTAATCTATGGCATAATGCAAATTATAATAAATTAAAATTTTGACCGGTTCAAATTTCATTATTTTTGTCAAATTAGACTGAAATATTTAATTGCTTATTTTATTTTATTTTGCGATATGATGATAGATGAAATGAATAATTCAAAAAGATCAATATTAATGACAAAATTAAAGACCATTAAATAATAATAATAATAATAATAATAATAATAATAATAATAATAATAATAATAATAATAATAATAATAATAAATCATACCAAAATATACAAAAAAATAAAATAAAATTCTATTAATTTAATTAAAGTGTTTCGAAACTTCAAAGTAGAGCTATTACACTTAGAGGCGGAATCAACCTCAATTTTTAGGCGGATCAAATTTATATTTTAGGATAAAATAAAGAGCCAAAAAAAAAAAAAAACTTTTAGACAGGTCAAATGAGTAATTTGATATCTTATATAAAAAAATTATAAAATTCAGATAGATAATTTTTATTTCTCTCAATTTGTCTGAATCTGCTCCTGATTATCTTAGAAAATAAGACTTCTTCTCTCTTAATACCTCCAGAAATTTTCAAGTCTTTGTGATAAGATTAAATATCTTTGTAATTTTTTTTACCGGGCAGTTTGAGATAGATTTTTGATAACTTTTAAGAATAAAAAATAATGAGCATAAAATTAAATTTTATGGAAAGAAAAAAAGTTTCATAATTTTTTAATGTGATTTTTAAATTTATTTTAGAAATATTATTTTTGAGAAAATATTAGAGAAATGATGATTTTTAAAAATATATTTTAAAAAAAAAAATTCAGAGAATAGTTTAAAAATAAGGATAGATATAAAACCAAACCCTTGACCCAATTATTTTAATGTCGATAATATAGATTGAGATTAACATACCTCATTTGGCACATACATATATATATATATATATATATATATATATATATATATATATATATATATATATATATATATATATATATATATATATATATATATATATATATATATAAGTTGGTCAGATATATGAAATAATTCTTGACTTTTTTGAAAACTGATTTGTCTGAGATAACATGTTTATATAAAAAAAAAAATGAATAATGACTTAATATTTTTGTTGAGATGTTTCGAATATATACATTGCAACGTATGAAATTGTGAAAGGATGGTTTTTTAATTTCAAATGTATGCTAAGTATGTTAATGGGAAATTGAATAAATGCACGTATTATGAAAACATAAAACTAATTTATTTTATATATATATTACGTGCTAAAAAATCAGTTGTGATAAAATAAACTTTATGCTTTAACCTTATTGAGAAATCCAATACATACACAAATATTTAAAGAGAGAATAAGAAACTCTATAATTTTTACGTAGAAAAATCTTGAAAAGAGGAAAAATCACATCTTCAATAAAAATATTTATATATCTTTGGAGTATAAAGTTTAAGTTTTCGATAACGAGATTCAAGTTGTATGTGAGAAAGTCGATAATAAATCATCAAGTAACAACGGTATCTGATAGTATGGTTTATAACATTGTTGGTGGCTCAGATGATAAATGATACCGTCGGTGATGATCGATATCGGGTATAGCGGTAGCGGTGGTGGCCATGGCGAGGCGATGGTGACCAACAATAGTCGGCAGCGAGACCGGCAGTGGTGGCGGCAGGCATAGTGGTCGGCGGTGGTGATGGCGTGTCAGCAGCGGTGGTCGGCGAAATTAATTATGGAGAGCAATGCGGCGGCGATGATGGCGGCGAGGGGCAGCGGTGGTCTGCAATAGCCGGCGGTGGTCGACCATCAGTAGCATGATTATGCTTTGAGATTCTCGCGAGTTCTCATCTCTTTTGTTTTGAGCTCTCATGTGAAAAATGAACTATTCTGGTGAGTGACATTTACTAAATACGTGCAAAAAATCTCATCGAACTCAAAATGATTCCTTTGATCATCTGATGTATTTCAAGTATTTGAATGCTCAAATGAAATTATAATCAAGAGATCTTGGGCTTGTTAGACCCGATTCGTCAAGACGTTCGATTTGACTATAAACACTATATATTTATGAGCTATTTAAAAATTTGACTGATATCTCAAAATTTTTAATTATATTTTAAACAACTTTAGTGCATTTTCCAATTAAATTGCTCTCGATATCAAAATTTATGTTTTAACTAGTGGAATTTTCAATGTCGTATATATATAGGCACTCAAGGACATCCGCTAGTTGATCATCCACTAGTTGATCATAGGACAATACATAGGTTACACAAAGGACATCATTTTTAGTTTCCTCTTAAATAAAGTGACTAAGAAAAGCTATATATGCAATATTAATGAGTGAAAGATAAACTTTCGGCATAAATGAGTAGCACTTATATTATCATAGCAAATCACTATTGTTTGAGGAAGGTGGATGCCAACTTTAGGTAATGGCAGCTATGATGAAAGAGTAATATTTAGCCTCAATGAAGGATAACTACTTTATCTTTATTTCTTGGTATTCTAAGTGATTAGATTTCAACTAAGATATATGTTATAAGAATTTATAGAGGTGAAGTCATCTTTGTGACATGAGCAATAGGCATTAAAAAAATGTTTAAAGTTCAAGTGGTGAGCCAAAGTAAAGAAAAATATTATAATTAGTAGTGCCACGTAGAAAAGCAATATCTATTATATTGCACTTCAACAATTAATAGTATAGTGATATGTCAATATATTAATTAAGTTATTTTATTAAGCACAAAAGGCTACCTATTGACATTTAAGAGCTAAATATAATAGATTACTTAATCTAGCTCCATAATTAGTTAGTTTTATGAGCTTAGAATTAGAGTGTTGTGATAGGTATTATTGAGACAACAAGTTTCATCATAGAAGTAGCATTCATCATCTTAGGGCAAGAAAGAAAGTGATGAAGTATTGCACAATAATATTAAGGTACATATGAATTTTATGCAGGATAAAACCAACTAGACATCAAAATCTCTCATAGTATCGAGCATGAGATATTTGCTTGAGGTCATAAATAGAATTATGGATCTTACATGCATATGTAGAATGATCTATCTCGATGAAGTTTACTGATTGTGCCATGAAGTCATCTTTAAAGGGATGGCCTTGAAGAAAAGAATCATTAACATTGAATTAATGGAGAGACCACCATCAGCTAACAATAATGTTGAGATCAACCAAGTAATTATATTAGGCGTGACAATTAGATTGAATGTATTATGATAATCAACTCCTAAGCATTAGTGAAAATCCTTGTTCATTAACTAAGCTTTTTTATCTATCAATAGGGCTATTATGTTAGATCCAAAAAAGCACCAAATTAAATATATAAGAATTATATTGTATGTATGTAAATCACCCTAAAAAATATGAAATATTCTTCAAGAATGTCATTTCAGACCATAATTCTAAATATATTTTAAAAAATAATTTTAATACTCCACCTTCTAGACCTTATTTATGAATAAAGCCTATAAAATTAATCTTTAAATTCTTACAAATAGTGCTTATGTCCATCATTTTGAGCTTTCGTCTATAATTTAATTAGATCAATTATAATTTATTTCTAAGCCACTATCTTATTATATTTTTTTATTGGTAGAGAATAAGAATCAAATAAGATAAAAATTAAGTTAAACACACTAATGAATTACGATTAGATTTGTTTCAATCTAAAAATTTAAATCTTTAAGTGATGGTTAAACATTAGATTTATCTCAATAAGATAAAAACGTGTGAATGAAAAAAAAAAAAAGCATTCATTTAAAAGAAATAATAGTGATATAATTAATTATCACAATTTAAGTATTACATATATTAATGTAATGTATGTAAATCCACCTTAATATTTTTTATATAAAAACCATTTTTACTTACTTAATATGTTTAGGGCTGTCAAAAAAATTCATTGTTTAACGTAGTGTTATTAAGTACTGTTATTTCGTTAAGCAACTCGAACACTAACAAATATTTCAATCTCGATTTATAAACGAGTCGAACATAAACAATCATTTGTTCGATTATATTAAGCTCGATTTAGCTCGAAATAAAAAATTGTATTATATATATATAAGTATGATTTAGTAGTTAAAGTTTATGTTATGCAAAAGATTGGCATAGGTTCAAATCCTCCCTCTTACATTTTTTTTTTATTATTGCATTGGCATTTCAACATTTGAGTAACATGAATAGTAAAATGGATAGAATCTGGTCGACACAAGAATTTTCAATGAATAACATAATAAATTTATTTTACCCCCTAAATATGTGACTAAATTTAAAATAACCACTCTCAACATCTGAGAATCCTTTACTTCAATTATCATTTTTTTTTTCAAACTAATATTTTATTATTATTATTATCAAATAGTTTGTTTAAGAGCCTAATACTTATATGAATTTATTATGGGACTTATTTGCTTTGAATTTAGGTTCAATCAAAATAACGATTTAGCACTCAAATCTTTCGAGGATCAAAATTAGATCATATATACTATCATTCAATCACATTATTTAATCTAAAAATTTAAATTTATAAATAATTTTTATGATATTTACATACATAACACACAAATTCCTATATATTTATATATGTAATATTTAAACTTTCATATTTATATAAAAACATTTAAATTTTTAATATTCTATCAAAAAATATTTCTTTTATTATTATTTATTTAATTATTACGTATAAAAATATTATATTTATGAATATTAGATTTTAAATACTAGATATGCAAATACATAAAAAAATATGCTATATGCATAAATTTCTCACAATTTTAAAGAAAATTTTCAACTGTTAGTTGCTTGGAGAAACCACGGCAGAGCAGCCCCTGGACATGATTAAATTATTACATTAAATGATAATATCATCGTTATTTCATTCAGCAAAATATTAACATGCACGTGGATGATCCTAAACCGTCCATTCCAGCACAAACCCTATTTATTCAGAGATGATGACAATGGACGGCAGAGCACAGAAGCCTCGCATGCGGACGCGCTCTCACCGTTGCGGAGACCCGGTCTAGATTGGCGGCTTTTGGACTCGGAATCAAAGCAGTACACGTCAGTGCCCACCGCCTCAAGGACGCTGGCCTACTTGACAATGACGTTCTCATGCGGGGAAACGCATGGGAGTACTCGTCATCGATCATCCACCGTCCACTTTGAAAGCATGATCTGTATGATTAGTGCGGGGAGCACGTTCCAATGTGGGATGGCTGAAATATGGGTATAAATGGAGGGTTGTGAAGTAATTATAATGTACCTTCTGTGATTTAGAGAGATTTGGATAATAATAGCGGTTGGTATATGATTAATTAATTATGTAGCAAAGGCGACTTCTTCCGCATATAAAGGTATTATTTATGCGTAGCAATTAGGGTTCTTACAATTGAGATGGTAAAAAGAAGGTCTACTCATATTTGTTGATAAGTTAAATAAATTGAGTCTATTACTTATCATTTGACTTAAGAACTATTTAGTTGCCTGCATTTAGAGCTTAAAATAAATTAAATATAGAAAATTTAACTTTTTGAGTGTTTGTTATGATTCAAAGTAAAATTATAATGTATTTGTAGTGTATTTGAAATATATTAACGATCATTTTTTCATGATTAATTGCCAGATGAGAATTTCAAAATACTTATTTAAGAAGTATTTTAACTTTTGTTTGCTTATCGTCGTTTAAGCGGGCCGCACCCTCTAAAACTTACACAGATCTGTGTAATCTCTTTTCAAAAGTACTTTATATTATATTTATTTTACTAAACAAAAAAAATGAACTCATCTATTTGTAGATTTTTCAACCAAATAATCCTAAAGTAAATTCAAATACATTGCATTCCTTTTACACTGTATTTCTTTTTCAGACAACCAAATAACTCCAAAAGTTTTTAATCAAAATATTATTTAGAGAACTCTAAGCTCACCCATTGTCACTAAAAAACTTTGAATACTTCATAAGATTTTATGATTCACTACTTTCTGAATTTGTTGGTAATCCACAATTAATATAATGGAATAAAAAATCATTAGATTATTAATAAATTATTTTATGATAATATTTTTTTAGCTATTTTATTTTTGGATGCTTGGTTAAATTCTCCAACATAAACTAAGCCTTTTTTTTTTTTTTTTTAGATTCACCTAACATCTTGTGAGATATGATAATTTTCTTACAAAGATCACATTCATCACTCACGCGTAACGGATCCTCTTGATATCCCTCGAGAGGCCATCCTGAAATAACGGAAAAGTTCTCCAACATAAAAAGACGGTGGATAACTAAGCCCTTATTATGTCTTTTTTCTCACGAAGTTTTTGTCAAGATTTCAGCACACTTCCTCTCTCCAACTTTGACTTGTTATATCTATTTCCTATGACTTGTAAACTTATAAGCCTTTTCGCATCTCATTAACTTTCATTGATTCTTTTAGATCAACAAAGCTTTTAATATGTGAAGGTGCATGTGTTGTTAGTTTTAATTTTTAGACTATAATTTGTGTATAAAAGTTTATTTTGGATTTGTAATGAAATATTAAATTAACAAAGCGCCGTTAATTGACGGTGCATATGTTCTCAAAATAGCTTGCTTGGTGAAGACGCGACGGCTGGCAGCCGTATACTGGCTACGAATCGGTAAGTCTACCGCCAGACGAGCGTAAGACTCGGATACCGAACCTCAGCGCCACGACAGACTATCCCTCCTCCACTATTTATAAATAAAAGAGGCATTCCTACGGGCGCAGCTCAGTAACTCAGTTGGTTTTCGGCACATGATTTGGGCTCAGATACTTCTTGAGAAGAATTCGAGAAGGAAATCCGATGATTTTGCCTTTCCGAATCGACTTTTATGGACGCGCAGATCTATTAAACGCAGCAGGTGAATTGGACGATTTGATCGCCGACTCTTGTTTCATGAATTTTATTTGCTTGATCCGCTTAAAGAATCATTTCTTCGTGATGGATCTTGACAGATCTTTAGATCTTTTGGCTTTGATCTGTGGTCGTGTCCATTGATCTGATTGAATTGATTGAGGGTTTGTGTCTTGTAGATCTGAATGACGCGATCCCTTTTTTTTCCTTTTTGCAAAATTTGCAGATCATATGATGGAGATGAACAGGCGTATGACGAGTTTGTAAGATCTCGATAACCTGCTTCCAGATCCAGATTCATTTGGTCATGGCATTGAAGGAGAATTCCCCCATTTTGAGGCAGCCCTTGAGAAACAGGAAGCATTTTTCTCCCACAAAGGCAATGGAAGTTGAAATCGAGCTCTGTCGTGCTGCTCGGATGAGCTTTTCGATCATTGTGAGTACAGTGAGGCTATTTTTGCAAGCATTTTTCATTCTTGTTTCAAGCAGAACTCTGAATCTTCGACCTGATTGATATTCAGGTTTTGAGGAAACTGAAGCATCATTGATCAGGAACCTAAGTTTGAAATCTCCGAAGAATGTAAGCGGGGTTAAGCCTGTCGTGGATCAAATTAGGTATAAGGAGAAGCCCGCGCAGGTTAGAACCCACAAGTTCAGCCCTCGCCGCATCATCCAACAAACCTCGTCAGAATTCTTATTTTGTGCAGAATGTGGAAGCCAGCGATCAGGGAAGCTGAAGCGTTCTATCATGGCCCAAAGGTTGCTCCTTTAATGTATTATTGTAATTTACTTGTATAGAAATGTCATGTTTTATATAATATTTTATAATTAATGTATAATAATTATATCTTAATTGAGTGTTATATGATATTAAATTATGACATCGTACGTAATTTTTTTTTATGAATGTTATTTGTCCAGCAAATTTCGCTTCTAACGAGAGTGCAGTGGTAATAAAGAAGGGCTTTAATTAATTACGTGTGTACGATTTATATATTTTTTTTCAATGATTATTCATTCAATATCTTACTCATCTTATGAGTAAGAATATCATTGTTATTAATCTCACTAGAATTTAATGTCACATTTATTACTCATATATATCAAGTCTTCACTTACTTTCTATCAAGCACCTTTATCTTAGAAAGGAATTGAATACAGACTGAGGATTCTCAGCCACGCTCACTTATCAATGAAGCTTGGTGAATCGAAATGAACCGAGCACTTATCGATTGGACTTGGATAAATTATAAGTTGACGTTCGCTGAAGCCGAAAGCATGGATGTTCAAGCTTCTTAATTTTATCATGTTTAAGTTTGAGAATTGTTTCAAAAATAAATGAACAATTATATAATCAAGTTAATGAATAAGATTTAAATGAAGTTCTAAAATTTTCTCTAATTTTTTTGGATTACTTCCTTAAATCTCATATAATGAATCATGATAAGTTCTCCACACAATATAAAATCTAGATTCTTAAAAATAAATAAATCATGAAAAATTCTATGTTTATGACTACTAAAACATACATAAAAAATCAAGAGCTATTTAAAATTTTACGACGATATAAATTTATAAGATAACACACGTCGTCATTTTAAAATATAAAGCACACTATCGATTATTGCTTAAAATAAATGTGACTTTTAAAAAAACTAAGAGCGAACACAATCTTTTATAAAAAAATAAGACACAATCTACTTTAAAAAAATATAAAAATAGATAATTAAATTTGAGTAATATACCTTATTGTTGCTCCCAAATTATAAAGAATTTCTCTAAAACAAAGACACCTATAAAAAAAAATAATAAATAACTTAATTTGAAGAAAAAACTCAAAATAAAAAAGAGCATACCCTGATATAAAGATTATATACAAGCTTCTATCAACCTCTCCAAATAGAAAAGTGCTTCAAATTCATAAGAGATAAGATATCTATTTTTCTCAAAAAAATGTTAACACCGAAAACACCTATTCATAATGATTCAAAAAACATTCATCGTTCTATTCAAAACTGATAATAGTTATTCCCAAAAATATACAATCATTCATATATTTAGTGGATTAATAACATGACGCTATTCTTTACATCAAGAACAAAAAATTTTATAATATCACCTTCTAAGATGCTTTAAGAAAGATTAATGACTTTGATATTTTCTTTATCGTTAAATAAAATGAATTAATATAACTCTTTACTATAAATATATTATCAACTTAAAAATAAAAATGAACACATACCATTGATTTTTTCTTAATCCCATAATAATTTAAACCAATCACTTCCACACATAAGAACAAGAATTTGTACTGGACGAGTGATATGATCTATAACTCGAAGAGAAAGTGATTCTGATGCAGCAGTAGTAATAGGACGATCGGTTCAAGCCACAGTTTCCTCCGATTTACCTTGTGAATCGACTGAAATTGATAAGAAGATGAGAGAATGACGGCGGAAGTCGAAGAGAAGACGAGTGAATGCCTACGGAAGTCGATGCCGATGCCAAGTTAGGGCTTCAGTGCTTTGCTTCAAGGGACAAACCGAAGAGAGTAAGCGCTAAATGCTAAAAGCAAATGTGAAATGCAAATGCGAAATGCCTGGGCTTAAACAGTTAAGCACTTCGTTTCGAATTTGGATGAACCCCAGGTAGGGGCATATGATATAAATATATAATTAATACAAATATAATTAATATTATAATTACCCATTTCATCATTTATAAATTAAATAAAATAATTTATTAACTTTAATTAAATATTTAAATAATTAATATGAGTTTCTTTTATTTTTTTGTGTATTTATCTTATAATTTATAAACTATAATATTAATTATATTTTATAAAATTTAATTAAATATATCATATATTTGTATAGATTATACTAGTAAATTTAGTAAATTATAATATTTTTATTAAATATATAATTAAAAAATTATAAGTTATATTTACTTATATTTTAAATATATGAATTATTATCAAATTTAATATCAATTAATTAATAAATTACTAACAATAAACGAAGATATGTACGAATATAAACAAATGAAGTAAGATCATGCTCACGTCGTTCATTTAACATCCGAAGTTTTCAAAAAAATTGCTCAGCTTTGTTTGTTATTAATATAAAACAAATACGAACGAAGATTAATCGAGAGTTCAGAAGTTTCAACAGTGACTAGTTCATTTACAGCCCTAAATGAAGCTAAGAAATGGTGGATACGACTTAGAACTTTGTTTTTTTTTTAATTTTAGAAATTTAGAATTTTGTCTTAAAACTAAGTGCAGCTATGTAATAAAAAGTTTTATATATTTATATATCTAATATTTAAAATTAGATATTTAATTATTTAATATTTTATTATATTTAAAATATATATTTTATTTTTAAAAAATAAATAATGATAATATTTTTATATGATATTAAAATTTTGAATATTTTATATATAAAAATTAAAATTTAGATATTAGATATATTAAAAATATAAGAATTATATGATATTTATATAAATTGTGATAAAATATTTGACCAATTAGTCTTATAGTGCTTTTCTATTTGCCTTGTTCTACACTCGAAAGCGACTCGATATTAATGCGGAGTAGGAAACTCATCACCTCATCCGCTAATGATGCCAAAATCCATTAACGACTATTATTATTACCTCTCCAAATTCGCTCTATGAAAAAAATCAGAATTTTTGCGCAATAAGGAATCTGAAAATCAAAATAATTATAATATAAATTTTAATTGATTCTTTACATATTAATATATTATACATATCATAAAAAAATTTAAAATTTTAAATATTTTAGTACTTATTTTGATCAAAATTTGAGCAATAATTATGGTAGGCTTCAAATATATTTTTCTCCCTCGTTTCTTATGAGGTGTCAGACTGTCAGTACACTTCCTCTCTCTCTCTAATTTATGGTAGGCTTCAAAATATGTTTATTGAGGGGTGCATATTTTGTTAGTTGACATGCAAATTAGTGTTGTTAGTACATCAATCATAGAATATGTATAGAAAATCAGGACGAGTATTTCATAGCATATATGAAATAAATAAAATCAAAGTTAAAGAAATCATACAGAATACAATGAATTTAATGTCGAAAAATTTGAGAACGAGAAAAAAAATATGGCACTACACCACCAAGAAATTTACTATGAAAAGAAAGATCGAGAAGAATAGTACCAATTATATTTATCTGGATCCTCTCCATAATTCAGTAACTAAACAGCACACACTTCACTCTTTCACACAAGAGTATTAGAGAAAAGATAAAGAAATTACAGAAAAATTTGCTCAACATACAAAGTCTCTTGACTCGTAACGGCACGGTGCCATGACCCAAGCTACTATGAGCTGGCTCTGCTATCCTCCAGGCTTTTCTGCACTTGTTCGAGCATCACAACATTGGTTTGCAGCGTCGAGGCGTAGACCTATTTGTCAATCTCCTTTGGTGCTCTGATCCTAGCGCCCCATCACTATCCTCTCTATCTCCCTGGTGCAAATCTATTGCCACTAGGCTATCCTTCTGACCTTGAGACACTGGCTCCTCAGTTCCTAAAGCAAGGTTCTCTTATTCTAGTGCCAAGGGGCTACTTCTCATGCTTCGATGCGCTACACAACATAAATTTTTTCTCCAAGGGTGCTGCCCCAAAATCTTTGAGCAAGGGGTGCACTAATATGAGTTAGATATAAGATGAGAAAGGTGCTTACTCCATGTGATGAAGCTCTAAGCTTCTCCTAATAGAAATTGATTATCTTTGTTTGAATGAATTTGATTGTCTCCATTTAGACAATTTGGATCATAGGTGCGAGTAATTTTTAATTCTTATAAAAAGCTCTATTCTCTTTCTAAATGGAAGTGAACTATCTCAATTTGGAACGATTGAAGTTGACAAGTCTAAAAACTCAATATCTGTGATGGAGCTTTAATGTTTGTTTAAAAGAAGAATTTATTGTTTTGTGCCTTTACATAGTTTAATTGAAGAGTGATTGTGCTAAAAACCTTTGTAATGTTTCCTACAAAATCATGAAATAATTAATTTTACAAAATTCTTTAGTTGCCCCAAACTAACTCTTAGAACACTATTTATTAAGAATAATATAAGTGCTTTTTTCTCACATATTTTATATTTTTTTTTGTCATAAATTTTGAATGAATAACCTTGATGTAAGAAAAGACAAATTTTATTTTATTTTTACACCTTCAATTTATTTATTTTTTAAATATTGCAAATCATGATCATTCAAATTTTATGATGAATGGTGAAAGTTGTATGACAAAAAAAAAAAAAAAATACTACTGTTCTTTCGATAATAATAAGTTAATATCATGAAAAATTCACCAACATGAGCACACATTTGTTATGTATTTATATATATAATATGTAAAATTTGATATTTATAAATATAATCAGGGTGGGAGTCAAAAAAATAATAATAATTCCGTGGGGGCATAAATTAATAAATTTAAAAATATTTTTTATATTTTTATTTAGACTTAAAATTTTTATGTTATAATAAAGCATATATTTGAGAAAATAATTTGAAGGATATTACTTAGCAAGACAAATCACTTTTTTTTTATAAAAACTTCAAATGAAACATAATAAAAGATTGAAGAAGGATTAAAAAAGTGATAGGTAGAGAAGTACAAAAAAATAGCCTTAGAAATAACATAAAAAAGTTAATTTGTTATTGTTGCGTGCTAGAAAACCAGTCGCGGTAGAGTGAAAGTTTACACCTTAGCCTTGTGAAGTCCAAAGACACACACAGTAATTAAAGAGGAACAAGAGACACCTAATTTTAACGTGAAAACCTCAAAAGAGGAAAACCACGGCTACCAAGAAAGCTTCCATTATGTATCTATTTCAGAGTACAAAGTCCTCCGATAACGGGATTATAGAATTGCATATGAGGGAGGAAAAATAGCTACAAACGATAATAGGCCTAATGGTGAGTAGATGGGACAATTAATGGCTGGTGGTTGATAATCACGGCGGTGAGTTGGAGGATCTTCAAGCTTGAGCTTCTTCTTCCTCCTTGCTTGGCTTTCTTCTTCCTTGCTGCTCTTCCTCTTCTTCCTTGCTTGGACTTTTCCTCTTCTTCTTGCTGACTCTTCCTCTTCTTCCTTGGCACCTCTTCTTTACTTGTTTCAGCTCCTCTTCTTCTTCACCTGGCCCCCCTTTGGTGTAAGAAATGAAAGCCTATTTATAGATGGGAGGAGGGGCATTCTTGTAAATTCATGTAAGGCCCGTATCACTCCCCTTGATCCGACGGCTCAAGATGATTCCTTCGATCATTTTTGATGTATTTTGAGCATTTGGATGCCCAAATGAAATTCGAATTATGAGATCTTAGGCTCGTTAGATCCGTCATTCGAGGCATTCGATTTACTATAAACATTTCATATTTGAGTTATTTTAGGATTTAATTGATGTCCCAAAGATTAATAATATTTTAAGTCTTGATCTCGTCGGTTTTGACTCAATCATATAAACTTCGACATCAAGATTTGTGCTTTGGTAGTGGTATTTTAAGAGCATATCGGTTCTTATTTTTGGATGACATTAGGTTAATCATCCAAAATATATATAATACGCTTCAAAAATGAATTAGAAATTTTAGCATTTAGGGGACTGCGAGGCGCTGTAGCAACGTCACCATTGTATGTAGCCATGGTAGCGCTGTGGCCGCTGAAGCGCTGCATATCGTCTTGTCAAGATC
This sequence comes from Cymbidium sinense, assembly GCA_021442155.1. NCBI lineage: Eukaryota > Viridiplantae > Streptophyta > Magnoliopsida > Asparagales > Orchidaceae > Cymbidium > Cymbidium sinense. The sequence continues at coordinate 104,234,127 of CM038225.1, forward strand.
TCAGCAGCGATAAATTTGAACCCATCGTAATCGGCGCGGCGTAATGTCATCGATCAGCGGTAATCTGCTGGCCGTCTGGCCGTGTATGAGCGGTCCGGTAGGATTCGCCCATGGCCGTAGCGAGTCCGCCTGCTGTCGCTGCCGGCGTTCCGTCGTTCATGGGCCGTCCGTGTATTGGTTCGTCGCATACGACGTTCCGGCAACGCTCGAATGGCGGGAGCCCTGGCCAGCTGTCGAGCGTATCTGCCAGCGCCCGCCGAGGATTTGAACGGTTCGAGCCATTTTTGAGGGGTTTTACCTTTTGCCACGTAAATTCTCCCCAGGGTGAGAGGAGACCACTTTCCCTACTCCCTTTCTTAGTGAGGTCCTTTGGAGGCAATCGAAGAATCGAGCATTGAGGGGAGAGGCGATCAAGGGGAAGCGATCCATCCATGGTATCACGTGTTCGATTCTGCAGAGCCTGTCGGGGGTAGGGAAGGCCAATCAAGGCGGTATCGTGATTCGGTTCTGTTGTGACCGTCCGGGTTAGGAGGCGATCAAGGCCCACGGTATACATCGTGGTTCCGGTTTACTGGCCTCATTGGACCGTCCGGGTTAGGAGGCGATCAAGGCCCACGGTACACGTCGTGGTTCCGGTTTACACTCGGACCGTCCGGGTTAGGAAGCGATCAGGCCCGATATCGTCGTGGTTTGGTTCTGGGCTCGTCGAGCATGCAGGTTAGAGGCAATCGGCCCACGTACATCGTCGTGGTTCGACTCGTCGGATCGTCCGGGTTAGGCGATCAGCCCGCGATACGTCGTGGATTCTGGTTTCGTCTCGTCCGGGCCGTCCGGTTAGGAAGCGATCAAGGCGCGGTATCGTGTGTTCCGGTTCCCTACTCGGACCATCCGGGTTAGGAGGCGATCAAGGCCCACGATATACGTCGTGGTTCCGGTTTATCGGCCTCGTCGGACCGTCAGGTTAGGAGGCGATCAAGGCCATGTACATCGTCGTGGTGGTTCCGGTTTCACCTCGTCGGGCCGTCGTGTTAAGGCGATCGAGCCACCGGTATCGTCGTTTATTCTGACCCCGTCGTTGTCCGTTAAGGCGATCAAGGCACTATCGTCGTGGTTCCATTCACCCCGTCGGACCGTCCGGGTTAGGCGATCAAGGATATCATCGTGGTTCCAGTTCTGCCTCGTCGGACCGTCCGGGAAGGAAGCGATCAAACGCGGTATCTGTCGTGGTTCCGGTTTCACCCTCGTCGGACCGTCACAGGTTAGGAGCGATCAAGGACGATAACCGGGAACTAGGTTGGCAACAATGCTCGGCGATGGCGGCGAGATAACCAGCGATACAGCCGAGTGTCGGCGATGGTTAGCGGCATGACAGCGGCAGTGTCGGTAGCCGGTAGTTAGCCGATGGGGGTAATGGCTTCAACGGGAAACGGTAGTCTTGGAAGCGTCAGTAGTAAGCGAGGATAATGCAGCGATGGTGGTGACCAGCCGAAAGGTTGCGAAGATAATAGCCGGAGATTATGGCGATAAGTCGACGGCGATGGCTTACGGTAGTCGGCAGCGGTAGCCATACTCTTGGCGACCAGCAATGGTCAGCGGCGGTGCAGCGGCAGTAAGCTATGGTGGATGAAATACCGGCAGCGGTGGCTTCGATGGTGGCGGTGGTGATTTTGACCTATCCGAGGTTGTTTGTCGGTGTTACTATCGTTAACACACGGAAGAGGTCATGAGTCCGCTGAGACCTTTGACTATCAAGGTTGTTTATCGGGTGTTACCCAGCGTTGCTTGTATGAAAGAGGTTGAATTGAATCCGAGATTTGACTCTCTCGAGGTTGTTTGTCGGGTGTTACAGATGGCGTTGCGCAATACGGAAGAGGTCATGGGAAGTTCGGACTTTTGACCTATCAGGAGTTGTTTGAGGTGTTACGGTAGTTTGCGGTGGAAGAGAAAGAAATTTGACTATCAAGGTATGGAATATCGAGATGGCGTTAACGTATGCTGGAAGAGGATGGGAAGTCCGAGGACCTCTTGACTATCCGGTTGTTGTCGGGTGTTACGATAGCCTGCATGGAAGAGGTCATGAGAAGTCCACAAGGCAAACCCGGCGAGCGTCGATGGTGGCGGCGGCGTCGGTAGTCGGAGGATGGCAAGCGAGATGGTGGTGGCCGGAAGGTTCTTGGCAATAATTGGCGGTAGTGACCGGCGACGATAGTCGGCGGTGGTGACCGGCTACATTGGTTGGCGGAGCAGGGTTGGTCGGCCAGCAATAAACAGTAGTCGATGTGCAGCATCGTAATCAGCTGAGATAAGCCGGTAAAGATAATTGAGCCGAAGGTTCTGCCGTGATAATTCGGCAGCGGCGATAAATCAGCGGCAGTGACTACAAGTTAGCGGCCAAACCAGGTTAGTCAGCGGCCAGCAATGGCAGCAAACCGTCAGCAATGGCAGCCGAATATCAAATGAAATGTGGGAGATAAAGCAACGATATGGCAACCGGCGAATTACCAGCGATAGTGCAGAGTGGGGCCGGTGGCGGTAATCAGCGGCAGTGAATTAGCGGCCGACAGGTAGTCAGCAGCAGCAATAGTAAGTGGCGGACGAGATCTTTTTACTATCGAGGTTGTTTCGAGGTGTTACCGATAGCGATGCTATCTGAAAAGTCATGGGAAGTCCACAAACAAACCAGCGCTTAGCGATAATCGATAGTGGCAGCCGCGTCGAGTAATCAGCGAGGATAACCGGCGAAGGTGGTAGCCGGCGAAAGGATTCTTAGCGATAATTCAGCAGCGATGGCCGGCAGCAGTAGTCAGCGGCGGGCCATTAGTTGGTAAATCAGGGTTAGTCAGCGGCCAATACCTCGTCAGCAGTGGCGGTCAGTAAATGGCGAGATAGCCGGCACGATAGTGAAATGCGGTTACGAAGAATACCGCCGGAGATATCGATAGTGGCGATAGCCACTGATGAAATCAACAGCAGTGCCGAAATCGCGGTTAGCGGCAGCAGTAATCAAGCAAACCGGCTTCAATAAATCAACTGTGCAACGTCGAAAATGCGAGATGCCGATAAATGACCGTGGTTGTCCAGAATAATAACCGGAGAATTATCAGCGATAGTCAGCGAAATAACCAATCGGAAAACCGGATTCGGCGGTAACCGGCGGCAACGTCAAGCGATATGCAACGATGGTGCGGAGATTGCAGCGATAATTGTGTATGGCCGGTGATTATAATTCTTAGCAGGTGGTCAGCAGTGATCAAGCGGATAATGATGCTTGGCCGTGTCGAGTAATCAGTGGAATGAAACAGCGTATAGTGGTTAATAAAATGAATGGCGTGATAGTATCAGCCAGTGTAGCAGAGTAATCAGCAGCGTAATGGCGAATAATTCAGCAGCGGAGGATAGTATAGTTAGCGGTGAGATAGTTAGCGGGCGGTAGCATCAGCGTAATCAGCAGCATTCACCTTCGGCAACGGTGCGGCAAATGTCAGCGGTATGGCCAGCGAAAATTATCGTCGATAATTCGGCGAAACAAAATAATAGTTAGCGGCGATCCGGTGCGATAGTTAGCGGCGATGGGCGGCGATAGTTAAGCGTGCCGGCAACGATAGTCGCGGCGGCGGTGGCCGGCGATAACCGGCAGCGATGATAAGCCTGGCCGAATGTGGCGGTGGCACGGCTAGTCCGTAATCCTACTCTTGTAGGAAATAGGATTTCTTGAAACTTCAATGGATCGTTCAAAAGTTGATAATTGATGTCGTCAACTTGCACATTAGAGAGATATAATTTCGTGATTTTATTTGTGGAGTTGAAAGTTTTGACCTTTCTTAGGTTATTGGTGAATATTATTCGTTGACGCTTGTGGAAGAGAGAAGTCCAAGGACCTTTGACCTTCACGGGTTGTTTGTCGAGTTTTGCTTTCGATGACATTAACTTGGAAAGGCCGTGGGATGTCCACAAGGGCGTTTGACCTTTCACGGGTTGTTTGTCAGAGCTTTTGCTTGATGACATTAACCCGTATGGAAGAGATCGCGAAGTCCACCAAGGGCGTTTGATCTTTCTGGGTTGTTTGTCGAGCTTTGCTCGATGACATTCTACATATAGAAGATCATGAAGTCCACAAGGGCGTTTTGACCTTTCCGGGTTGTTTGTATTTTGTCGATGGCGTTAACCCGTATGGAAGAGTCGAATATTTGTATGAGCTTGTAGCCAAAGTTGACTATTGATCTTTGCCTTTGGTGTTTTCGCTTATCTTTTGAGATTAAGAGTTGCCCCCAGTTCCCGATAGAATCTAAAGGAACAAAGTTTGATGAATCTTCATTCTTCGTTTGCGCTCTTTAAAAGCTTGAAATGATCCACCTCCATGGTGGTTCTGATCTTGTTGGGAAACTTGGTTGTCATACAAGATGAAATAATGGGAATCAGCTTCCCACAGACGGCGTCAAATTGTTTTTTTTTTTTTAATTTTGGTGGAGATGCAGGGTAACTTCTGGTGGGAATACAGGATACAATTAGTGACGACGGTGGCCGGTGATGGTGGTTGATGACCGCGAGTGCGACCTGCTTGGAGGATCTTCAAGCTTGAGCTTCTTCTTCCTCCTTGCTTGGGCTTTTCCTCTTCTTCCTTCTGGGCTCTTCTTCTTCCTTGCTTCGGACTTTTTTTCTTCTGCTTGGACTCTTCCTCTTCTTCCTTGCACCACTCTTCTTCTTTACTTGTTTGACTCCTCTTCTTTTCACCCCTGGTGTGAGGAATGAAGGCTTTATAGATGGGAGGAGGAATTCTTGTAATTTCATGTAAGGTCTGTATCCCCTGATGGCTTCGGGATTCCTTCGATCATTTGATGTATTTTAAGCATTTGGATGCCCAAATGAAGTGAATTATGAGATCTTAGGCTCGTTAGATCCGTCGAGACGCTCGATTTGACTATAAATATTTTATATTTGAGAGCTGTTTTGGGATTTAATTGATGTCCCAAATATTCCAATAATATTTTAAGTCAATCTCGATCGGTTTTGACTATCATATAAACTTCAAGATTTTTGCTTTGACTAGTGGTATTTTAAGAGCCATATCAGTTATAAAACATTTTAATTAAAAATACTAATTTAATTTTAAGTAAATTATAAAAAATAAGTGAAATATGGAAACTATATTTTTTATTTTTAATATATAGCAAATAGTCAAAAATAACAAAAAAAAAGAAATAATTAAAATACTAATTTAATTTTAAGTAAATTAAAAAAAGTAAAATATGAAAATTAATATATATATATATATATATATAAATATATATATTGATATTGATCGACAGAAAATACTATAAGCGATCTTGGCGTTAAAAGTAAGTTGATTCTCGTTGAAATTAGTTGAGATCAAGCTTAAAATATCATTGAAAACTTTGGGATATCGGTTAAATTCCAAATAACTCTAAAACATGGAGTGTTTATAGTCAATGGTCTTGACGAATCTAAACAAGATCTCAAAATTCGACTTCATTTGAGCATTTACACAAAATACATCATATGATCAAAGGAATCATTTTGAGCCGTCAGATGAGAGGAGTGGTTCGATTTTTGCATGTATTTGCGACGTCCTCCTCCGATTATAAATAGCCTCATTCTTCATATGAGGGGCCGAAGAGAGAGAAAGCTAAGCTTGAAAATCCTCCGAGCATAATCGTGTCAACTCGTCGACCACTTCCCGACCATGCAGATCCGCCGTGGTTACCGGTATTATCATCATCTCAAGTCATTAACCACCATAAATTCTGCACGCCGTCATTTCGTGCCATCGTCGCTATCATACCAGACGCCCACCGCCCGCTACCATTGTCGGTCCGCCGTAGATCCTCGACGGTCATCTTTTCTTTGGTCACCATCCGATGACCTCACTGTTCAGTTATTATATGGTGTTGTTGCGATTTTGGGATTCCATTTTCGTCCTGATTACAATAATCTATCGGAAAAACTTGTACTCCAAAATAAATACATAGTGGAAGATTTTTATTGGGCTAGGCCCCGTAATTTTTCCCTCTTTTTGAGAATTTTCACGTAAAAATTCTATAGTTTTCTTATCCATTCTTTAAATACCTATGTGTGTGCTGGATTTCACAACAAGGTTAAGACGTAAACTTTCACTCTATCATAACTTATTTTTACCACATATATATATATATATATATATATATATATATATATATATATATATATATATATCAAATAGTCAAAATATTAAATAATAAGAAATAAATAAATAATATTAATAGAAATCTAAATTCATAAATCAATATATTTGTTGCGTCTTTGAAAACCGATCAGCGGTAGAGTGAAAGTTCTTGTAGCCTTGTCGATTAGTCCAAAGCGTAATTAATGAGCGAACAAAGACACTCGAATTTTTAACGTGGAAAACCTCGAGGGGAAAAACGGCTGGATAAAAGCTTCCACTATGTATTTGTTTGAGTACAAAGTCTTCACGATTACTGGGATTATGAATTGCATATGAGAGGACCAACAAGCGTGTAACAATGATCAGTTGTAATAGTTGCGTAGGTGGAGATCGAGGACAATTAGCGATGATGGTGGTTGATGTCCGTCGAGCAGGGGTGTGACATTGCTTGGAGGATCTTCAGAGCTTCTTCTTCCTCCTTGCTTGCTTTTCCTCTTCTTCCTTGTTTGGATTCTTCCTCTTCTTCCTTGTTTGGATTCTTCCTCTTCTTGCTTGGAGAGATTGGCGAGGATCGGCGGCGGTGGGTGATGTGGATGACAGTTGGCGGTGGCTCCTCTTCTTCACTTGTTTTCCTCTTCTTCTTCCCTTCTCCTCTTTTTTGTGAGGATAGAGTTATTTATAGATGGGAGGAGGCGTTTGTAATTTATGCAAAGTCCGTGCCACTCCTCTTGATCGCTTAGAATGGTTCCTTGATCATTTGATGTATTTTGAGCATTTGGATGCCCAAATGAAGTCAATTATGAGATCTTAGGCTCGTTCGTCATCGTCGAGCCTTCGATTTATTATAAACACTCTATATTTAAGAGCTATTTTGGGATGTAATTGATATCCCAAAGATTCCGAGATATTTCAAGTGCTTAATCTCGATTGACTCGAAATCAGTGATATTAAGATTGACTTTGATTAGCGGTATTTTGAGCACCATATCGGTTGCCTATTTTTGGATGAGATTGTCTTAATCATCCAAAAAATATATCGTCAACATGATATATTTCAAATATTCATCCAAGATTACGATTATGGAAGCAAATCTACGGTCTTTGGCATGAGATTACGAGGTTATGAATTTATTTGGATGCTCACGAAAGTTTTCGGGCATTTTTGGGGTCTAGGCACTGGTAGCGCTCAGAGGCGCTGCGGCGCTTCTTGGCATCGGCGGGACCATAGCCCAGCGAGTTGCAACAGCCTGTAGATCAGCGGGCCATCGAACCGCGGCCGGGTCATGGAGCAGCGGCCCTGGTCGGTTGAGCAGCCAGCGGCGGCCGGCGTGTCCATGACGCTCTGCGGGTCGGCCGCCTTGAGCAGCGTCGGAGTCGCGTCAGCGAGCGCGTTGCGGATGTCGCGGTCGAATCGGCAACCGAACGCCGGCAGCGCCAGTCCTTGGCAGCTCGCAGCGGTAGCTCAATCAGTGACGCGTCAGCCAGCGGTGGCAGTTGGTCCTTGAGTCAGTCGCCCGGATCCGGCGGATGGAGTCGCGTCTTGTAGCCTTAGCAGTCTGTCTAGCCGCCTTGGCACATGCGTCTGCATACCGTGCGTCTACAACGTCACTGCCATGACCGTCTGTAGCCCAACTGACAGAATTTTAAGGAATTTAATCGTTTTGAGGGTTTTACCCTTTTACCCTTGTGAGGGACTATAAATACCCAGGTGAGGGAGAAAGGCATACCTTTCCCCTTTCTTCTTGAGTGAAAGTCCTTTGGTGGCGTCGAGGGCGATCAAGACCTACGGTCATCTGACAAGGCTCAGTTTCTCCACGAAGGGGTGTAAACTAACTGGGGACCAGGGGGGTTGAAGAGCGTCAAGACGCGTTCATCGACAAGGCTCAGTTTCTCCCGAAGGGGTGTAAACTAACAATTGGGAAGATTGGAAGCGATCAAGACTAGTCATCCAAGCTCCGATTCTCAGTGAAGGCAAGGGGATTGAAGCGATCAAGGCCGTGTCATCTGGCAACTCCAGTTCTCCCGAAAACGGTCGGACCGGATTGGATCAAGACCGTAGTCATCGGGCTCCGGTTCTCCCAGTAAAGTAACTGGTCGGACCGGAGGGTTGGAAGCGATCAAGACGCGTTCATGCAAGGCTCCGTTCTCCCGAAGGTGTAAACTAACCTGTCGGACCGGCGGGAGGCGATCAAGACCGTCATCACGGCCAGTTTCTCCCGAAAGTGTAAACTAACTGTCGACCCAGGAGGTTATCAAGACCGTTCATAAGCTCCGTTTCTCCCGGTGTACCGGTCGGACCGGGATTGGAAGCGATCAAGGCCCGATGCGTCGTGGTTCGGTTTCCGGCCTCGTCCGGTTCGCCCCCGGCCGGGGTCGTTAGGGCGGTGAGGCCCGCGATGCGTCGTGGTTCTTTCGCCCGGTTTCGCCTCGTCGGGCCGTCCGGGTTTAGGCGAGCACCGGAAGCGAGGTTAGACATGGTTGGTGACTGCGTCGGCGAGATTACGGCGATGGTGGTGGCGAAATGGTGATGGCCGGCGGATTGCGGCGATGGTCGGAGCGATGGCCAAGTAGTGGGCGATGGCGGCCGTGGTGAAGCGACATGGTGGTAGCAGCTATGGTGGATGGCAATACCCGGCAGTGGTGGCGATGTCGTGGCGGTGAAATGCCGGCGCGATAGTGGTGGCCGGCGAAAAGTGCGCACGGTTCAACAGTTGATAATTGATGTTGTTTGCACGTTATGGATATAATTGAATCCGCTGAGGATTTTTGACCCATCCGAAGTTGTTTGTCAGGGTGTTACCCGATGACATTAACTTGTGGTACAAAGTTTTGACCTTTCTAGGTTATTGGTGAATATTATTCGTCGGCTAACCTGTATGGAAGAGTGGGAAGTCCACCAAGGACCTTTTGACCTTTCCGAGTTTTTGTCGAGTTTTTGCTCGATGACATTAACCCGTATGGAAGAGGCGCGAAGTCCACCAAGGACCTTTGACCTTTCACAGGTTGTTAGTCGAGTTTTACTCAATGGCGTTAACGTATGGAAAGTCGTGGGAAGTCCACCAAGGGCGTTTGACCTATCTGGGTTGTTAGTGTTCGAGTTTTACTCGATGGCGTGCTGCGTATGGAAGATTCGTGGAAGTCCACTAAGGGCTTTTGACTATCTGGTTGTAGTTTTACTGATGGCGATGCCGTATGGAAAGTCAAATTGAATCCGTTAGTAGTCAGCGGTGGCGGCTAGCGTCGATTAGTCAGCGCGGATGACGGCAGCAATGGCGATGACCGGCGAAAGATGCCGGCGATAGTGGCGGCGGTGGCCCCGGCGGCAGTGGTAGCGCGGATAACCGGCGACAATAGCGGCCGGATTCTGCCGGCGATAGTGGCAGCGATGGCAGCGATGGTGGCGGTAGCGGCAGCGTGTCAGCGGATAGCCCGGCGGCAATAGCGATATGGCGAAGATGCCGTGATTGTCGGCGGCGATGGCCGGCGGCGGTAGTCGCAGTGGTATGCGATGATGGATTTTGACCGAGGTTGTTTATGAGTGTTATCAGATGACATTAACTCGCAATTACAAAGTTTTTGACCTTTCACAGGTTGTTTGTGAGCTTTTGCGATGACGTGCTGCGTATGGAAGAGATCGCGAGAAGTCCACCAAGGGCGTTTTGACTATCACGGGTTGTTTGTCGAGTGTTTACTCGATGGCGTTAACGATGGAAGAGGTCGAATATTTACATGAGCTTGTAGCGAGTTGACCATTGATCTTTGCCTTTTCGTTGGTGTTACTTGCTCATCTTTTGAGATTAAGAGTTGCCCCAGTTGGGGGGTATGTTATGAGTCAATTGATTCTTTTCCAATTGGCGTGGATATCTTTGTTGAATGGGCCTTTCGATTTCTTCTTTTGATGGGGTACCGTCATGTTCCTTGGGGTGCTTTTATGTCTCTGCAGATTATCCAAATTGTTTGCGATGTGCATTAATAGCCTCATCGGTGAAGATTTGTGCTTCGATGGCATATGGCCGTGTCCCGCATGAGTGATGAGTAAAAGGCCACGATGGGCCTCAAGAAAAACTCCTCTTAATAGTTGAGTTTACTCGGGTATTTGGCGAGCTTCTAAGGAGAACCTCTGGAAGTATTCTTTAAGTGATTCACCCTCGTTCTGACGAATATCGGAAAGATGGGAGGAATCTTTAATGATTCTCCGATTTGCAATGAACTGTTCCACAAAGAATCTGGCGAGTTCGTTAAAGGTATGGATGGATCCCCTTGGAAGAGAGTAGAAGTCGAGCTTGCCCTTTGAGGTAGAGAAAGACGACAAGCGGTGTGTGTCGGGAGCTCGTTGGATATGCATGATAGTCTGTAATGGTCGATGTGTTCGTGTGGGTGATTGTTGGAATCAATGCTCGGAAGCTTGAAACTACGAATTGGATGTTGAAGAATTGCTTGGTAAAGGTGAGGACTCTCATAACGCGGTGTGGGTGAAGATGATTTCTGTCTTGAAGGTGAAATTCATCTTGCATTAAGCGTCGTACTTCTGTGCGAATGTCATGTCGAGCGGGATTAACAAGATGAGCATGTGTGAAGCTGTCAACAACGATCTGTGGATTAGTAGCGGTTGGTACTTGCGATGGATGAGTGGAACTAGCGATGTCAGGAGATCGTTATGGTTTCCTTGCGGAGGAACTAACGTCGGGAAGATTAGCATTTTGACCTCCTCAGAACCCGATCTTGGGGGGTTCATTTGTCGAGTTCTTGGTAGTCAAAATTTGGATCATCTTATTTTGGGACTCCTCCATTCGGCGTACGATCCTCCAAAGAGATTCCGTTGCCACTATCGGAGGATTGAGGCAAAACTTGGCGTTCTTGGTTCAGGGACGGGTTTTGAGAGTGGCGGGAGTTGGAGCGGGAGGCTCCGTTGTGGCAGTGTTCTTTTATATGGCGTGGATACCGGAGAGTATGATTGAAGGGTTTTCTTCCTGACGGCGCCAAACTTAACCGATCCAGAGTGAAAGTTTAGCCTTGTCGATTAGTCAAACACACAGGTAATTAATGGCGACAAGACACTCGAATTTTTAACGTGGAAAACCTCAAAAGAGGGGAAAAAACGAGCTGCGATAAAACTATGTATTTGTTTGAGTACAAAGTCTTCGATTCTGGGATTATAGAATTGCATATGAGAGAGGACCAACAAGGTAACAATGATCAGTTGTAATAGTTTGGTAATAGGTGGAGATCAGGGACAATTAGCGATGATGGTGGTTGATGTCGTCGGCGGGGGCATTCTTGGAGGATCTTGAGCTTCTTCTTTCCTCCTTTTCTTCTTCCTTGTTTGGATTCTTCCTCTTCTTCCTTGTTTGGATTCTTCCTCTTCTTCCTTGCTTGACAGATTGGCGGAGGATCGGCGGGTGGTGGCGATGGTGGTGGCATTGACGCCTCTTCCTCCTTCACTTTCTTCTTCTTCCTCTTCATGTGAGGGATAGAGTTGTTATAGATGGGAGGAGGCGTTTCTGTAATTTATGCAAAGTCCGTGTCTCTCTTGATCGGACGGCTTAGAATATTCCTTCGATCATTTGATGTATTTTGAGCATTTGGATGCCCAAATGAAAATTATGAGATCTTAGGCTCGTTAGATCCGGCTGTCGAGACGATTTGACTATAAACACTATATTTAAGAGCTATTTTGGGATGTAATTGATATCCCAGATTTAAAATTTCAGTCTTAATCTGATCGGTCTTGACTAATCAATCATTTTGATATTAAGATTCGGACTTTGATTAGCGGTATTTTGAGCACCATATCAATATTAATAAATACTATTTTTTTCTATTAAATAAATACTTTTAAAATGTAAAAAAAAAACATCATACATCACTGAAAAACACAAAAATAGTGAAATAGTTCAGTACGTTGAAATAGGCAAGCACGAGATTACGAGAGAGAGAGAGAGAGAGAGAGAGAGAGAGAGAATAGCTTGAAAGAGAAACAGTGCAAAATGATATATTTAATCGGGTTGAGCCAATAGTGGCACGAACCTCGATGCTGCTCCGCCATGAATATAATATTTTTTTATATAAAAAATATGTTTATATTAAAATATTGATTATGATACTATTTTTTAATATTAATTATTTAAGTGTTATTTGTAAATATGAAAATTTAAAAATTAGATATATAAAAGTATACAAATTATATGTTATATATATATATATATATATATATATATGTATATGATCCTAATATCATTTATTTTGTAGTTATCATATATGCTTCAATATTTATAAATTTTCATAAAATTTTAAATAAAAATGTTACTTTAAAAATAAAAGTATGCTAAAAAATTATTTATTTAATAGAAATAAAATTCTATTATTCAAAATTTAATAAAAAAATATTATATTTTTTATAACCATACAACCCTTCAAATGAACCCCAAAATCGGAACTCTCAATCAGACTTCCCCGGTGAAAACGCGACGACAGGCAACCGTTTACTGGCTACGAGCCGGTCATCCGAGCTGTCGTCCTAATCGCTCTCCGAACGTAAGACTCGGCACCGAACCTGAGCGGCACGACAGACTCTTCCTCTGCTATAAAGCCTCCCCGCCCTACAGGCGCAGCGTAGTCATTGGCCTTCGGCACAAGATTTCCAGAAGGGGTTAGATAGTTCTTGAGAATATTTCGAGGAGGTAAGCCGATTACTTTACCTTTGCGAGTCGACTGTTAATAACGCGTAGATCTATTGGACACAGTAGGTTTATTGGACGATTCGACAGTTTGATCGTTGACCCTCGCATCATGAAATTTATTTGCTTGATCCGCTTAAAGATTAATTTCTTCCTGATGGATCCTGTCAGATCTTTAGTTTTTTAGCTTGGATCTGTGGTTATGTCCATGGATCTGATTGAAATCATTGAGGATGGTACCAATTTGATGCAAGAATGCTTTGGGAAATTCGCAGATCATATGATGGGGATGATCAGGCTTTTGATGAGTTTGTATGATCTCGAAACTGTGGAAGAATTATTTGATGCAAGTTTGGATGCGAGTTGATGTGCGATCTAAGATTTTGCAGCGCTAGGTTTTGGTAGATCGTGGAATGTTTTGGATGACCTGGTTTTAGATATAATATTAAACCGATTTCATGTTTACATCTCTTAGGATTTGAATGGTTTCTGTGGTCGTCAAGATCGTTTTGTTCTGGGATGATCGGTTACAGGAGGTGGGCGAGTTTAATCTCTTTTTTCACTTGTTTTTGGATATCAACTGATAATTGTGAGCTCTATGCTTTTTTTTTTCTTTTTCTTTTATAGAGTTATGGGAAAAACTCTTTTGTTACTGGGTCGACTTCTGGTATAACCCTTGGACTTGATCTATGTTTTTAGTAGGTATTACATAATCCCGTCGAAATTGATGGCCATCTCTAAGGCACATGTACACGTGGTCTTCCTCATTTGTATACATTTATTAGATAATCTTTGCTTCGTTCCTCTCGTTTCTTTGAACTTTTTTCTTTAACGTTTTTGTTTCTTAAAATCGTTTATGCTTACAATCAAGTCTGATCTGCTGCGTCCGTGATTCGGATATCAAACCATTTTGCTGTCATGTTCTACTTGTTTTCTGTCTGTATTTTAAGTTATCTTCGTTTCATCAGGGTCTTAGGTTCTGCCTATCAATTTAAAATTTCTTGATTTGTGGTGGTTTAGATTTAAGAGGTTGCATATTGTCTTCTGCATTATTCACCCGCTTTCTAATGTTGCTATGTGGACTGCTATTTCCTAATAATCTCTATTGTTTGATTTGATATACTTGAGTAGACTTTCATTTCTATTGAGGAGTTCACAAATTCTGATTTGTGTATGCTCAAGAAATTTTGCTGATTGTTAACTTATCAGAAAGGAGCGAAGTAAGATGAGCACCATGGCAGTTGCATCTAGAGTAGCGAGGTCCTCCCTAAACCCAAATGCCCCACTCTTCATCCCTGCAGCATTTCAGCAGGTGGAGGACTTCTCGCCAGAATGGTGGGAGCTGGTGAAAACCACCTCATGGTTCCGCGATCACTGGTTCCGTCAACACCAGGAGCAAGAAACTTTTGATGGTGATGAGGAAGAAGACGACATTGTCAACCTGCTTCCAGACTCATTTGATCTTGGAATTGCAGATGAATTCTCCCATTTTGAGGCAGAGATTGAGGAGCAGCAAGCTTTGATAAATGCTGCTGAATTTGAAAACGAGCTGGGTTATACTGCTCCGAAGAAGGCCGTCAAACCTGGTAAGTTCAGTTAGGTTATCTTTGCAAGCAATTTTCATTCTTGTTACTAGCAGAACTTCGAACTGATATGATATTCAGGTTTTGAGGACACCGAGGCATTGTTCAAAAGCCTAAGCTTGAAATCTCCAAAGAATGGAGGCGTGAAGCCTCTTGTGGAACAAATCAGGTATAAGGAGAAGCCCGCACAGGTGATAAGCCCGAAGTTCAGCCCTCGCCGCATCATCCAGCAACCTCGCTAGAATTGTTAGTTTTTTTTACAGAATCTGGAAGCCAGTGGTCAGGGAAGTAGAAGCGTTTTATCAAGAAGGCCTAAAGGTTACTCCTTTAATGTGTATTAGTGTAATTTCCTTGTATAGAAAACCAGGTCTTGCTTTATGTTCGTTCTAGCCAATGAAAGCTTTTGTTAAGCAAACTTCCCTTGTGACGAGGGTGCAATGGAAAAAAAAAAAAGTAAAAAAAAAAAAAAGAAACTGGTTGTAGTTAACTACTTGAAAATAGATGTTAAGTTCTACTTGCAATTTACTTTTTCTAACTCTTTACTTTGATTAATTATAAGCTTCAGATGGTGTATCAAATTAATTTCATCTCATTTATCTAAATCATAAAAAACTTATTTTTCTTAAGAGTAGTATTACAACCACCATCTGTAAGCATTGATTATGGTTCAATGATTTTCTTGGGTGACAGGTCATTGTGATGGAATTAATGAGTGGATTCTGATTCTTCAATTATTAACCTAAATTGGGCTGCTGGAAGCATGTAAATCTAATTTGAACAGTTTCGTTCAAAATAAAAATGGTAAATCTAAGGATTTCAAAGTGAAAATTGATTTAACCTAAATTTATATACTATACATTATTTTTTAAAACCATTCTTGTTTCACTTCTTTTGGATAATTCCCAAGACTCTTCACAAAGATTCCTTTACTGCTCGATCTGTCTCATCAGACAACTTAAACTCTATCATCAGGGATTTTTTTTTCTTACATTTGAGACAAGATTTATGCTCTTAACGCATAGAATATTTGAATTTAAAAATCTTTTGATTGAGAACTTAAGCTCTCGACTAACGAGTTGAGATTACTTGCACAGCGATGAACTCTTTTGTGTTGGAGTATATCTGGACTGCAATAACTCAAAAGCATAACTAATCTTACTGCTTCGTTTATTTGTATTTTATATAGCCTACTAAATCATCATTCTAATTCTTAATCGATCAAAACAAAGCATAAATGGTCATTACACGAGAGAGAGAGAGAGAGAGAGAGAGAGAGAGAGAGAGAGAGAGAGAGAGAGATGTTCGTGTTCTGCTCGTGTTTGAGTTAAGCTGAACACGTTATTGTCCGTTTGAGCTCAAATGTGTTCGTGTTCGGCTCGAATCAGGCTTGTTTATTTGTTTGCTTGAATAAGCTAGAGAAGAAGCTCTAATAAGCTCGAATTTATCATATGAAGTACTAAAACTAACATTTTTTTTTTAAATTTTGAACTATTAAATCTAGAACACAAAATTTTAGATACAAATAACAAAAAAAACACATAATAATATAAAAATTTTATTAACATTAACTAATTCTTCCAATTTACAATATACATTCCACATCAAAATTTTCTAATAAAAGACATACAAAATGATATGTTATTAAACTAGAGAAAGGGATACAAAATCCTTATGAGAGATAAGATTCAAAGATCTAATGCTTTAAGAGCTACAAGAAGACTAAAGAGACAAATCCCCATCTAAGTAGAAAAAAAATATATAATAAAAATAGCTAAAGAAAAAGTAAAAAATTAAAAAAGACAACAGCCGATAAAAAGAACTTCAAAAAGACCAACAGAATTCAAGGTTCAATACCTTGAAAGGAGAAGAGAAAATAATTTGCAAAAATACTTGAGAAAATAGTTAATGAAGAGAATATATATATATAACTAAGATTCACAATAAAAGACATAGAAGGCTCAGACTCAAAGCAAAAAAAAAAAAAAAAACATATATTCTGATTATCAACACAAGGGGCAACAAATAAGTGAGCTTCCAACTTCCAAGAAGGGTTACAATCACAGAAGAAGCTACCAACAAAAGAAAATAGTTATATGATCATCATAGCATAGTCATCACCATCACCGTAACAAAGCAATAACATTACAGAAGCAAAGAGGCTGCAAAATGGCACCAGAACCAACAAAGCCCAACAAATCAACAAAATGAACCTCCAAAGGAGACCTAGAAGTAGAGGCAAGAGATCAGTCAAAGTGCGCAAAGGTCCCCAAACAAACCAAGCCCATAGAATCAACTTTCAAAGTGACTTAGGCTTTGAAGTAAAAGCAACAATAATGAGTAGACAAATAATAACCAATCCAGAAAAAATAATAACATTATAACAACACCAACATATAGAACAAAGCACTAGAAGCAAAGAGGCAAAGAAAAGTTTTAATTAAAGCAAAGAGGCTGTAAAGAAAGGCACCATGGGTCCACCCTAAATAGTTCTAATTAACCAATCTAGAAAAAATAATTCTAATTAAAGCAAAGAGATTGCAAAAGAGTGCATTCTAGATCGGTCAAGCGAAAAGAATCCAAACCTATCAAAGTGACAAAGGCTTTGCAGCAAAGCAATAACAGCCAAGTAGTCAACCAATCCAAAAAAAATAATAACACTACAACAAAACCAACATGTAGAACAGCCCACTAAAAGTAGAGGCAAAGAGGCTGCAAAAAGTAGCTGAAGAAATTCAACCACCAAAAGGAGATCAATCGAAAGAGCAAAAGAACAACCAGCAAAATAACAAAATAACATAGAACTGGACAGTGGACAATAGTCACAGACTCACAGTAAAAGCCAAATGCAGGCACCCAATAGCCAAACACCAACCAGACCACTAAACCTTGCTTAAAAAAAAGCATTGTCCAATGTTCCTCTAGCATCAAAATAACTTTATAGATAACCATCAAAATCTTATTTATGATAAATAAGTAAAAAAATACTAATGAAATAATGTAGCGTACCTATTTTGGATTGAATGAATATATCGACATTCGACGATGACGCTTTAATTGAGTGAAAATATAGGAGTTTTAAAATCAGAGTGGCTCATATTTAATTATAACATATAGCCTTGTACACTTTATATGGATGCATGTTTAACTTTAACATGCCATTCCAAATATACAAAGACAAATGTTGAAACATAAAAGTATTTGATGCTCATCATCTTGAAAGTTTCACATAAGATGATTAAATTGCATGCATCAAACCATAGAGGATCAATAAAAAAATATCTGCTCAAATGTGCATATTTTACCATTATTTTAATCCTCTATAGAGTTACATGCATAAATGACAAACCAAAATAAAGACAACAAGCAATGAAGCAACATTTATCTATCAGAGCATTTTAAATCATCATAGCTTCGCTCCCATAATTTTTCAGTAAAAAATAGTTAGAACAGAATAATATTACATAATAAGGCATAAATATAAATCAACCGAAAATAAGCAAACAATCCATCATTAGTATAACCAAATCCATAAAAAAAAAAATACGTAAACTATTTGCAATTAAATATCTTTGATATCCTCAAATGATTAGTAGCCTGCAAAAGAAGGCATTGTTGCTCACAATCACTAAGGGAATACCCAAATTTTCCTCCTCCAATATTTTTTGCTATGAAAAAAAATTTAAAAATTATTAAAATGCAAAATAGATACAATGAATAACAATATTAAATTACATAATATATTGAAATAATGAAGCACTTATCATTGGTATTTTAATATTTATTTGGGATGATCGATCCAATTAGATGCACAAACTAATGCATTAGCTATATTGATAGATAAACAACTTCTATCATCTAACACCCTTTCACCTTCACTGAATGCGGATTCAAAAGCAACAATCGTTATTGGAATTGATAAAAATATCACGAGCCATTCTAGACAAACATAGATATTTCAATGTGTTCAATTTCCACCATTCTAAAATATCAAATTGCTCAGTCTTGCAAACAAATAAGATACACCTACAAGTCAGACTTAGCAGGTTGTATGGAGCAAGATGATATAATAAAATTTTTAAAACCCAACATACAATCAAATTGAGATGTGCCAAAAGGATCTATAACAAATTTCAAAGAACACCCCCACATTGATAAAATTATTCATTGTAGTAATTGGAGAACTCTCAGTAACATATATTGCATGTATTTTTCAAGGAGTCTCTTCAACAACTACAATTTGAGAATCAAGTTCATGTGGTTGATAGATCTTAGGAAATGTAAATGAAATGAATTTCAATTTTAAACGAGGATCAAGTACTGCAGTAATAGACATTAGTAGGTTATACTCTCACAAATATTTATCAAATTTTATTTTCATAACTGTGATCATTTTTCTCATATACTCATCTTCAGATCTAAATTCTTTCTAGAGAAGCTTCTTAACATGCATAATAGTTGGCAAAATAAAATATTTGAGGTTGGATATGATATGCTAGAAATTATTTGAGTGACATTATTAAAAATTGATAAGAACTTTCGATTTTTTTCATATGCATCAACCAATCGAATCTAGTGATAGCCACTTCTAATTTGAATCTTTAGTGAGTCAAGATAGTATAATAAATAAAAGCATATTGAAGCATCATATAATTTGAATTCCAATGTGTGGTCAATACAAAGAGATCGTGAAGTAGATACTGCTTTTTTAATCTCAACAAATTTATTTAACATTGCGAAGATTTTTTGAGATAGTTAATTGACTCCCTGATATTATAAATTATGTCATGCACTTCTTTCAAATCATCCTACATCATTATATTTAATATATGTACACAACACCTCGTATAAAAAAAAAAAATGGAAATACGCTTTTCTCTTGAATCAAAATTATTTCTAAACTACAATATCATTATTAGTAGTATTATTAAAAAGTAATTATGGAGACTTTATTAGATTTCATTCTAACAAGCATAGCATATAGATGAAAATTAGCGATGCGAGGGTCAAGTTCAATAAAATTAATAATATTTTGAATCTTATGACACATCAATGAAATGAATAGTCAAACACATATATCTTATTGTTTGATTAGATGTCCAATAATTTGATGTTAATGAACTCTTTGAACAACATTAAGATAAGTCTTAAATTTTTCTTTCTCAACATCATAAATCCGCATGCAATCATTTTTAATGGTGTTTCTAGACACACTTTCATAGATAGGATTCAAAATTTTCAATAATATATTAAACCAAGTGTGCTTTACCATCATAAAAGGATATTCATGAACAATAATCATCATTGCAATAATTTATCTAACTTGTCTTTGATCATAATTTTTAGGATTATGAAAATTAGAAATGCCAAAATCACTAGCAATATCAATTGGGGAGAAATTCAATCGCTTCTATCTTTTATCTGATAAATCACTAACTTGTTGACCTTTTGATTTAATTTTATGACAATCTCTGACATGTCTGAGAAGTTGTGAAGTTATGCATATTTTTAATTTTTGAAATTTAACTCCACAGGGCATACATTGCAAGAAAGAAATTTAGATATAGTTTTAACTTCTATAAAATACTCCCACACACTAAACTTTTTCTTTCTAGCTTTCTTAGTCTACAACTCTGGTATAGTGCTAGTACTCTCAACAATTTATTGATATGTTTGATTATGACTCTCTTCCAAATATTTCATATCAACTGGTAGTACCTCACCAGTTGATGCAGACTAGGAGTGCTCAAATGATGACATATGTTATATGTAACTTATGAATAATATCAAATATCTATGTTAAATGACAAATATGTTAAAAAATAATGCATTCATAGATAGAACAAAGTTTAGGACATACATAATACATTACAACCAAACTTTACATTATCAAAATTATAATGATGAATATCATTTATGATAGAAGAAGAGTGAGCTTCATTATAATAGAAATAAGAATAAGATTATTAAAGAATTAGTTAACTGGCTATATAAATCTTCTATTTTTTTTTCAAAAAAAAAAAACTTGGTAAAAAAGAAATAACAAATAATCATCAAATATTAAAACAAAATCATATAAACCATGTTAATCTCAGTTTGAGTTAAACTCCATGGTCTGAACCAAAGAATCATAATGTTTTAATGTTTATCTTAGACCAAATCACCCAAAGAGAAACAAAGATATAACATAAGCCATTCTTAAGAATATATAATAAAAGAACTCATATTAGATCTTGAGATCAAAAGATGAAACTTCAGCCTTCAGGTTTTCCCCATATATATATATATATATATATATATATATATATATATATATATATATATATATATATATATATATATATATATATATATAATCTAAAATGGTAGCATTTTTTCTTTTTCCAAATATATCATAGAACAAGGCATCATGACATAATTTGAAAACTCAAAAGACTGGAAGAGTCGATTCTTGTGAAACCCAAAAACATATCTAACGGCATTTCAAATTGTGGCACAGGCCGCACAACCACACAACGGCACAAGGGAGGACTGACAGAGAAATAAGAGAGAGGGATAGAGAAAAAACAGTTCACTTTACCATCATTCCATCAAGCGCAAGCAGTCTAAGATGAGGGAATCGAGATGAGTCCAAAATTGCATATTGCATTTAATAATAAAAGTAGTACAAAAACTAGCAAAGGCTAGAGAGTCTAAAACAAAGAGCTAGATAGAAGTAACATGCTTTATCATTCTCAAATAATGAAACAAAAAAAAAGTGGTAACATCTAAAGAAAGTAAAGTCTCGTGAGCCAAACATGGTCCACCCTAAAGTCCAGTGAAATGTGTGAGGGAAGGGTGAGAAAAAAGCCAAGTCAAGCCGAGGGAAGAGAAGACCAGGAAGACTGGTCTTTCTAAAGAAATTGACAACACTAATGTTGTCCCTCCAATATGATGACTTTACTCATCCAAGGTCTATAAACTGCTAATGGCAAGCATGGCATCTATGAAAGCCGTCCAATGGAGATTGGATGAGGATTGATGAAGTCACCGGACTATCCAAAAACAACTCCAATGCCAAAGAGGAGAGGGAGGTACCATCTACATTCACCTTTAGCCATGGGAGTCCAGGGAAAGGTAAAAGGGTGGAGTTCCCATTGCCCAAAGCAGAAAGGATGCATTAGTGAAAGCCTCCAAAATACTAGCAGCAATGACCTTTGGTGTCCCATGTTGGTGCCCATGTGTCTTTGCATTCCTGTCCTCCAAACTTGATATATCATCAATAAACTCTTCCCCAGCCATGTCCGACTTGGTGGTCCGTCAAAGCGAAATAGATCATGAGCATTAGAAAATAAGGGAAGGTTAACTCCCAGGACAAGACAGTATGATGGAAGAAGTAAGAAGCGTGGTGAGGATATGATCCATCTTTCTCCATCCATGAGTCTCTAGACCCTGCTGGAGGTAGGTTGGTAAGGCATTCTTCACGATCACCAAAAGAACTTCTCTCGTGGGTGCTGAACCTCAGTAGCCGGGGAGTGGGGGGGGGGGCATCAAAGGCCCACAACGCTTTTCCCAGGAGGTGGATAAGCACAGTGTCTTCATCTAAGTCTGAATGAAGCTCCACCTTGGTAATGTGCTCCACAAGATCCTTTCCAAACCACCGAGTTGTGTAATATCCCATGTCTGTCCCTATGGATGAGGCTGATCCTCAAATATCATCTAAGAAAGTCGGTCTTAGAAAATCAATCAACCATATGTGATCCAAAATCAACTTTTGCCATCGAGATCTTCCTGAATGAGGGGTTCAAGACTTGAGCCCAGAAATGACCCAAGTTTTGGAGTCCCCTCTTCAAGCTCCCACTCAAATGTCTTCTAGCGCTTAGGGGTGAAGTAAGGAAGTGGGCTTCTAAAAAAATCCCAAAACCTAGCCACAGGAAGGGGTTGGGGTGGGAAACCAAGTCCCCATGCTTAATAGGCAAGAAACAAATGTACATTGTATGCCCTCAGGTTGGACTCTTGTCCACAAGAAGGATCTACATAGCCTCGATCCTGCGGTACATTCAAGGGAATAGTTGTATTGTTGAGATAAACCGAACTGGTATAAGAGAGGGAGATAAGGGTAGCGCCCGCATAAGAGAGGTCGAGTTCCCAGCCATAATCTTCCCTTTCCTTGGCTGGATCGACCGAAATCATGCTTGTAGAGCTTCCTCATAGAAGGCCAAGATACTCCATCTCTTGGACCTTGTTGAACCAATAATGAATCCGATTAGTCCTCCATCTCTTGGCGACTTTGCTAAAGAGAATGGCGGACTTAACATCCTCTGGTCAGTCACAATAATCATCAAGTATGGCTTTAATTTGCTTGGCATGGAGAATAAAAGCACGAGAGGTATCGAATCATCGATATAGGAGATTAGAGATGTACCTCCCATTTTCAAAGTCACACCTGTGTGTGGCCCCTCAAGGCTAAAGAAAAGTAGCTCAGCATAGAATAGGTAAGGTGAGAGTGGAGATACTGCAATCCACATTGCATCGATCCAGAGACCGCCATTGAAGATAGAGAATCTAGGGTGAGTGACACACTGCAGAATCCACTTGCTAAATCTATCAGGGAACCCCATCAAGGTGAGCATCTTGCTCAAAGTATGCCAGCTCATCTTATCATAAGCTTGCTCCATATCAACTTTAATCGCCATGAAACCGAGGAAGAATCTTGTTGATGATCTCTTGGGCAAGGAGAGCATGATGAGAGATGTTCCTCTCAGGGACAAAAGTACCTTGTTCATCAGAAACAAGAAGAGGTAGTAAATGCTTCAATCTGTTGACCAGGATCTTGGCCACCACTTTATAGATCGTCCTGCAATAATGGGCCGAATTTGGAAGGAGTCTACTTTGGGATAAGAACAATAAGTGTCTCCTTCCATGAGTCCTCCATATGATCAAGTTCAAAGAACTCACAATGGCAAACAACATCCTTCTTCACAAGGCCGATGCTTGTAAAAAGAGGCGTGATCCCATCAAGTCCCGGTGGCGGTTACTCCCATGGAATATATTGCCTCCCAAATGTCTTGATCACCACCGGGCTTCAAGGAGGGATTTTCTCAATGGCAGAATAGGCACCCGTCGAGGGAGACATCCCTCTCAACCCATTTTGCCTAAAGAAGGAAGTGAAAATATCAATATGGGTTCTCAATCATACCTCCCTCCGGACAGGCAGCATCAATCCTCGCTGGTCCGCGGTGAGGCCACCGTGGAAAAAAATGAGTGTTCCCATCTCCATCCTTGAGCCATCCGGGTTTTAGCCCTTTGTCTCCACCTGCACCGAAGCCCGCCAATGTAGAGTTAAGCTCAATAACCTTGGAGCTAAGCTCCCCTTCAAGTGTGAGTGAGTCCATCATCGAGCTCAAGAGAGTCCTGAGAGAGGTAATGTCCTTCTCCAAGTCAATCCGGAGAGAGTGGAGGTTCTTCAACATACTCTTACTCCAATGGAAGAGAGATCGTAGGGTACGATAACTCTTTCTATGGAGAATTGCAGCCTTTGAGCCAAAGTCTTCCTTCTGCCAGTTCTTCCAAACCAGCCTCCAACTCATGATAAGAGAGCCAAGTATCTTCAAACCTTAACCATCACGGGGTTTCACAGGACTGAGAGAGGAAGTAGGAGAGGAGCATGGTCAAGCAATCCAGATAAGTGACCTTGGTATCCCCAAGAATTGAGAGGCAGAGTTGATCAAGATCCCATGCCCACCTGCTCCTACAATTCATCTTTGTTGTTGGTCCAGTGAACTGGGCCAACAAACTCCAACTCATGCAAGTCTCCGCCAACGCCATACGCCCCTCCATCTCCTGGCCGCAAGTGTGTAATGAAAGGGCTTCCCACCCTTCTTGTCACTCCAAGATACAATTAAAGTCACCCCAATAGCCACGTTTGAAGATCCACATTTTCTTGATGGTTTGCCGAGGTCCCGCAAAGATAACTCTTGTCAACCAATGGTCCACCTCATCTCCGGGCAAAGAGCAAGTGCCCAAAACAAGCCGAGTAAATAACCAAAGGGATGAAGTCCGAGAACCCATTAGAGGGTTTGCAAAAGAACTCTTGGTCCCCGCCATTTTGTCCACTTCATGTCTTGAGATGCACTCACGGTTTCAAGTAAGCCTATAATGCCGATGCTACTCTCATGTATGTAGTAGTGTCAGTTTTTTCCTGCCCCTACAATGAACGAATGGAAGACATTAATCTTCCATAGGGAATCGCCCCGCCGACATTAGGGGTGAGGCTTTCTCTTCTGGGAACCTGGCCTCGTGTTTTCTTCCTCCCTCCCCCAGTGTAGTGGACCTTCCCTTTTATTACTCTTTCCACCTCTATCCTTGGGTGGTTTAGTTTCCTTCTCTGCACAGGTGCTTGGAAGATAGGAGGGACCAGATATCCACCCCGTGAAGGATCTCCAGAGGAGGAGCCTGGGAGGGGTGACCCTTGGCCGAGCCCTGTATGGCTGGGCAGTCACTGAGTGGCTTCACTCCTTCTTTGCTTTTCACAGCAATGGGGCCTAATCTTCTTCTTCCCGGTCACCAAACCCATGGACCATACTGATCGGGAGTAGGGAAGCTCCTCCTGTGGATGGTGGGATGTCAACCTCGTGTTCCTTTCCTTGCTACACAGTGAGCATCAAGCAAGAGCTACCGCTTCTCCCTTTCAAATCTCATAAGGCCCCGGGTCGCACTAGAAGGGTTAGATGGCATGAAGAGGGTTGAGTATTCTTACCCAAGGGATTGCAGAGGTGGACTCATGGGTGATGGCAGAGTCACCTTGTGGCCAACTTTGCCACAAGAGAAGCATAACCGAGAAATCCCCTCATATTCCACCTGAAGCCCTGCCTTCCATGGATCCAAACACCTGTTGGAAGTTTAGCAGAGAGATCTAACCTGATGCAAACTCGCATATGACTCCCCCATGAGTTGGTTTGGTGGTCCATCCATGTGGTTCTCCAAAGAAGGATGCAATCCTAGCAAGATTGCTACCGTCCCCAAAGAGTGGAGTGAGGAAGTCGAACCCAGATAGGGGAGGAAAGTCCATGAAGAGACTTTGGGTTGAAGGATGGGGTCCATTTGTCCGCACTCAATCACATTTCCAGCCACAAACCATGGTCCGCTCATTGAACAAAGATCCCTAGCCTCAACAAGGTCAAACAAGTACACAAAACAAATCAGCCATCCATAATTACCTCAAGGTTCCCCATTGTCCCCATTTCCTTTGGAGGTCGGCATTTAGAAAGTAGAAAGATGGCCTTCTTCCTAGAATTTTCCCCACAAGAGCTTTCTCAAGCTTGGCTTGGTTTGCACGCAAAGATTGTCATCTATCTTAATGGTGACTCCATCCTCCATGAGGGAAGAGGATCTATCAATCTTGTCAAACTTTATAAATTCCTTTCTCCTCCAAGGATTAGATTGGGAGGGCATACCTTGCCATTGCTTGGCTTTATAGAAGATTGCTCTTGATGGTGCCAAGTCCTCCCTCTGTCCTTGGTGCTCAAATAGTGGGTTTGAGGTAGTGGAGTGGTTTCCCCAGTGCAAGGCGCTGAATTCCCCAAGAAAAGTTATAGGTTCTCATTGAGGCATTTCCACAAACACCTTGTGTGCATGAACCTCAGAGCATTTTGGTCACCATAGGCATCGCCTTCTTGTGTTATTAGCTCAAGATGATCTTCATCATCCTCCATATCAATATCCCCATTGGCCACTTGATCGCCAGCCTCCTTTAGCCAAGAGTGTAACTGCCACCGCAGTGAATAGTGCTGCCGGGTTTGTCGGCTTGTCCTCGCTTCCTCCACCGCCTGCAATGAACAAGGTCACATGCTGCCTCGCCCAGAATCACGACGCGCTGCCACAGCATCATGGTCGATTTTTCGCTTGCAAGAATGCGACCCGCTTCCGAATTCCTCGCCTCAGAATGGCCCGCCTCAAGAATCACTCTGCTCAAGGCGCGCATGCAGCTGCTCGCCAGCCGCTGGGTTGGATGTCCGCCGCCGGCCGCAGACTCTACAAGGTTCGCAGAGTGAAGAGAATCGAGGCCATGGAATTTTCAAACTCCATTTTTCCTACCAAACCGCACCACCACTTGCCAAACCAAGGATGATATCATCCTCTCCATGCCGCCTAGGGTTCGCCGGAGCTTTTCCCCCCTTCACTTGGATTCCCATGTCCAAATCTTGGTCGGTTTTGCCTTCAAAGCCATTGCCGACCATGTCAAACCCGCTAGCCGCCGACCTTCCTTGAAGCAGGTGAACAAGCATGCTCCCTATCCTTCTTGGATCCTTCTCGGACCTCCTTTCTTGAAGCTTTGTCCCTTGGGGGAGGTGACCGACGGCCACCCCCAACCATGGGAAGAGTGGAAACGTGAAAACCCTTTCCCTAAGAGAGAGAAAGATTGCGTGAAAACCCAGAGCTTCTCAAAGGTGCGAGAATGAGAGGGACGAAGGAACCACATGGAAAGAAGCCTATTGAAAGTAAACAACATCACAAATTTACAATTAACTAGAACATAGCAATAGACGTATGCTCACTGCTTAGAAAAACACAAAATCTTTCCAAAGAATCGATTGCAACATTGACATGTGAGACCCTAAATAAACCAACAGATCAATTTCAACATACAGTCGATTGCACATTGAGAAAAAAAAATCACCAAAGCCCAATTCAAACCATATAATCACTTCCAACAGAGGCTCGCATACATCAGAGCAGTTATGCTCTAAAAAATCAAATAATCACATATTGGTGAAAGGCTAAAGAGGCTTGTGAAATGAGGGGTCGAAAGTGTAAGAATATGAAGAGTTAAGAGTCAAGAGATAGGGGAACTAGAGACGAATGACACTCAAAAGAGTGAGAACGAGAGAGAGGGGCAAAGGATCAGAGAATCCCTATACGATCATGACTCTACTTGCTCGAGGCGCCATGCAAGAACGAGAGAAATCCGAGAGGTAAGAGGAAGGGACTGTGGACCGCTCGGATGCTCGAAGTGGAGGAGAAGTGAAGAACTCAAAACAGGCAAACAGGAGCGAATAGGCGAGTAGAAGATTAGGGCTTTAGGAATTCAATTAGGATTATGAATCGTCCGTTACAGCGTAAGTGCGTAACAACGTAAGGACTGTGGCATTGGTAACGTGAAACGACGAAAGTCGGACTGCTCGGAAGCGGGGCTTGCTCGTTCAATCTAACACCCAGCAACAGTCCTCTGCTCGGTGTTTGGCTTGTTTAAAATTTGAACATAAAATTTTTGTTCGTGTTCGGCTCATTATTTTAACGAACGAGCCGAACACGAGCTTATTTTCGAGCCAAACACGAGCTGTTCGCTAACAACAAGCGATTTTGACAGCCCTAAACACGAGCTTATTTTCAAGTCGAACACGAGATGTTCACAAACAACGAGGTATTTTGACATCCCTACTTCAAAAGATGTACTGATGCACTATAAGAAGGCATCAATATAACAAGGCAGTCCGACTTCAATGCCAATTTGAATCTATTATATAAAAAAGCAATGGAATTGAATAACCTTAAGCAAAAAAGTTAAAGCAGAGCATCCTAATACAAATTATATTAGATTGAAGTTTATAATCATCATATTTAGTGCAATATATGATTAATAAACAAAATTTTACATTACATCTTTTTTTTCTTAAAATAAACTAATGACTATAAAATATCATTCTGATCCCAAAACAAAACTAATAATAAGATTCAAATGTAGCTTATTAGTTCAAAAGAACTTTAAATGTAAAAACAAACAAACAAACAAACAAACAAGCAAATTGCATTACTTATCACATATCATAACTCAAAAAAAGCTAGAACAAATGATTAATGTTTTTTTCATTTTAAATCAAAAACGCAATTTGCATATCAGTGTGATTTTCATCTATACTTACTAAACTGCCACAAACTAATAACTCGGTTCATATATGCTCGAATAAATTTAATTATATGTTTTGTTGCATGCTAGAAAATCAGTAGCGGTAGAATAAAAGTTTATGCCTTAACTTCATTGTGGAGTCCAGCACACACACAGGTGATTGAAGTATTAATAATAAAACTCCAGAAATTTTTACTTGGAAAAAACCCCAGGAATAGGGTAAAAAATCACAGGGCCTAGCCCAGTAAAAATCATCCACGATGTATTTATTTTGGAGTACAAAGTTTTCCTGATACAGGATAACATGATAGTATATGAGAAGGGCTGACAATGGGGATCCCAATCAAACAACAACAACCATATAACAGTCGTTTTGCAAGTGGTAAGTGATGATGGAACAGATCTACGATAAAGGTCATCATGATGGTGACCGACGGAGATTGAATCACGAGATCGGGATGGATGGTAGCCGTCATGGCGGTTGACAACCAACGGGTAGTTAGCACCATCGAGTGACACGATTATGCTTGGAGGATTTTCAAGTTTTAGAGCTCTCTCTCTCTCTTGCTCTCATAAAAATGAGGGGATATTTATAGATTGGAGGTGGCGTCAGAATACATAAATGAACCACTCCACTCCATCGGACGACTCAAAATGATTCCTTGATCATTTGATGTATTTTAAGCATTTGAATGCTCAAATGAAGTCGGAATTATGAGATCTTGGGCTTGTTAGATCCGGTTCATCAAGATGCTCGATTTGACTATAAACACTCCATGTTTAAGAGCTTTTTAAGGATTTAACTGATATCCCAAATTTTCCCATGATATTTTAAGTATTTGATCTCAACTTGTTTCAGCTTAGGATCAACTTGCTTTTGACATCAAAATTCGTGCTTTGACTAGTGATATTTTAAGTGTCATATCATGTTTAATTACAAAGGCTAACTAACAGCTTATAAAGATATCTCTTACGCAAGAAAAATGCATGATTCAATAGCTTTCAAAATAAAAAACTGAAAGACAGTATATTTCTATTATATAATTACATCGTCATTATCATAGTAAAAACTTTAATAACAAAATTTTAAAATATTCTTTTATTTTATCTTCTTCCTCTAATGTGAATTGTCATTTTCAAGTCCAAGACCCATTCATGTACCTAACTAAAACCTTATCAGCATCATTGCCAGCATAGCATTTTGGATGACTTTCT
Source organism: Cymbidium sinense (assembly GCA_021442155.1). Classification (NCBI taxonomy): domain Eukaryota; kingdom Viridiplantae; phylum Streptophyta; class Magnoliopsida; order Asparagales; family Orchidaceae; genus Cymbidium; species Cymbidium sinense. The sequence goes on from CM038225.1 coordinate 104,263,643, forward strand.
CCCTTTTTAGGTGGAACCTATTTATTCCATTAAGTTGGAATAATCTCAACTGATCTTTAAGGGCTATTTGGTTGCCTGTATTTGGAATGCAGTATAAAAAGAATTCATTATAAAAAAATTATTTTATAGTTGTTTGGTTGAGAGCTTTACAAATTCATGACATTGCTTTTTTTTTTTTGGTTGACAAAATGTAATGTATAGTAAACTGAAGGTTTTGACATCAATGTGGCGCCCGGCCTTATCGGCCGACGACGATCACCTTATATTAGGGTATTTGAATTTGCCCAAATGAATTCAAATACAAACTAGCCTTTCCAGTGTATTGAAATGCATTATATTATACTGGAATTTTACTTTACTTGTAACCAAATGCATGAAATTAGCATGCATTTGAATGCAAGCATTCAAATGCTAACCAAAACCTTAATGTCGTTTATATATATATATATATATATATATACACACACACACGTATGTATGTATATACATATATATAAATATATGATACGCCCCTCGAAAATTAATCGATCAAACACGAATCTCAAGGCATTTTCGAAATGCTTCGATCTAATCACCGATTTCAGAAGCTTACAAATAATCGACGCTCACGAGACGGCATAGAAACATCAAGCATACCCATCCGAATCAATCGACTCGATCAAGCTATCGAGCATGAAAATGGATCCCGATCCGCCAAATGGTCACCAAAATCGACATATTTATAGTCATCGGCGGCCGTCAAGACGAATCCAACGAATCCAGATCACCCAATTCGGCATCATTAAGGCACCCGATCATCAAAATACACCGTCGATCGAGGGATCGTGACCGCCGTCCGATCGGAGTTATGGGAGTGGTTGGAGTTTTCCACGAATTTACAAGGCTCGCCACTCAAAAAATCTATAAATAGAGCTTCATTCTCACCTTGAATCGATTTGAAGACCGAGAGAACTCCGAATTGACGCCGAATGGCATCTACACTACCGCCACCACACCAAGAAGGCTCAAGATCGAGCTCGCCAGAGATCGCCGGACTAGAAAAGACCAGCTTGCCGCCTTTCTCAAGATCAAGAGGTTGCTTAAGATCCGTTCGCCGCTTTTGGGAAACTCCCTGGGTTGAGTTGACCGATATTGTATTTTTCTACACTCTAATATTGTTTCGCCTCAGAACACCTTCTTCTCCAACTAACGAGAAGCAAGGACCAGATCTTTGAACACATAGTGAAAGTTCTTGACCGGCAAGGCCCCGTTTTTTTCCTTAACGGGTTTTCCACGATAACCCTATGTTCATATCCCCGCCAGTGTGTTGATAATTTTGCTACGACGAAGATCTCGCATCTACCGGAATAAAATTTCAAGACGCAGCTTGTCTGGGAATCTCGCCCCATTGCTATATCTCCAATATGGTTGGTAAACGGGTTTGCGCTCCAACGCCTCATTCTCGTGGATCAAGGACGCCAAGTCTCCAACACTTCTACATAATGATTCCTCGTGAGGGTCCGTCAGCCCCTCTTTGAAGATCGCGTTCAAAGGATGGAGGATTCTAACGAAATTCTTCGACTCGCGAGAGGACCAAAAACGCTCCAACACGCCTGGAAGAGCCAGTGTTCCGACGCCTCAAGATAATCCATTTTCTTCGAGAATGATTACCCGGAATGCCGGATCAACAAGTAGAACCCTGGCACCACATCCGGGATCAACTGATACCGCCGCCTACTCACCAATAATGGCTCAACCTCAGACGGTGAAATTCCACGCCACCTTATACGCTGATGAACTACGACGATCGGTAAGAAGAGTTCTGCGAACAATCAATGATCCATTCTCCCGCCGCCTTCCAAAACTTCGTCCCCGCTTACTGAGATCATCTCTCAATACCCAATTCCGACGAGATTCAAGCTTCCCAAGATGGACTTACGATGGCACAACCGATCCACAGCATATCGATCACTTTCGAACGATCATGCACATTCGGGTAAAATGCTCAGTGTCGTATTCCCCGACTCTCAAAGGACAGGCTCGTACTTGGTTCTATTCGCTCGCTAAGGGGTCCATCCGATCATTTGGAGAGCTCGCCAGATTTTTTGTAGAGCAGTTCCTGGCAAACAAGAGAATCATCAGTGATTCATCACATCTCCTAATCCGCCGAACGATGGAGAGTCCTCAAAGAATACTTCCAGGGTTCTCCTCAAGCCAGATACCCGGAGTAGATCCGTAACTTTTGAGGGCGTGCTTTCTGAGGACTCCGCCAGATACTTATTCATCATTAATGCGGAAGCCCATTCCTATGTCTGTCCAATCAATAGAGGCACAAATCTCACGACGGTTATGCATCATCGCAATCACTAAAAGAAGCGGAAGAAGGTTCCCAAAGATGATAACATCTCGTAGTTAAGAGAGGCGAAAGTCCCCCCCCAAAACCTCCTCAACAGCTGACCTCGATGACTCACCGTGAGAGGAAATATACGGCTCTCAACACGCCATGCCAACATCCCATCAAGCTATTCAGAAGAGGATACGCCAAGTGGTCCGCACCTTTAAAGCCCCGGAATTGGAAATCAAGAGAAATTCGCCACCGCAATGGGGCACACCATCAAGAGTGCCACCAATCAAGGAGGAGATTGAAAGAATACGCGTGGGTATCTAGCCGCTTTATACAAAACCAACCCTGCCCAAAGAAATGCCGGGGCAACCAAATGAGGAACCGCTTGGCCGGAGATAGAAACAATGAGGGCCGCTGTTCGCCAAATATTCATTGCCGCCTTCAAGAGCCGTAAGAAGTCTCGGTTGACCATTCTATCACCTTTGATGATTTAGATCTAGAGGGCTGATCCCACATCAAGATCCCCTTGTCATGTGGTCGGTGATCCATGCTTCAATATTAAAAGGATATTGATCGACAATGGGAGTTCTTGATGTTCTTTTACCCACTTTCCCAAGATGGGTATAAAGAGAGAAGCTTCAACCCGCCGCCGTCCAATCAGTATGGATTTGATAATCGACGATAGGGAAGGGACAATCGCCTTCCCAACTCTTGGAGAATTTCGACACGCAACCCACTTGATACAATTCTGTCAAGTCCGAGTCCGCATAATGCAATATTTGGGAGACCTCTCCGCCTATATTCCGCAATCACATCGTTCACCTCAAGATGAAATTCCGACACCACCGGTAAAGTGGAATCAAGTGATAGCACAAGCGCATATCAAGCAAGCCCATTTACGCCAAGAACCTCAACATCGAGAACTTCGACCTACGATGAGGATGCCTCGAAAGGGCTTCTCCGCTTGAAGATGTAATTTGTCTTCCTATCTCGTTGATCCATCTCGAAAGGTGAAGGTGGGATCGTTGCCTAATCGACCGAAATCGTAATCACGTAGATTTTCAAGCGAAAAATCAAGATATCTTTGCCCGAGCGATCCGATATTCTCGGCATTGACCCAAGTCATTACGCACTCAAAGTTGACTCAACCTACAAGCCCTGATACGTAAGAAAAGAACCTTCGCTTCTGAACGATTGTAGGTCATAGAACAAGAAATCACCAAACTTCTGGAAGTCAAGTTCATTCGAGAAGTCTACTACCCCACCTGGTTGGCTAACGTAGTGTTAGTCATAAAGGCCAACGGTTCCTGGAGAATGTGCATCACTACACCGACTGATCGCATGCCCAAAAGATAGCTTCCCCTTCCTCGACCAACTAGTTGATGCGACATCGACATCGATGTCGAAGCTTCATGGATGCCTATTCGCTACAACAACCTGTGATAGTCAAAAGGTCCTAGGACTTCCCACCTCTTCCATACGTTAACATCGCCGAAGTAACGCCTCGATAAACAACCTTGATAAGTTGGCAATCCTCTATATCGCTACAACTTTCTCCATAACAAAGTTAACATCATCGGTAAACGCCCGATACACAACCTCGATAGGTCAAAATCCTTACGGATTCAACTCACCTCTTCCATAGTTAACATCGCCGAGTAACGCCTCGATAAACAACCTGATAAGTTGGCAATTCTATATCGCCTACAACTTTCTCCATAACAGGTTAACATCATCGAGTAAACGCTCCGATAAACAACCTCGGATAGGTCAAAAATCCTCAGCGGATTCAATTCGAGATCTTCTCCATAACAGGTTAACATCGTCGAGTAACGCTCTGATAAACAACCTTGGATAAGTTGGCAATCCTCTATAGACTGCCTACAACTTTCTCCATAAACAGGTTAACATCATCGTAAACGCTCCGATACACAACCTAGATAGATCGAGAGGTTCTCGAGAGACTCTATAAATATATTCGCAAGTTTGTAGCCGAAAACGCCGATAAACAACCTGATAAGTTGGCAATCCTCTATAGACGCCACAACTTTCCATAACAGTTAACATCATCGAGTAAACGCCCGACAAACAACCTCTGATAGTCAAAATCCTTAACGGATTCAACTTCGATCTCTTCCATAGTTAACGCCATCGGTCACACAAACAACCTCGATAGTCAAAATCTCGGATTTAATTCAACCTCTTCCATGGTTAACGCCATCAAGTCACGCCCGACAAACAACCCTGATAGTCAAAGATCTCTAATTCACCTTCTTCCATCAAAGTTAGCGCCATCGAAGTCACACTCGATAAAACCTGGATAGTCAAGATTCTTAACATCTCCACCGCTATTCGCCACCGACACCGCCGCAATCTTTCGCAAGCAATTCCGGCATCGCGACAGCTATCACGCTGAATCTACGCTGCTGCTATTGGCCGCCATAACCTCTTGCCGCGCATCAGACGGCATCACTGCTGACTACTGCGACTTTGTTTGCCATCATTGGCCATTATCCGGCGGCTGACTATCACGCTATTAATTATCGACGCGAGCCGCCAGCTGATCTCAATTGCGCTCACAATCGTCGGCTAACCATCAGTTGCACGCTGACATTGCTGCCGGCTACTACTGTCTCGCTGATAATTTTACTATCGACGCTGCGATACTTGACTATCGCTTGCTCGCTGCTGCCGACCACACCTGCCGCCCCATTGTCGCCACTACCGTCGCGTCACTACCGCCTTCTCGCCGAATCGCCGGTCACCATCATCGCCGCCATCTCCTACCGACCACCGACGCCAGCCACCATCATCGACTACCGCCGCCACCCCTATGGCCGCCACCATCGCCGCGGCATCGCCAACCTCGCCTCCTGCATCGCCTCCTTCATCGCCCAAACCTCGACGGCGCCAAGGCTGCTGACGCTTTCGAGATGAAAATTATTCCGAGAGTGCCCAAACTCCCACTGGGGAGGCTATGCACTCGCTTGTGGAGATGAAGAGGTTGATCAAGAGTGCCCAAACTCCCAGTGGGGAGGCTATGCACTCTAAGAGGAGAAGAGATCCAAAAAGAGTGCCCAAACTCCCACCATGGGGAGGGCTATGCACTCTAAGAGGAGAAGAGGAGATCCAAAAAGAGTGCCCAAACTCCCACCAGGGGGAGGGCTATGCACTAAGAGGAGATGAGAAAGTGTGCCTTCTCCTTAGCCCCAGGGGTTTTATAGACCCATTCTAGGGGCAAAGCGAAATCGCAAAACCGCCAAACCGGTTAAAATCAGGCCGCCCGTGGGTCTGCGGCCAGACAAGATCAAGGCCTCGCTGCCAGCTGCTGGCTCATGGCGCGCTGGCTGCTACGCTACCAAGCCATCGGCCCAAGGCTATCATTCGGCCAGCTGCCGGTAAACCACTGTCAGTCCACGAACCGCTGGATGGGCGCACCGCTGCGGTGAAACCGCTGCCATGCGCGAATCACCATTCATCTTGGCCACGGGTCGTGAATCGCCACCAGATTGTCGCCGCCGCTGCTTTCAGCTTCATTACGGTTCACTTAATTCGCCGATTCAAATTGCTCAAATTGCTCCGTCAGCCACGGCCGAGCCCCAGCATGCGGCTGCTGCGTATGCTGGCTGCTACAAGGCTGCGGCTGACGCGCTTCACGGGCACACTGCACTCATGAGTTCTCTCCCCGATCGATCCAGAATTCAAATTCGCTACAAGATACTTACATATTTGCGGCGTGATCCTACGTTATAATATTGTATGAAGATCTGTTTCTCAAAATGTAGTTGATGGACTCTCAAATTTCATTGGAGAATTTGCTATTTTCAAGATTGACATATATTTTGGATGATCGAGATAATGTCACCCAAAAATAGGCAATCGATATCGTAATCCGATCAAGCACGAATCTCAAGGCATTTTAAAATGCTTCGATCTAATCACCGATTTTAGCAAGTTACAATAAACCGACCCTCGATGAGACTAACATAAGAACATCAAGCATAGTCGATCCGAACTCGAATCGACTCGATCAAGCTATCGAGTAATGAAAATGGATCCCGATCCGCCAAATGGTCACCAAACCATATTTATAGTCGAAGGCTCGTCAAGACGAATCCAACGAATAGATCACCCAATTCATCATTAAGGCACCCGATCATCAAAATACCACCGATGGGGATCGACTCCGTCCGATCGGTGGTTATGAGTGGTTGGAGTTTTCCACGAATTACAAGGCCGCCACTCCCAAAAATCTATAAATAGAGCTTCATTCTCACCTTAAAGGAGGGAATTGATTGAAGACCGAGCTCGAGAACCTCCGACGACGCGACGATCTAGCACCACCAAGCACCACCAAAAGTGCTCAAGATCGAGTCGCCTAGGAGATCGCCTGTGAGGACTAGAAAAGACGCCGCTCCTTTCTCCTCAAGATCAAGAGGTTGCTCCCAAGATCCGCTCGCCGCTTGGGAAACTTCTCCCTTGGGTTGGAGTTGACCGATATGTATTTTTCTACACTCAATATTGTTTCCTCAGAACACCTTCTTCTAACTAACGAAGCAAGGACCAGATCTTTGAACACATAGAAAGTTCTACAGACGCAAGGCCCGTGGTTTTTCCCTTAACGGGTTTTCCACGATAACCCCTGTTCATATCCCCTCGCTTGTGTGTTAATTTTGGGCTACTAAGATCTCGCATCTACCTAATAAAATTCTAGACGCAATAATATGCATGTAACATAGCATATTATACATGCATACATATACATACATAAATATATATACATACACATACATATATATACATACATATATATATATATATATATATATACATTAATATGTATGTATATACATACATATAAATATATATGTATAATGCATAATACATACATACATGAATAGATACATACATACATATATATACATACTTGATTACATACATATACATACATGAATGCATACATATATATACATGCATGCATGCATATATATATATATATATATATATTAAAATTTAAATATTAATATACAAATAGATAATAATTTGATGCTTTCCAGAAAGGCTAGGTATTTCTATTTCCTTATTTTCTCATAAGAGATATTTTGATTGGTTGTGAAATTGGAGAGAAGGACAGTGGTTTGATTGAAACTACACAGACAGAAAATAATGAAATTAGGCATTGCAATAATTCAATTCTCTTAAACCCAAAGTGAGGCCAGTCTTATTATTTTCAAAATATCTTGTCATTATAATCACTATTCTCATAATCATTAGTTTAATCACAATTATTTGCGTTCCATTTTATAAATTTTTATTTTTCAATCGTTTATAAATATCGAGTGCTGCATAAAGTGTCAAAACATATTTTATGCAATTTTTTAATAATATTTATTCATTTTATCTTAGGGCTTATATTTTTAATCATTTTCTAATAATTTTATCTGCTAATCAAATGGGTGTACTTTATAAAGTGCCAATTTTATTTTGTGTTTTTATTTTTTTTATATTCTTTCTAAAAATATATTTATTTAGAGTATTTTTTGAGTTTTTTTATTTTATATCCTTGAAAACAAATCATAATATTGTTAGAAACAGTCGAATATTTTAATATTTTTAAATATTTTAAAAATAATAATGTCATCAAATATATATATATATATATATTTTTAAATCAAAATGTTAATTAAAAAAATAAAAAATAATGACCTCAAGCATCCCCTATATACAATTAAGTTGTTCACAATAAAATATATAATTTATTTGAGAGCACTATGATATTGATGTTGCATGAAAAGCAAAGATGACATTTGCCAAACTGCTTTCTAAAAGCACTTTTTAATCGTAAAAAATTTCTTATTCTCCACTACTGATTTTGATAGCAGTTTTTGGCCGATTGATTTCGATAAAGCGAAGAGAAAGCAATCTACCGAACGCTATCTTACATGTTCAATAATTGCTTTTCTAGCCACAAAGCATTAGAAAAACTTAAATAAATAATATTTTTTTAGTTATTAATCTTATTAATCTCTAATTTATGCTACTCTCATCCTCATTTTAATATAATTAATTTTTAATCTAAGATGTGAAAAGCATATGCTAAAGCATCAGACTTGGAATCTACTTTATAAGCTCTCACAATCAATAAAAAAAATCATACATACTTAACGCTGATTCTTCTATAAAAAATCCTATCATAATTGAGAATTTCATGATCACTTCACAATTACTATTAATAGTAAACTCTCCAACTTATATATATCTTAATAACATTATAACATATCATGTTATTTGATTATATACATACATTCATATACACATATATACAAACATCATACATACATACATACATACATCCATATATACATGCATATATATATATGATAATATATATATATATATATATATATATATATATATATATATATATATATATATATATAATATATATATATATATATATATATAATGAAAATCATTTGATGCATTATCATAGAAGTTTTATCCTCTTTCTAAGATAGCTATGTTGTTATATATACTTATATATACTTAATAACATTAATATAACTTATCTTGCTAATATATACACACACATACATACATACAGACATACATACATGCATGCATGCATGCATATATATAAACATCTAAATCTATTTCAACATAGAAGTTTTATCCTCTTTGGTATATTTACACCAACACATTTTCAACTATTTGATGCATGAAGATCCATCCTATAAGAAAATAATTGCAAATAATAAAGAAATAATCAATTATATGGTAGATTGTAACTTGTAAGCATGATTTTATGTTGGACCAAAAGTTGCCATTAAGTTGATAACTAGTTCATATTCCTTATTAAATATTAAATAAGCGTGCCTTGCCATCTTATAATGAAGAAATTTTTAAAATAAGTATAATTTAAAACGTGGTTAATAATTTAAGTATCTTAAAAATATATTTTAGATATATCGCCCGCTTATAGCATTTATTTGATATCAAAACTATATATAACTATTATTTTAAATTATTTTGCATCTAAGTCAAGATAAAGCACGTAAAGTCATTGTTAACCTACGACTTACGAAATGCAGATAAAATGTCAAATAAATAGCAATTATACCTATTTAAATTTTATTTTTAAAATACTTAAATTATTAATTATATTTTAAACCATATTTATTTTAAAATTTCTTCTCTTATAATCCCTTTCAATTTTCCTTCATAACAATCAGATATAGTTTGATAAACTAAAGCATTTCCACTCAAAATATCTCCCACTAATGCACTCTTCCAAGCTCCTTGGAAGCTGAACTATCACAATTCAAAAGGCTTACAATCAATTTTCTATCACTCATCTCAGAGAAATAAGAATAATATCATTGAAATCAAGCAGAGAAACTCAATTCAGTTATTCCATTGCCTAATAGTTTGATTCGAACGACATAACTTCACACTTGAACTACAACACATATAGATGATCTTCCTCCTTCCCACTAATGGAAGTGGATCGGATAAACCGGCGTCATCTGAGGATAAAACAGTCCCCAGTGCTGCTCAACTCCTTCAGGCTTCTGATTCTCATTAAACATGGCGAATATGTACGTCTCCAACATTCCTGGCCTCTTAGGAGTGCCCTCACCGACATGTTCGATCAAATTCCGAAGCGTACGTTTGCGCGTTCTCGATCGTCGTCTCCGTCCCGCCGGCCGACGGCCATCCGGTCTCGAAACAACGATCCCAACTTCTTCACCACCACCAATCTTCTCCACTGCATAATGCACGGAATCGACAATTGCGTCAAACATGTTGCTGTAGTTGAACTGAACATCGATCACGACCGGCGTCGAGGCGGCGAACAAAGCATAATCCAGGCGAATGTTCGCCGGATCGCCGGCGTAAGCGAAGTACGGATACACATTCATGAGAAGGGGAGATCCACTGCTTGCAAGGAACTGTAGTATTGGTCCCAGAAAAGGCTGCGAGGCAGATGAGAAAGCGCCAGCTGAAGGAGGATAAGAGACGCCGATAACTGCCTGGGAAACTGACGTAGACACCTTTATCTTACTCTGAAGCCCAGCTGATGACAACGCATTCTGAATGTTCTTCATGGCGGGAGGACGAACAGGGCACCGGGGATGACCTCATTGCCGACGGCGATGTATCGGAAATCGACGTCGGAGAATGCGACGACGTTGGATTGGATCCAGGCAATGGCTGCATCTGTGTCTGAAGCTAATGGCTGCAGAAGTTCATTAGGGAGATCAAGTAAGAGTGAAATGTTGGAGCCTTTGAGAGCTTGGAGAGCATCTTGGTTTGGATCATAGAGTCTCATGGCTGTAATATTGTTCGTTTTGTAGAGTGAAATGACATCACTGGATGGAGGGAGGTCGTCGCCGAGCATTCCATAGCAGACACCAATGCATAGGACAGCTGAAATATGGTTATCAAAGAATCATTTCATATATTGTTGGATGGAAATAGGATATATAGTGATGAATTACTCAATGTTTATTTTGCTTATAAATAAAATCACATAATTTTTATATAATTATATATCTAATATTTAAAATAAGATATTTATTTATCTAATATTTTCTTATATTTAAAAAATATATATTTCACTTTTTTTAAATTAAATGATGATACTATTATGTACATATATAAAAATTATGTGATATATATATATAAATAAATAAATAATTTTTTTAGACGAGTAATTAACAGGGGCGGAATCAGCATTAATTTTTAGGATGGATAAAGTTATATGTTAAGACAAAAAAATTTTTACGAGAATCAAATGATTAATTTGATATCTTATATAAGAGAAATTATTAAATTAAAGAGAGAGAATTCCTCACCTCCCCTCAAAATGTGTATGAATCCGCCATAATAATTTCAAAAAAAAAAAACATAATTGCATCACAAATGCAAAGAAAAAAGTCGCATAAAAGTATGAAAATGAAATCTGTTAATATTACTTTTCTGAAATGAAACAAGAAGAAGAATCAAACTGTTTTTTCTCCTTTATAGCTCGATTATAGAACCGCATCAAACCAAAAACTAATAAAAACTAATAAAAACTTAATGGATTTTAACAAATTTAAATTCTCATAACAATATAACCTTAAACTAATAAAAACTTATCAATAGAGAGAGAGAGAGAGAGAGAGAGAGAGAGAGAGAGAGAGAGAGAGAGAGAGAGAGAGAGAGAGAGAGAGAGAGAGAGTACTTGTTGGGAATGCTAAGAGAACACCAAAAAGCAATGCAGATACAAGAAAGAAGGTATGTTGCAATGCCATTAGCGAAGGCTGTAGAGCAGTTAAAATTAAACCTTATACAAATCAATCCTGATATTAACGAAATAATGAACTCCTCCTTCTGTCTTATATGATAATATTTCTAAGGTATCATTAAAGCAAAATGTTTAAATTTATTCCTTAGATTAATTTGACCGTTGAAAAAATAACAATCTGGTCCTAAATAAACATATTATGACATATTAATTCTCCAACAAGTTATATTATTCCATCTAAGTAATCTCTTTCATTTAAATTTTCTTGTTATTATTATAAATATATCGTCCACGTTCGTTCTCTTAAATCCCTTGAATGAAGGAATTAAACAAATTTATCAACAATTAAATGGTATGAATTAATTGAAAATGATGAAATTATATTATTATGTATGAAGTATTCCCAATTATGGCAATTTAGGTTATTGATTTGATTGAATTAAGTAAAAATTAGGGTATTAGATTGATAATTTACCAAATAAAAGCACGCAGATTTAAAATAATTGAGAAATGATGTTTTAAAGTTCATGGTGTAATGTGATATATATAACAATTAATTATGTGTTTCCGGAATCAACGAGTCTTAATAGCATGGATTAATTAGATGCCATGTCCAATAATACATGGAATACTTAATGAAATGACTTTTAAAATCAAACATTTTTTGTACATTTTAGCACAACAAAGGGCTTGTTTGAGAAAGTTTTATGGCTGGTTTATTTTTCTGAAAGTAATTAAGATTGTGTTTGGCCAGAAGCATTCTGATTGCTTTTCAGAAAATCTTGTGGCTAAAAATTATTTTTAAAAATCAGAATTATTAAAATGTGATGACTATCAGAAAATTATTCTCTAATTTAAAAAAAAAATACTTTTTTAATATAAATAATAATTTTTTAAAAAAACTAATTTTCTGGTAATAGTTTTATAATAATCTTTACAAAATATTATAGCTATCTAAAATGAGGATGGACAATGTAAAATTTTTTTAAAAGTCGATTAAAAGATATTAAAAATCAACTTTTTAAAAAATCTGCAGTGTGCGTTATAAATATATATTATTTTTAAAATTCAAAAAATAACTTTCTGATAGTCACCACACTCTAACAACCCTGATTCTTAAAATAACTTTTTCACCACAAAAATTTCTGAAAAGCAGCCATAAAGTTGATAGTCAAATGAAGCTATTTTATTTTCTTGATATTTTCTACAAAAACAAAGCAATCATAAAGGTATCACAAATACATCCTCAAAATCAACAAAAAAGGGCTTTCTTAGCTTTGTGCGATGTAAATAGATCTTTCTTGTTCTAGAAAAATCTTATCTATACCACCTCACTATATATTATAATTTTATCTTTAAAAAAAAATCATATATCAGTGTTTCTATAGTTTTACGTAAGTCCTATTATATAAAAAAAAAAGTATTTTTACACCTGAAAAAATTATGAAAAATAGCAAGAAAGTCGAAAACAAATAAAAACATGACAGCAGCCTTAAAAAGTATAAGGGTTATCATCTTGCTCAAGACCACTGCTTTATTATAGTTAAAAAGAGTGTTAAGAACTAAATATATTTCTATTTTGGGTAACACTTACAGAACAGTTAAAAAATACTTTTCGCCACCTAAATCAAAACAATTAAATAAAAAGAAAACATCGCTCTATATGCTATATTCTCTGTGACAAGATTGTTTTTTCCTACTTATCAACTGTCCCTAGATGGATAATAATATAATTACTTTTTATATTTTAATAAATTTAATCATATATATATATATATATATGCTCAAAATATCTTGATTAAAAATATTAACTCAAAGCTTCTAAAATATAACCCCGTATAAGAGCATTTTACTTAACCCGAGTTCGAGAGCAATGCTCGGGTATCAACAGAGGTTAACAACTACCATTTATTGCAAACCCGTAGAAACCAAAAATGAACCAACAAGAACAAGGGCAGACCTTGCTCTTTTTTTTCAATAGGATGAGCAAGTTTTTAAATAATAATAACTAAAAAATAAAAATACATAAAATGACATTTTTGGAGAAAGAAAAAATAATTAGCAAAATAACAATACTAAATTTATAAGAAAAAAAATACAAGTGGACATGAATATGAAAGTTATCAATTTTTAATTTAATTAATTAACTAAATCATTGAGAACAACGAGTTAAATTATATCTATATATTTCAAGGTTGATTGAATAATATGCAAATTAAGAGTGAACAAACTCTAAAATCTAACATCTTTTAAGAGAAAAAATAAATAAATAAATTTGAGGGTAGACATTTGCTCATCCTGAAACCAAGATGGTTCCGCCCTCGAACAAGAAATACATCAAAAAGCATTATAATGTTACATTCATTTCAAAAATACTACCATTATCGCCGACGATAGCACATTAGTTGAAACAACAATGGCTTCAAGTGACTAACATTTTGTTCAATAAAATTCAGCCCTAATTTAAGTTTGCATCATATATATGTCGCCTTGAAAAGCATACAAACATAGTCTCTGATACTACTGACCTCAATATTATCACTACCACCCAGCTTGAGTTTCACTCTTTACCACTTCAATTGACTTCCTCATGAAGGAGATGACTTTAGAAAGAAATGATCACCCAATTCACCCATCTTCAGCTCTTTTCTCAAATAATTGCTTCTTTATCCTTGTAACAAGTTCCTCTGTTACATCATTATTTTCTGCTAGATAACTTTCAGCTTCTTGCTTAAGTTTGAAGAATTTTTGCTCAATCCAGTAGCCATCTCCTTCCCTCATTATTATTCCACCATCTGAAGCCATTGCTAAGATCTCAGCTTCGCAGCGAAAACCCCGACCAAATTCTATCTCTAAATCAACCTTCTTCGAGGCAGGGGCCATTTTATTTTTCACTATCTCAATGGATATGCCAATGCCAGTAATCTGAACCAAATATATATATAGAGGCCATGAATAATATATATAAATACTATCTTTACTAGAGTAAGTAAAATGTAAGGAAAATTGAAATAAAGAAAAAAATATGACTTGGTTTGGCAGCACTGATAGAAATCATAATGTTAATAACATCTTTAGCAGTCATGACTCTGCTTGGCACAAATAGTTAAGTTGGGAATCTTCGAGCAGATTTGTTGAATAAGTGTTTGAGATTGTTTAAGGAGATATGTTCATAGTCATCCTGAGAGTGATAGACCCGAAGGAAGAAGTACTAGGAGGAGGAGGCAGGGTTGTACTAGTTGTGGATGCATGTTGAGTAGTGAAAGAATTATTGAATTTCTACCCCTACAATGTTTATAAAAATAATTGGTGTGACTGCAATGCAAAATGAGTATGTTCGGGAAAAAATTGGAGTAGCTCCAGTAGTAGATAAGATTAGGGAGAGTCGCCTTAGATGGTTTGGCCACATAAAGCGCCGTCCGACGATTAGGAGAGTAGATCATTAGATTTGCTTATGTTAAGAAAGATAGAGGTAGACCTAAAAAAAGACTTGGTTAAGATGTATAAAAAATGATCTTAGTATACTTGAATTAAATGAGAATTTGACACATAATAGGACACAATGGAGACGAAGGATTCATGTAGCCGACCCCACCTAGTGGGATTAAGGCTTGTTGTTGTTGTTGACTGCAATGAAAATATGGCCAAAGAGCACTATGATACGAAGAACAAGAGAAAGAGAAATAAGCAGAGTTAGCAATTGTTGAATCTGTCAACAATAGAAATTGAACACTGTAATATCTATATATATACAAATCAGAGATAAACTTGGTGATAAAAAATTCTTTGTTTTATTCTACCTCATAGACTGGTCAATAGTGAAAAGGTAATATTGAAATAACTCATCCGATGTTCCTCATAGTGTGCTATAGTTCTCCTAAATCTAGGTATCATTTTGATAATACATTATCAACGAGAGAATAAAAGATTCAAAACTATTGATCGATCAAGTAAAAAATAACATAGTCAGGCGCTTGTATTTTTTGATGACTTGATGGTGACATTGCTATTCCAAGTAAATATAAATATGACAGTATTTATCGTGAGAACTAACAAGAAATCAAAAGACTGTTGACCATAGAAGATAACAAATCCCATGAAATTTGATGTTGACATTGATGGTGGAGTGGAATCTTAACTCATTGATAGGAAAATGAGAAGCCATGACATCGTGTGAAGCGTCAAAGAACTTGAGTGTTAAATCAATAAAATTGGTGATTCATGAAACGGTCATCCATGAATAGCAGGCAAGCTCGCAAGCAAGCATATGCATAATTGAGAGAGTTAAGGGTGTAAATGAGCGAACTTGAGCGAGCTGACTGCTTGTTCGAGTTCGGATTATTTAAAATTTTGTCTGTTCAAATTCGGCTAATGTTCTAAATAGTTTGAACATTTTTTGTTCATATTTAGCTCATTTAGTTTGAAATGAGCTCATTTGGCTCGAATTAACTCGAATTTCATATAACTAGGAGCCTTAAAAGCTCATATTTATGTGAGATGGCATTTATCCACATTAAGTTACTTCAATTTATTTTCTTTACAGTGTGGGACTAAAACATGATACTATTGAAAATAAATAAATAACAAATTTAAATAAAAAATAATATGTAGGATGTTAGATTCAAACCAACGCCTCTCTGTGGGATAAAAGGCACAAACACTCCCCACATGAGCTGTGGTGTTTTTAAACTATAATTATATATAATATTATTTAATAAATAATATCCATAATTTATTTATTTCAAGCTAAAACAAGTCAAACACTACTAACAAAAAAGATTGCTCATGTTGCTCATTTATAATTTGAGGCTAAAATAATTATTTGTGCTTAAAGCTTAACTTAACAGAACTGCTCAGCGATCAATGAGCTTTTTTGATAGTCTTAGAGAGAGTAAGTGTTGCAATAGAAGGAGCATATGTAAGCAATTCGATAAGAACAAGTACTATGAGGGCAGTGAAAAATGTGCCAAAGAGCAATGCGGGTGCATGAGAGAGTGGATTGAAAGCACCAGAGCAATAGATGATATGTGAAAGAGAGAGAGCAAGGGTGGCAATGGCACATGAGAGCAATGAGGGCAAAACACAGGTGGGAAGCATGTTTGATTATGGGATAGGATTGATGGATAGATTATTTGGGCGTCAGTATGGCGTGTCACTGCAGGATGGAGATGAGTGGGAGGAGCCATGTTGATAGGCAAAAGAAAGCAGGTAGCTAGGCCTGACTTTCATACCATTTTAAAGGAAATTTTTATGTAAAATTTACCTGGGACCCCTTCATTTATAATAGAAGAATAAGTACAACATGCCAAGATATAACAAAATAAATCTACACAACTCACTCAATATAGAGTACATCAAAAATTTTCCCAGACAAACAAGTAACAAAACATTATTCATTTATTTGTTTTTCCTCTGAGAAGATACCTTATCCTGGCAACGTAGCAGCTCCTTTCTTGTAATTCTCATCCGAACAGCTGCATAGAATTTCAAGGCATTTTCCACCACAGGTTACCTCATTTGCCTCACCAAAGCCTTTGCCGGACTTCATTCTAACCTGAAAAGAAAAAAGATTCAACAAATTCAATTTAAATAAAATAATAAATCTGCAAGCTTAATTATAATAAAAAAGAAAATCAGATTCGTTGAAATTAAGTAGACCAATTGACAAGCTGGAAAATAAAAGGTATTAAATTTAGTTAATACTTAAAAGATATCCCATCTTTTAGATAAAGAAAAATGACATTATACTACAAGATCAGCATATAAGAATATGAATGTTACTAGCCAAAATATTTGGAAATCTCCAAATCAGACATGATATGTTGTGGATTCAAATATTGGACAACAAAAACGAAATAACAAACAAAATAAGGAAAGAAAGAAAACATTTTTAAAGATCTTTGGAAAGACTATATAGGATTGAATGTGAATAATCGTACTGGAGAAAACAAAATTGTAGTAACTATTAAAGAACAATCTCTCTTTCCAAGGTACAATTACTCAATCAATACCTCAGAATGATAAAACTAATGACACAAGTTATTAGAAAAAAAACTTAACAGTAAACTAGAATTATAACACAAACAAGTTGTTTACAGCTAAAACAGAAAAAAAAGAAAGGAAAAAAAGCCAAACCTCCTTGGCCACATCCCACTCAACCCAGTGTGCTCATTCGTACATGAACACATAGACAAACACTCATGATCCCACGTCGACCCATGACCCATGTCCCACGACCTGCACGGTTTCCCACTTGGCGAGTTTAGGGCTAGGCCACCTTTAAGAGCCGAGCAACCGACCAATCTATGGGATACACACATTTAGAGAGCACCAAGAGGGAAAGAAGCCAAGAAATTGCGAGAGTGCAAGAGAGAGGAAGAAAGATCGAGCGAGAGACAAATATGCCGCAAGTTTTGTCGAGTAAAGGGGAGCTCGATCGAACAAATCACACAAGATTTCTCATGTGAATAGCCTATCCGAGGGCTAAAGAGGATTTTGGAATTTTTTTTAGAAATTTCAAGGGCTTTTTTAGAAAATAATAATTATTTAAATCTCAAAATTTTGAAATATTTTATCATTTTAAAATTCAAAACCCATGGGCGTTGATCTTAGGTCGAAAAAAGGAAATCTATCTTAGTCTTGGGTCTAGAGTGAGGGAGAATTGGAGAAGAGCGTATCAATTGCTTTCCTGAATATAGTACTTCTAAGCCATTATGTTGTAAAATTTTTACAAGAAAATTTGTAATTAAATATTTTCAAAAAAATCAAAAAATTATTGAATTAACCAAACTATGACCCCTCCTTACCCCTCACATTAAAATAATATGATTTAATAAAAATTGTAAATTGAGGACTTAAACTTAAATCATTAATTCCTTAGTAAATTTAAACATATGGACAAATTCAAAACTATATCACTAAATTATGTAGGGGATTTTGAAATATGCACAAAAATGTAAGAATTTTAACTTATGGGATAAAGATACCCGCATGAATACAATCACGGACAATTATCGATCCTTTAATTAATTAGCCACAACATAAGAGCCTCGGTGCAATATAATCAATCCTAGCAAAATTAAAATTTATCTCAATTATAAAATGAGAGTAAAACACCAAAGTCAGCCTTCAAATGGATGCAAGTCCAACCTGTGTCCACAAGATGGACCCAACTTACTAATAGCGACATTTCAATGAATGTAAGCCCAACTTAAATTAGTAAGGCAAACCCCATTCTCCAACATCGGCATTCCAATGGATGTAAGTCTAGTTATGTCTATAAGCATATTACACTTCAATAATTCATGTAAGCCTAACTTACGTTTGCACAGAGACTTCACTCACACTAAGGTGTTTCAATGAATATAAGCCAATCTTTGTGCAAGGTGGACCCCACTCTCATCTATGGCTTTTCAAAAGTTGTAAACCCCATCTAAATTATTAAATTATCGGGTCACCTTGCTTAAAAAGACAACGTCATAAACCCAATAATTAGACAAACCTATAAATTGAGTTCAACCCAAACAACCCAACAAACACCTATACACATCCATCTTGGTCTATCCAGGATTCTTGAGATGAGGCAACTCATATAGATCTGTCAGTTTCCCAAGGCATTACGGCTAATAGCCCTCTGATGTTAATAAACTAAGAGTAACAATAGTCTCGACAAAATCGTGGGATCTTGATGGAGACTACTTCCGCCTATCCCAAATAGTCATCCATCTGGGACTAACACTTATATCCAACCTTAATCGAGAGTGCTCTCCTCCTAAGATAAGAAGGATAATTAACTATGGATGCTTGCATTCATAGGAAGTATGACCCAAATCTAAATAAACCCTAATATAAATATTAGGAGATATTTGATTGAATAAAAATCAATATGTCTCATGAAGAATAAATTCCAAAAATCATAGGTAATGGAGATCAATTGTTTTTCTTGAGTGATCACAAGTTATAGAAAAATACTTGAGTAAACTATAATTAATGTTACATGCAACAATCAAGTGGAATGAAAAGAGGACTCATGAAAATAGTCCCAAACAGCAGGATAGGTCACTGTTGATTGTGACGAATGTGAAAATGATGATAGTGTCTATGAAAAAAAATTATCTTCAAATTCAAGAAATCATCTTCCAGCAGATTTTCCAATGAGAGTTACTGTCTATTGCTTCATGTTGGCTGTGGTCCGCCAAAATTGAAACTAAAACAACTTTAGCAGTGATTAAGCATTTTTAAAGCATTAGTGATGAAAGAAAATTCCAAATAACTACAGCAGCAAAAAACACGAATTATATTGTAAGCACCGATGTTCTCACACATTAACTTAATTAAAAACGATGAAATAATTTATTAAAATAATAGCAAATGTGACAGTATGTAGTAGGCATGAAAAAGCAGCATTCCATGACACAATGTTAGATTGACAATACCAAAAGAAAAAGTTCCTTGCTTAAGATCAAATAGCATAGGGATTTAGAAGTTACTTTAAACATTGTAATAAGATAGCTGCAGCACTGATAGATATTTATGAAATTTGTTTAATCCACCTTCACATTCTCCTATATGACAACAGTCAATGAATATGAACAAAATAGTTAAGTAATGGTTTAAAGTGTTATCCAATTCAGCTAGCTGTAATTACAGTATGTATCGTTCCATATTGTCACGCTACCAAGAAGCATAGTAGTATGTTTGACGCCACAAAATGATAATAATCTAAGCACATAAATGAACATCATTAAGAAATTAAAGCTTCAGTACAATAAAAGGCCAAAAAAACGAAAATCTTAGTAAAAACAGATAGAAATCAAAAACTTACATGATAAAGAATATGCCTTCAATTATTGCCTACAAAGTTATCATACAGAAAAACTAAGTGCGAGTAGTCAAAAACTCAATTCAATAAATGCAAGACACATTTCAGTAAAGGCGAATCAGTAACCACAACATTAATATATACCGTACACGGTAAAATACATATTCAAAAGAAGCATCACAATATTGTTTTATCATCTGCAGTTGCCTACTTCATTAATATTTATTTATTTTTCAACACGACAAATGTCCTGCATCTCATTCATGCAGACTACATGAAAAGGTTTCTTAAGCCACACCATGTGTTTCATCCTTTAATGAAAACATGTTGTGCTAGTCATAACAGCATCATATGAATTCAAAGAACACAGGCCTTTTAAATATAATTGAAACAAATGAATTTGAGATATCTGAATTGTTTTTTAATGCTCTTGATGGTTATGGATGCAAATTTCACCACTTAGATACTAGGCCTTCAATGTTTAAATATTGTTTGCTTCAAAAGTATTCATATGCAACAAGTCCAAATATTCTCAATGAATATATATATATATATATATATATATATATATATATATATATATTGAGTTATCAGTAGACCAGGATCTAAAATCATATAACCAAGAATTTTTTAAAATAAACGTAAAAACTACAAACATGATTCTGTTAATATTGCTACTACTACGCTAGTATGCTTAAGAGAATGTAGTCACCTGATTAACAAAAATTATAAGAGTTTGCGACAGACATAAAGAGTGCTGAATCTTGCGAAGTGCTTGGGTCATCAATTGTGATTGCATGTCAACAGATTTAGAATCCATCATGCCTACAAGTTCGCATTCAGGAACAAGAGCAGCTACCTAGCATATATTTATAACAAATACACGTTACAAATAGAACATAGATACATTTAAGGCTGTGTTAGAATGCTAGGAATTGAGTGACAGGAAAATGTCCCCGTATGTTTTTCGGATTTCATTTCATTTCCTCAATTTTCTCTCAATGTAAACATATTATAAATAACTAAAAAAAACGCCAAAATCATCTTAGGAAGATATGGTTAATACAAAGTATCATACAAACTCATTTGAATTCACTATAAACATAAAAAGGTCATAACAATGCAAGATGCTCCTACACGTGTGAGAAAGGTGAGAGAATGATGCACTTGCACTTCATAATAAAAGGCAATTTAGCCAATCACTAGGCCCCATCCTACATTCACAATTAATAAGAAAAGCAGCAAAAATAGCAACAATCAAAAAAGAAAATTCCTTAACTATGCCTCATTAACGTTAATATATAGACAGAAGAACATTACAACATTGGATTTTAAATTCTAAAGTAATTTCATTGAAAACTTGTGCAATATTCTACTCAACAACTAGAGACGTTATGGGTGCAAAACGGAAAAACAAAAGTGTACAGTAAAATACATTCAGACCATCCGATTCTCAAAAACGCCAACACTTATCATCAAGCTATATGATGCCTTTGCGCATCTATCATGCCAGCATACTACAGAAAATTCGAAGTGATTTTTAATCTAAACAATTCAAGCACCTTCTAGATCTCTTTAGCAATACTGGATGTATTCTATACACTTTTAACAAATAAATGCTCGTTGTTTTGATGTGCAAAGAGACGTGAGTTTAATAACGTGCTGATAGCTATCTAAAATGTAATGGAGATGACTACAATACATAAAAGTTTCTAACGTTCATAAATTATATATTTTTCTATCCATGGAAATGATTAAAAATTAGGATAACGAAATTTTTTAAAAATTAAATGACTTCAAATTAGTAGAACAAAAATTGGGTATATGATATATAATATTAGTGACTGTGATATTACTAATTGTCATTCAATATTACTAAAAAAAATAAGGAGATACACTAGTATAATAGAATTGTATATCTTAGATCTATTGCACAAAAGAATAAAGATACGGATGAGAGTATAACTTTCAGAATTAAAATTTGATGAGTGAAATGAAAAGGTGCCTTACAAATTGTGTTAAGAAGTAGCCATGGAGACTTGAAGTAGATTTTATAAACTTCAATTAGATCAATAATACTGGGAATCTAAAAACTAGGCAGTGAAAAATTTAATAATATCTAAGTTGGACTTATGAAATAAGAACATTAAATGGATAAGTAGCAAAACTATGAAGGATGAATTAAAAATAGACATAAATATTTTAGGCAGGTACAACAAAAGACTAGAAATATTTTATAGAGATCTGCATGTATGCACTTGGTAGAATCATCTAGCAAATGGAGCAATTTTTATTTTATTTTCTTCTATTTGGTATTTTTATTGCATTTTATAATTTTCAATTACAACTTATTAGAGACATAAATGTGTTGTGATTATGACATGGAGTTGTTTTCTATTTAATTATTTGATTATTGGTTTGGTCTAACATTAATGAGCATTGATTCTCTGTATCTTTATTTTTAGCTTAAATAGGCTTGGTAATGACTTCATGAGACTAGTATGAATTAGAAGGGTGAAAGGTTCAAGCAGTTGTTCCATTTTTATTAATATCAAAATTACCACTGTTGTTTGTGTTTAATTTGTGGCTTGAAGTTCATTATTGTTGTTGTTGTTTTATTATTATTTTGTTATTAAATTGGTAGAGTTATTAATTTTGGTCGAATTGGCAGGACTCAAATTTTGATTGTAGGAAAAAAATATTAATTATTTTATGATTTTATGGTTTGAATTTCTAGCTAGTTTCTTCAGATTTAATCATAAATTGCATTATCGCATTAATTTTAATTCTAGTATGTTATAATCACACCTAAATAAAATGAGTTTTTATATATTTAAAGATATTTGATCTGTGATTTCTAAGTTCTTTTATTTAATCTACATTCATGATATCATCCAAATTGTATTAGAAATCCTAGATTCTTAAGCATCCAGTATCAACACTCCCGTTAAATGAGAAGATAAAATTAGTGTCAAGGAGTTAGGAGGGAATAGATCTAAGACTACATGAATAGAATATGTTCAAAATGATTTGTGAACAATTGAAAATGAGAATTAAAAAAACCAAAAAAAAATGGGTTAGCTTTAATGATAATGAAGATGATGTAGATTACAGTGACGAGCTACATCTGCTCAACTAAATTATGGGGGCATTCAAAACTTCATTTACTTACACTATCCACCACAATAACATCCACAGATCTGCTATTAACAAGAGTGTTTACTATGCTCAATGTATTTTCAGCTGAGTTTGGACGAGCAACAAGAAGATTTTCTGTATTAATACCCATTGCTTCTGCCAGTGAGGGATCTATAAAATTCTCAACAGCTAGATATGCACAGCATCCTGTAAGAGCAGACAATCACATAATTAATAGCGACAAAACCATCAGAGTAAATGTTAAAGGCAATTGCCAGAACCCAACATGGAAGATGCAGTTAATCTAGTAAATTTCAAAGGATATGATAGATGCAGGATTCAAGTGTCTCCCCATAGTTTCAGAAGATTAAGACGGCACAGAGTTATTATGAGTATTCAATGGATTCCTATCTCAAGCATATAGAAATGCAGAAGGCGTCAAGGGTCTAATCATAAAGTTCAATAAAGCAAATATGCAAAAACTTTTGGCATATACTTTTCATTCTCAGCTAAAAATAATTTTCACTGTTCCACTTGATGGATAAGCTAGGCTTTTATTGAGATACCAGAGAAATGTACTATACCAATGAATGGAGTCTATGTCCGTAATCAGAACCACAAAGTTCAAATATCAAATGGTTACATGTAGTCCAGATTCGCATATTTTAACCGTCACTTTGGGTAGAAATCTAGGTAAGTAATTAATGCCAAAGGAAACTTACAACCCCAGAAAAACAAAACTTGATTGATGGATATATCTGGTGAAATCAACTATAATATGTTACAATAAAATCTTCAGGAATAAGTTTGCTGATAAAAATTAAATCAATTAAATAAGCAATATTCGTTAGGAAGCAAGGACAACTTTGCCTTCTTGTGAAGTGTTCACAATTAAATCAGAGGATTGAATGTCTAAGAATATGGTTAGAACCATTTCAATCAAGTATAGGGCAACATTTTTTCCGATTCATCATTGGATTAATGTAAAAGTGTATAGTGTACTGGACCATTTTGTTTCTGAGAAGTATTGTTGTGAATTTATATATGGAATAGTTGATTGGAATCTGTTTTCTGTGCAGGAGACAAGTCTCAATGCCTGGCACCAGAATATTTTTTAAACCATCAAATTCAGCTGTCACAAGGAAAAGAAAAAAAAATAGTCAAAATTTCAAACACTTATCTATACCTAATTCATATTTATAGGATGGGAAACAACAGGAGGCAAGATCAAGTAGTCAAGAATACAAATAAAAAGATAATAAAAGAACATGATTCCATTTAAAATAAATGTGCCAAAAAAACTCTAGTATATATGAAACATTGAAACCTAAAGTCTATGGGACATGGGTTAGTCTAACACTACACTCAACAATGTTTGTCAATGAGAAGTTATCAGATAATCAAAAGAAAATGCAAGATGAAAATCATGACAAGCCACGCACCAAGAGGTGAGACTTGAAACCTTAAAGCATGCTATACATGGGACATGCTAACTGGAAAAATCTACGTGCAAGATCTTCTACATAAGGCAATTTAGTAGTCATAGAATTTGCAGACATGACTTGAACAAGTTGCACTATACTTAAAAAGTAAATTTTATAAAATTATACATAGAAAGTCTATTTTGTCTAGATCCAAGTGTTGAACAACATCCAAATTGTTGATGGCTAATTTTTGCATTGTGAAAAAAAAAGTGTGACAAAATTAAGAATGATAAATTAAGTAATAACTTAATTAGAGGAACAACTGGTGGGACATCTATTGAAGATAAACTACTTAAAAATACACTAAAGTGGTTTGGACATGTATTACTAACAACATAAAAATGCACTAATTTGATGGCTAGATGAAATTAGCATCAGAAGAATAGAAATAAATAAAGAGTAGACTTAAAAATAATAAGAACAAAAGTTATTCAAAATAATTTGAAAAGAATAAATTTAACACACCAAGCAATATTCAACAACAACAACAACCCTTTATCCCACTAAGTCGGATTGGCTACATGAATCCTTCGTCTCCATTGTATCCTATTATGTGTCAAATTCTCATTTAATTCAAGTATAATAAGGTCATTTTTTATACATCTTAATCATGTCTTTATAGGTCTACCTCTACCTTTCTTAACATAAGGCAAATCTAATCTTACTCGTGTCATTGGGATGGACGCTTTATGAAACTATCTGACTCTCTAATCTTATCGCCTGGAGCTACTCCAAGTTTTGAACATACTCATTTCGCATTTTATCTCTAAGAGTAAAGCTACTCATCCACCTGAGCATCCTCATCTCTACAACACTTAACTTAGTCTCATGCTTCTCTTTTATTGGCCAACATTCTGCATCATAAATCATTGCAAGTCTTACCACCATCTTATAAAATTTTCCCTTAAACTTAAGCGGTACTTTTCTATCACACAACAGGCCAGATGCATTCCTCCACTTCAACCATCCAACTTGAATTCTACTAATAACATCTCCATCTATTTCACTATCATTTTAAACAATAGAGCCTAAATATCTAAATCGTTCACTCTTTTTAATGACTTATTCACCTAATATCACAACACTACCATTATAACTTCTATAACTAAAATTACACTCCATATGTTTTAGATCTACTTAAATGAAAACCTTTAGACTCTGAGATTGACCTCCATAATTCAAGTTTCTCATAGACTCCCTCTCTAGTCTTATCAACAAGAAGAATGTCATCAACAAAAAGCATACACCAAGGAACATCTTCCTATAAATTCCTAGTAAGAACATCCATAACTAAAACAAAAAGATAAGGCTTAAAGCTGATCCTTGATGTAATCCAACTGAAATAAAAAAATATTTTTGTCCTCCTTGTGTTTGAACACAAGTACATTCAGTATACATATCCTTAATGACTTAAATATAACTAAAATTAACTCATTTCTTTTCTAGAACTCTCCAAAAAGTATCTCTTGAAATTTTATCATAAACTTTCTCTAAATCAATAAATATCATATGTAGATCCTCCTTATTTTCTCTATACTTCTCCATCAAACCTCTTAATAAATGTATAGCATCCATAGTAGATCTACCTGGCATGAAACCAAACTGATTGTGAGAAACTTTTGTATCACATCGAACCTATGCTCAATTACTCTCTCCCATAAATTTAATGTATGACACATTAACTTAATTCCTTTATAATTTGCACACTCTTGTGCATCACCTTTATTCTTAAATATAGAAACCAACAAACTCTTTCTCCACTCATCTTGCATATTTTTAGTCTTTAAAATAACATTAAAAAAATTTGTAAGCCAAGAAATTCCTTGATCTCCTAAACATTTTCACACTTTTATTGGAATATCGGTGGTCTCTTGTCTTTTCACATTTCATTTAAAGCTTCTCTTATTTACTAAAACGCGATAAAAATAAAATTCTCTAATTTTGTTTAGGGTATTAAGGTTGCTAAAATTAATATTTTCATTGAAAAGTTTATCAAAATACCTCATCCACCTATTTTCAATATCCTTTTCTAAGAAAAGCACTTTATGATTAACAATGTTGATGCTTTTGATTAAGCAATATTCAACAAGAACAAAGAAAATTCATTAAGCAAGACTCAAAATAGTTGGGACAAGGTTAACAATGACCATGCTTTTGATGATGAAGATGTACTTGTTTTAACACATCTTACTTGGTAAAGCAACCTCTAAGTTTACTTATACTCCAATTCCAAATTCAAGAACACAATATTTTCATGGGGGATTTACATACATACCACATAATTCTTACGTATTTACATATCAACACCTAAACTTCAATATTTACATATATAACACCCTAATCTTCAATATCAAATCAAAAATACCACTTTATTCACCTTTTAAAAGTGAAATTCACCTTTTAAGCATAGAAAAGTGTTAGATACATAAATATCTAACTTTAGGTGTTAGATATGTAAATATATAAAAATGTATGTATGTAAATCTCCCTATTTTCATAATGCAGCATATAAAAAATTGCCAGCATTTAATGCTCCGTGGTTTCAAGTTAAATAAAAGAATAAAAGAAAAAGTAAGAAACCTCCAAGCTTCTGTGCCTCCTTCACAATATGAAGTGCAAGTGTTGTTTTTCCACATGCCTCTTTTCCATAAATTTCAACCATCCTTCCCTGCACTACATAATATTACAAAATTAATTTAATAGGACATTTGATATAAAACTCACAAATAAATTGGAAGATAAGCACCTATCACAAAGGTAAAGAAGCAGCAACTCCACTCCAAAAGTAAACGGCAATCTTGGAGTTTATTCGGGATTAGAAAACATCTAATTAATTTCCGAGCTAGCTCCGAAATATTTGTAGAAAAAAAAAAGAAAATAAAAAGCGAGAAAATGTATATAGGCCAAAAAGTAGAGATTGTAACTAGCAAATAATTTTGTCATAATATAGCAAAAGCAAACCCAAAGGATCTGTTTTTTTCTGGAAATTGACTTCAATACTGCTTTTGGTTTTAAATAGAAAAAAGATAGGTCAACCTAGTCTCAAATCCAATACTGGACAGTCTTATCCCAAAAAAAAAGTTTTCTCAAAGCTTCTGTGGTTAGAAACTCCCTCTCTGCATAAATACAAATGACGGGGGTAATTTTTCAAGCAAAACTTACTTTATTACGATACAATATAGGTATATAGATATAGATTTCTCACTTTATTGATGATTGCTTTCCCTCTATGGCTTTGTTATTCATGTGTGTGTGTGTGTGTGTGTGTGTGTGTGTGAGGAAAGGTTTGATGTTGGAGTTAGATTACTATCAAGTTTTCAAGATGAAATTCAGTGAAAAAAAGGAAATCTTTCAATTCCTTGCAAGACTTGATGCAAAGTTTGACCAATGCCAAGTTCAAAACCTTGAAAAGAAATTTTAACCTTCGATCAAGCCTTCTCCCTGGCAAGGACTCAGGTAAAAGAATAGTCACATTGAAAACACTAGTTTCAAAAGGATCAGCAAAGGTAACCATAAACAAGAAAACTGAAGAAGGACGAGTTATCTTAGAAGCTATTAAAATGAAGGGCAAAACTCCATAAATATGATCGATTGTCTAACTACTATAAAAAAAAAGAGCATACCAAAAAAAAACTGTTGGAAACTCTATAAAAAAAAATTCAAGGTTGTGCTGAAAGATACAAGAAAAATCAGTCAAAGGGATAGGCTCGTGCATAGAATCAACAAGATTCAACGCAAAAGAAATTAAAGACTTAAAAAATTTCTTAACTTATAAAAAGCTTTTAATAAGTGACTCCAGCTCAAAATGATAAAACTTCTAACTTATATTTTTCTTGGCGTCTCAAATAAGCATATCTTTAACAACGGTCGTGTACTCAAGTGCTATAGACAAATTGACAAATTATGATTATTCCTTCTAATGCTTACTAACTATATCCAGATGATAAAAATAAAAAAATAAAAAATTCAGAGTTGTTCATAGTTCACAAACCATGGCTATAGATCAAGGGGCAATAACCATTGTCTCTTCAATGACATTTAGAAATGTATTAAATGTTTACAATCTTAATGTAAAATCTAGTATCCATTCATAAAATAACTAAAGATAAAAAATATCATGTGATTTTCTTTGTTAATCTTTGCGCTTTCTAGACAAAACTATGACAAAGACAAGTGGGCAACTTAGAATAAGAGGTGTGATATGGGTCTAATTCGGGTTAACGGTTCAATTAGAGTGGAATGAACCCGGTTGAGGATGATCAGGGTTTGTTGTTTGTCTCACGAGCCGTCGGATCGTGTATTCCTCTAACCGTTGGATCTAGAACTTGGAATTACCTGATTAACCTTGCTTGGGTGCCGTTTGATTCCTTCAGCCGATAGTGGATTCCACGCGTCGATTCACCGTGAACTGGATGGGATCGTTTGGATAACTACTCCCTGGAATTGAATTGAGCCGTTGATAGCTATTGCGGTGGTTGAGTTCTGGCCGTCGGATGAAGCTTCCTTGATACGTTTGCTTTAACCCTTTCTTTTTTGTTTTCTCTTCAGTCGTCGAATCCTCAGAGAAAGAGAAGCGGTTGGAGGAGAAACCCTAGGGTTTCTTAGAGGGAAGAGTGGTTTAGGTGAGAAAACCAGAGAAGACTCAAGAGGAGAAGATGAAGAACAAAAGGAAGAAAGTTTGCTTTCATAAATATATTTATATGCCCTCTGTTTGTCTTTCTCTCCTATTTATACTATTACATCCTCGATCTACTTAGTTCTAATATTTCTTTACAAGATCTATCTTCTTACGTTATTATAACTTTCTGTTTATTTCTGTTAGGGTGGAACGTTCTTGCAGTTTCTCTTAACTGTCTTTTATCTCTGATGGCATTTCTTGAATCTTGGTCTTTGAATCAGTTAGTTGATCCTCAAAAAAAGCTCTGGAATGCTTTGCTCTGGTTGCTTTACTCTTGTTGTTGTTATTAATGTATAGTTATGGTTACATGTATTGTGTTATGATCTCTGCTCATCTTTGATTTACGATGTGTATTATTTCTCGGTAGTTGTATTACATTTGGATTTCTCTTGGTTGTAGTCAGTAATACCCTTCTTGTATTCTAGCCCTTCTGTTTGTAATTTATGGATGATTGCATCCAATCTTTATTCTTCTAATTCATTTTATCAGTAGAATGGCCTATCGATTCTTATTTTATCCTTTATATTATTGAATGAAGTCTTTCATCCAATATGGAGTTTTCATACATACATTTGTCTTTTGGATAATATGGGATCATATCAAGGTGGGTAAAGACAAGGATGATAAAAACACTCCATTAACCCTTTCTTTCATGTATGTCAAACAAAATAATATGATACTTCCAATCATCATCATTATTTAGAAATCTGTCAGTTATAAACTTTCAAAAAAGGAATCCTACATTATTAAAGAATATTAATGTTGAATATTTTCATTGTGAAACTTATAAATTTGCAAAAACACCATAAGAATAATATTCCTTGGAGTAATTCAAAATCATCAACTCCCTTTGCTTTAATCCACCCCAATATTTGAAAACCATTAAAAATTCCAAAATTTCAAGGGTACAACATTCATTAGTAATTTCACTTAAACGACATGGACACACCACAAACAAAATCTTCATGTAAGTCATAACCATCCAACTTTTGCTATCATGATTAAAAATGAATTTGAGGGCAACATTAATGGGATTAAAATATAAAATCCTATAGACTATTTCAATCAAACCTTGTCACCACTCTTGAAAGAAGGTATTATTCACCATATTTCATGTTTCAATTCCCCACAATAAAATGATGTGGCTAAAAGAAAAATAGACATCATCTCTAAGTAAGGCTTAAAAGTAAATCGAAACTAAAGCGTTTTGGCTTAGAAAGGTGAGGTGCAACCCTTGAGGTAGATCAATGTGCAAACCTCACAAAAATTAAGAGCAATTCATGAACATGGCATAAATTATTGCCTTCATCATCATAAAGCACAAAATCACATAACAAAAGAAAGAAAATCTCAATCTTAATTGTTAAAGTTAAAAGTTTAAAACAAATTTAAGGTAAACACTCACTTAAATTTAAATACATCATAAAAAACAAGACCCACATTGGCCTCTTCGTTGCACTCTCCTTGCATCAACTCTAGCGCAATATTCCAAATTGAATCATTTCTTCTAACATCACCACCAACTTCAATAAAAAATAAAAATGACAAAATAATTAAGAAAAGAAACATTAAAGAGAAATTCAACAAAATTTAATAAAAAATAATGAACTTAATTTGAAGGGTTTAATAATTCTAAAAACAATTGCACCAATTAATGAAGCCTACTATCACAACAATTTAAATTTTTAAAATAACAAAACTAATAAGAATCTTTTAATTTTGCATTGCCACTTAATATTGACCTAGACAAACTCAAAATATTAAAAGTACAATTACTAGCAATTCAATTTAATTCAATGGCAGACAACACAAAAATGACGCAAGGATTATTCAAAAAATTATCACTTTACTTATTAATCATTTGCAACATCCCGATAACATGTATCTTTATATTCTATTTGATAAAACTCAATGGTGTTTATGAGAAGTTTAAAAGACACAAAATTAGAAGGATAAGGATTTAGTGTAAAAATATAAATCAACATAATTGAAAATATCAAATAAAATCATTTTTAATCTTCATCAATCGCATTCCAACTAATATCATAAAAAAATTGAACAAAGAGACCCCTGATCGCACCTCTTCCCAACATCAATATCAAATCCTATATCTTGCACCCAACTTGAAGAGAACCTCTCAATCTCACACAAGTGGGAGACTCCCGATCAGCATGATCCACCTCCCCTCTCTCTCTCAATCACATAAAGAAGGCTTCTAAAACCTAATATTCAAATGAGTGTTGTATTGCTAGATATATTAGATGTATAACCATAATATAGTATAATATAAATATATATTAAATTATAATAAAATATAATTACTTTTTATATAACCTCATTAAGAAGTTGCCCCAAACACCTTGAGACATAAAGCCTCGCCATAAGCCTCAGCTAAAATCATAAGGTATCTGATGGCGGAAGTGTAAGCACTAAAGGGTTTCTTTGCACCTCAACTCGAGGCATGTTTTAAGGTGTACATCTCTAACCCTTTTAAATAATGCCTTAAAAGTAACTCAAGCCCTACATTTTAACAATCAAGTTCCAAAGAATATTAAGAAGACGCCATTTTACTTCCACATAATTGATAAAATATCATCTAGTGTTGTTCATTTAAAATGCATATAAATTATCTCACCGGTTTTCCCAAAGAATATTATCTTCACACATTCTCTTCAAAAATATTTATTTGCATTTGACATGTCCATATTCATGAACAAAAATAAAGTAAACTTAATCCAAGAGTACTTAATTATGTCTCCTTAGAAAAATTATACCAATTATAAAGGATATTGATGTTATCACCCGCCTTCAAAGAAATTCATTATATCAAAAGATGTTACATTCGCTAAAAATTAATCTTTTTCTAATTAGACTTATCTTCAACAAGAAAATACTCATAAGAGATATAAGTTTGCTAAATTTGATGTATTCTTCTTAAAAACATTAGAAAATCTAGTTACCAATCCTCAAAATCAACAAAATCTAATCATGCAACACCTCACGAGGAGACGATAATCAATTCAAATTCTTTTGATCAAAAGATGTCACATTTGCTAAAAATTATCATTGTCTAGTTATACTTATCTTTAACAAGATAATACTCATAAGAAATATAATGTCACTAAATTTGATGCCTTCTTCTTCAAAACATTGAACTTCCAGTTACCAATCCTCAAAATCAACAACAATCTAATTATACAATACCTCACGATAATCAATTCAAATTTGTGGCATTCTCAAAACTCTAGAAGCAAGTTTGTTCAAGAAAACTCTCCTACTATTTAGTCATTGCAAGTCTATCCAAGCTCCATTGAAGGCTCAAATCTCTAAACTTGTACTAGATTCATCTCCACTTCTCCAATGGTTTTTTCTTCTCCTAACAATGGAGATCATGATCAAACCAATATTATTATGAAAGGTGCAACAAAATGGATCATACAGCCGATAAAAACTAATTCATACAGCCTATAAAATGGATCATATAGCCTAATTGTGATAGGTGATGACAAAAAATCACTCAAAAAAATAATTCATGACAATATTTGATATCAAAGAACTTTGCAAGAAAAATAAAACACCTATACTTCCATAAAAGTTGCTCAATGTGAATAAGAATATGTATCTCTCAACATAAATATATCATAAACTTATTGAAAGAAATAAATATGACAAAATATAAGTCACATGAAAATATAATGGACTTAGGTTAGAAACTATACAATTATTAAAAAAAGGGCCAAGTTAGACAAGGGACAATATCAAAGACTAGTTGAAAAATTTATCTATCACACGCTCATCCAAATATAGCATTTGTTGTAGGTCTAATAAGTTAATTTATGGGCAAGGATAAGAAATCTCACTTTTTAAATTGCTTATAAAATCCCAAGGTATTTAAAGTCAACCCCTTAAAAGAAATTCTTAAAGCATGAAACTCTAACACTAGATTTATGGGCAAGGATAAGAAATCTCACTTTTTAAATTGCTTATAAAATCCCAAGGTATTTAAAGTCAACCCCTTAAAAGAAATTCTTAAAGCATGAAACTCTAACACTAGAAAGTTAGATGTTAATTAAGTGAGATCGCTTTTGAAAAGATCAACATTAGTCAATTGTACTTACAGGAGGTAACCAATTGTCTAAAGTTTGAGTGTTGAATTTGAATTCAAGGCAATGGCAAAAGAAATTTTTGAACTCTACAGTTAAAAAATATTTTACAAATTTTAAAGATTAAATGAGAAGAACCTATAAAACTATATGAAGACAAACAAATCTACTATTAGTATTATCCATAATTTGATATACTACAATTGAACAAAACATATAGAAATTGATAGGCATTTTATAAAATAAATACTCAAGTTAGCTAATTTCACCCCTTACATTCCTATTAGTAGCCAACTTGCCGATATATTCACCAACAAGGGACTTTCTACTCCCACATTCAAAAATATTTTTAACATGTTGAGAATGGTAAACACCTACCAACAGGCTTGCGGGGGAGTGTTGATCAACAAGGTGCAACTGACAAACAACTTGGTTCTATGAAAAATAAAAAAGAATTTGAAGACTATAGAAAACCAATTGGAGGCTACTATAGTGTCATTTCTAGTGATTTCCATAATGAATTGATCTATCATAACTAAAATTTATTATAGAAAGTAATTTATCATTCATAAAATTGTATAGAGATCTAGAATGTACTAATCAATGCTGTGTATATTAATGCATCCATTGTATGATACAAAATATTAAGTTTGAATAGAGATTTCCTAAATGCATGTTATGGAGATCATCAAGAAATATTTCACCACACTGCTAAAATAAAGTCTCTTATTCATTTTACACCACAATATTAAAAAAACTCACCACAGCATCTTGGAGAATTTTACATTGCATTTTAATTTATAAAGCTGCCAAGCTTCTTTACTTTTTAAATAGAATTCCCAATGATTTTAACAAGTTTATATCAGGTTTATCACCTCAAAACTTCTGAAAGATTTAAGTATGCAAACAAAATAAGACATTGGTCCTTTATTAGTTTAATAGTTCACTTCTTGCAATTTATTTCAAAAGTTTCCACGAACAAATCTTAGGAAAATGCTCATAACTAATGGATTTACCTAGAATTACTTCACTGCAAATCAAATGCTTTGACTGCATCAAAAAATAATGGCAGCCATGTTAACAACTCTTCACGGTTGAACAACAATTCAGTAATATTAAAGTTAAAAGTATGATTAAAATGATTGTCTTTGAAATTTAGAGATTAAATCTAAGGCATTAAACATTGAGGAAAAATAAAGCATGACATTTCACCATCTTCATCAAACAAATAGCACCACATAATCACCTTTGGAAGTCCTCCAATTCCAAGAGCCTGATCAAGCTTCAATGAGCCTGTAGAAATCACAGGCGCCCATCGTTTGCAGAAAAAACGATGCAAGGATAAATTAGAATCTCTATCAAAATCAACAACAAGCTGAGATAGGGCAAGATGAAGAGTAGCATTCTTCTCCTTCACTTTTCCATCATCTCGTTGTTGATCTCTCTCATATTCCAAAAAACTATCCACTGCAATTAAGAGTTCACATATAGGGCATAAGTACATAGGCTTAGTTGTTAAATATATATATATATATAAGGGGTGTTATCAGTTCTAGGTCAAAAAAATCTAACACTATTAAGTATCATATATATGACACCAATTAGAGCAAACTAAGTTATAGCATCTCACCCTCACAAGATCTTATTACTGAAAGCAATATTACTTTAGGATGGTTGTACAATTTAAAACATCAAGAATGATCTTGCATTCATACCAGTACAGAAAAATATGTAATTAAGAAGGTTCAAGTAGTTCACAGAGAGATGGAGATTCATGAAGTTTTTAACAAGTCAAAGATATGCTGTTAACCATTAGGAATGTGCATCAACGTGAAAATTTTGAAGAAACATTTCAGACATTTAACTTATCTTCCGTCGTATTTATGAGAAAATACATGATGCTGAGTTGTGTAAATTCATGAACATGAGCCAATTATAGAAAATGAGATTGAAAAATAAAAAATAAAATAAAACTTGATAGTTATATCCACTTTACTGCAGCTAATCATTTTGAAGCAATGAAGCAAATTGTAAAGAATATTTGTTGCACATCATATAACGTCACAAATTAATCATGAGTAGTGGTAGTTCACATAACAATAAGGACTGGTAAATTATCTATTAATTGTTTCAAATACAAAATAAATTTGGAAGATTTACATACATACCACAAATCTTATGTATTTACATATCTAACACCTAAAATTGGATATTTATTTATCTAGTACTTTCCTATGCTTTAAAAAGTACATTTCACTTTTAAAAAGTGAGTGAAGGTGATACTTTTGATGTGATATTGAAGATTGGGGTGTTATATATATAAAATTGAAGTTTAGGTGTTAGATATGTAAATATAAGAATTGTGTGTATGTAAATCCCCAATAAATTTATGAAGAGAAATATGCCTCATTTGAAAAAAAATATTTTTTTTTTATATTTGTGGGATTAAGGCTTGTTGTTGTTGTTGTTGTTGTATGGTGGGTTTCAATTAGTCTTGTTGTTAAAAGCCTTCACAGTTATCGAAGATCTTGGGTTTGAATCCCACCTATATTATAAGCAAAAAAAAACTTTTTTTTATTTTCAGTTTAAAATTGAATGGCATGAAAAATTTTAAATGACATTTAAAAATTCATAGCATTTTGGAAGTCATCGGAAATCCAAATCACCTTGATGTTGAAAATCCAAGATAAGATAGTAAGCGTTATCATCATTAAATCTAGGAACAAAATGTAGCAGTCCTTCAAAAAACCCCTCTACAACAATGGTTAATGGCCACACATGTACCATAAGAACTAAGAATGAAAAGGCCACTGCTGTAAAATATAACCACAAATGGCAATATATGCAAAGAGTTCCAAAGATTCCGAGTCACTTTACCTACTGACGATGATGACAGAAAACGTCCGTTTATCAGAAACGAGAATGCACATTCCGTCTCAGTATGCTATAGAACCAAGAAATATCAGAAAAATATATATCAGTGTGCATAGTGGAAAACAAAACATGTCAAAATGGAGAAATTTTTTTTAAAATCTGGGCTTGGAAAACATGAAATAATAAAGTAAGAAAAGCTAGAAAAAAATACACATATATTGTCACTGTAAAACAAGGAAAGGGAACACACAAATGCATCACTCAAGTTCAATCTCTAGCCAAAGATTGCAAAGCAACTACTGGAACAAGACGCGAGAAATAACAAAACAAATCAATCGGATGCAGCACAGAAAATCATAACAAATAATGGAAGATTCGAGCACCTGCACGATGGAACAAAGGGAAGTAAGATCCGATTTCTTCAAGGTGGAACCCTTGAGAAAAGCTGCCCGTAGAAGATGAGAAGATACACGACAGAACGGCGTTACGACTCTCATTCTACCTACGGACCTGGTTAGGGTTTTGCAGCACTTCAAGTTTTCCGGCGCGAAGGCAAACGCCGAGTGAGAAGACGAAGTGAGCAACTGTCGATCAATACTGATGGCTACTCAAATATGGTCTACATTTTCCAAAAAAATGCCTCGAAACTTTTCTTCGACAAGCCCATTACATTGGGCCGTCATATTGATTTTATTGTTTGTGCAAACATTTTTTTTTAAATTATAGGAAATAAATCATAAAGTACACAATTTTATGTTTTCTTGAGAAAAACCTTTTCTTCTCTAATTAATAGGGGTGTGCATTATTTACTTTTAACCAAAAAAATCAAATTGAACTAAAATTTTTAAGTAATTTGGTTCGATTTTAAACTTAATAATTTGGATTTTGATTTTAATTAATGGGAACTTTGGTTTTTGGTTTTTGGATAGATTTATTAAATAAAATTTTGGATGGAATCAAATAAATCAAAGTAATTATATGTAATACGTTATTATTAATTTATGTATAATAGGCTTATCTATTATACACTTGTTTTTATTTATTTTTGAATATTTGGTAGGTATTTTTTTGGAGGATCATTATCTAATTTTCCAAAATATTTTGGTCTCATAATATGGTAATATAGTGTCATCAACTTTTTAAGTTCAAACATCGTCCAGGTAAATAAAAATTAGTTTTAAATATTTTTTAGTGCATAAAGTAGTTAATTGCATTTATTTATTATATTTATATTATTTTTCTTATTGCTTGTTCATTATACAATAAAAAATTATGCAAATAATTTTTAAATGTAGCCAACTTCGATTTATCTAAATTCTAACCAAAATAACTGAACCAAATTATTATTTGGTTTGTTTGATTTTGTATTTTATTTGATCGATCTGGTTCAATATTTTTAAGAATTCAAAACTAATCAGTTTTAAAATTTTATCATCCAATCCATTCAAATCAACCAAAGCACACCCCTACTAATTAATGTCATGAAACCTTTCACAATTTAAAAATAAATAAATAAATAAATTGATTTGATTATATACATATAAAAATTTAAATTTAAATTCATTAAAATAAACTTTAATAAAAAAAATACAAATTGAATCTCGATAAATTATACATCACTTTTATATATGATAGAGGCAGACTAACATCCCATACTATCTAGACCCTCTTATCCATACATATGATAACAAGACTGATATGGATCTTTTTTACGTAATTTGATCGTCTGATGATTGAGAGATTATTTACATTTGAGATAATCTTTACCTGTTTAGGCTTAATTCCCGATTTTGGGCTTCACCCACTAGACTTGAATCGGTTTCCTGAGTTAACTCACCCTTGATTCAACAATTTGAGTCTAAAGAGGCGAGTAATTTTGTGCCTTTCGTAGGATCTCGCCTTTATCTCTAGTTGGATGGGATCACGTGGATTGAGTTATTTTGGAGTGAATTAGATGGCGTTGGATTGCCTTGATTTGATCGCCGCGGATTTGTTTTTGATCGGTGGTTCTCGGTCTTCTGAGCGTTAGTGGATCCGCGTGTTGCATTGGCAGCGGCTTGATCCCGGAATTGAATCTGAGCCGTGGATGTTTTCTGCGGTGGCTGTATCTGGACCGTGGAATGAAATTTGGATTGATACTAACCTTATTTCTCTTTTTTGAATGTTGTTGTTTTCATTTGTTGACGAAGAACTCGAAGAAGGAAGATGGCGGGATGGAAGCGGAGGCTGCTTGTTTCTCCGGTGGCTTCGATGGTTTGTGAGGGAAGAGGAATCGGCGGGAAAGAGAAGAAAAGGGAAAGGGGAAAGACCGAGAGCTAAGTTCTTTCAGAAAATTCTTGACCTCTATTTGGCTTTGGATCCCTATTTATACTTTCTCTTTCCTTTCTTATGCTTGATCTAAGCTATCTATGCTCCTAACTACTTTCTCTACTAACAGATTAGATTTGCTCGCTTTACTTAGTGGTTTGTTTCGCCTTTATGGAATATCACGAAAATGTAGCTTCTTGATTCTTGAGTCTGATGGATTAGTTGTTTTACTTCCTTCGTAACTATGTTATCCGTTATTTCAACTCTGCTTCTTAGTTGTTTTGATCATTGCAGCAGTTTTCCGATGGAACTATAGTTACGCTGCCCCATTTGTGGTGATGTTTTGGTCAGATTTCGTCGTTATATTGTGTACTTAAGGTTTCGTAATAATCAGATTCGCTTTATGCTCGATTTGTAATATCTGCTATATCATCGGCTCAGATGTTGAGTTTCAATCATTCCTCCTGCCTTTGGTTATCTTTCCCGCATGTAACTGCTATCCGTGTAATTCTTATTGTTGTATGTTCCACATTGGCAATTATATGATTTGGGATCATATCATTACTCCCCTCCTCACACTGACCTTGTCCTCAAGGTCAAAAATTGAAAATTTGCTTTTTCTGTTTCTTGAATCTATTTCTCAGAATCTTATATTGATACTTTCCCTCCCACTGATTATGAAAGTAGCAATTTGTGTGGCTGTTGGAAGTAGTATTCTTTTGTGGCCCTTTATTTGATATTGGAGAGCTTGTTTTTTTCTGAAGTTTATGTCCGTCAATGCCAATTGGGTCCGTTTGGTTGAGATTTGAGTTGATTCTGCTCGATTCCACCGGTTCTTTATGGAATTGGCTATATCCGACTTATATATCTAGGCTAATTCTATGGTCGAATTTATAAACTATTTATACTATTCTATACTTAGATAATTATCTGTCCTGTCTTAACCTGGATTGAATGGTTGATACATGAAGTTTGTTGCTACTGTTTCTTCTTGCACCCATTGGTCGCCGATTATCATGTGGTACATCATGTTGTCATCATCGATACCACTAATGCCAATAACTTGACTTACATATATGCTCTTTATGGTCCTTCTCCTCACAATTGAAACATAATCCATCGCCTTCTCTTTCATCTAATTGTGTGGTGTTAGCCTCAATTGCTAAGGGTCTGTTGATTTGCATTTGGATTAGTGGTGGGTGTTTGTTGTGATGTTGCTTTAATGCTGAGGGTCGATCTTGTAGTTGGCATTGTTACATCATCACCGATTCAAGCATATGGTCTGTTTGGGTGTAATGTGAGTTTGATTCTCTCAATAAAGATGGGCCAAATCTCAATAACTTGTTCTTTAAATTGTGGCCAAGAATGCAATTGTTTATTTACTTGCATCCATCGATACCACCAAAGCAGTCCATCCATGTATATTGAGGCTATTAAAAATTTCTGATCATCTGAGGAGTTATAATATTGAAAAAAATTGCTCGCTTTCAAGAGCCATCCTAGGTCTTCTCCCTTAAA
Organism: Cymbidium sinense; assembly: GCA_021442155.1. NCBI lineage: Eukaryota > Viridiplantae > Streptophyta > Magnoliopsida > Asparagales > Orchidaceae > Cymbidium > Cymbidium sinense. Next base: position 104,304,181 of record CM038225.1, read on the forward strand.
TCGGGCATATCTATTTTAAGAGGCATTGATATGGTGTGTGTGGTATGTTTGAGAATAGATTCATCAAGGGATGAATCACATACCGCTTTGAGGTTGTTTTTCTATTCTCGTTTATTGATGTCAATCTCTTGCTATTTCATTCAATGCCATAGTGATTGAGGTCATTTGTTGTTCATTGTTGTTCAACTGAACACATTCATCTAGGGGTTTTGATGTGTACCTTGTTTTCTCGCCATTGAAGGATGTAGATGTGAGTTTTGGGAATCAACGAGACCAATGATAATTATCTTTTCTCGTTTTTTGATCCGATAATGAGGATTGAGAGATTATTTCGCTCGAGATAATGCCGGTCACAGGCTTAATTCCGTTTCACCCACTAGACTTGAATCGGTTTCCCGAAGTTAACCCTTGATTCAACCCGGCCGAGTCTAAAGAGGCGAGTAATTGCGGTGCCTTCTCGTCCAGTAGGATCTCGCTTTATCTCGCCGCTGGATGGGATCACGTGGATTGAGTTCTTTTGAGTGAATTCGCGATTGCCGATTTGATCCGCCTTGGATTTGTTTCTTGATCAGGTGGTTCTCAGTCTTTACAGGCGTTAGTGGATCACGCTGGAGATTGGCCGCTTGATCCCGAATTGAATCTCGAGCCGTGGATGTTTTCTGCAGATCCGACCGTGGAATGAAATTTGATTGATACTAACCTTATTTCTCTTTTGAATGATATGTTTCGCCTGCTCGAGTAAAAAGAACTCCAGAGGAAGATGGCGGCGGATGGAGGCGAGAGAAGTCCGCTCTCCTGGTTTCATGGTTTCCTGAGGGAACCCAGAGAATCTGCAGAAGAAGAGAAGGGAAAGGGGAAAGACCGAGAGCTAAGTTCTTTCAGAAAATTCTTGATTACCTGCTTTGGCTTTGGATCCCTATTTATACTTTCTGCTTTTCCTTTCTTATGCTTGGATCTAAGCTATCTATGCTCTACTACTACCAACAGATTGCTAGATTTGCTCGCTTTACTTAGTGGTTTGTCTTTATGGAATATCAGTTGGTTGAAATGTCGAGCTTCTTGATTCTTGAGTCTTGATGGATTAGGTTGTTTTACTTCCTCTCTCAGAACTATGTTATCTGGTTATTTCAACTCTTGCTTCTTAGTTGTTTTGATCATTGCGCAGCTTTTGGATGGAACTATAGTTGGCGCTGTCCATTGGTGATGCTTTGGCCGTATTTCAATGTTGTTATTATTGTGTACTTAAGGTTTCGTAATCAGTATTCGCTTTATGCTCGATTTGTAATATCTGCTATATCATCTCGTATGTTGAGTTTCAATCATTCCTCTGCCTTTGGTTATCTTTCCCGCATTAATCGTTATCCGTAATTCTTATTGTTGTATGTTCCACATTGGCAATTATATGATTTGGGATCATATCAAAACTAATCAGTTTTAAAATTTTATCATCCAATCCATTCAAATCAACCAAAGCACACCCCTACTAATTAATGTCATGAAACCTTTCACAATTTAAAAAATAAATAAATAAATAAATTGATTTGATTATATACATATAAAAATTTAAATTTAAATTCATTAAAATAAACTTTAATAAAAAAAATACGCTGCAAATTGAATCTCGATAAATTATACATCACTTTTATATATGATAGCAAGAGACAAACTAACATCCCATACTATCTAGACCCTCTTATCCATACATATGATAACAAGACATTAATCTCATATTTCCTCCACCTTTTTCACCTTTTATTCCATCTCCTTTGCTTTATAACCCTCATCCTCAACCTCAACTATATAAACGATCACATAAAAATTAAGGCCACCTCGCTCTCCTCCCTTCACTTTTACTATTTTCTTATAAAAGTATGAATAAGATTGCTTAAAGAATTTAATTTTAGTTCAAACCTTATTTACTTAGAGCCCGTTTGGTTGGCTAAAAAGAAATGCAGTGTAAAAGGAATACAGTATAAAAGATTACTTTACAGTTATTTTGTTGAGAGTTTTATGAATTCATGACTTTATTTATTTATTTTTTTTGGTTAAAAAAATATAATGTAAAGTATTTTGAAGATTTTGACTATGGTGTGATTTGGCGTGAGTGGCAATGATACGCAAAGATTTTACATTAACCTATTTGACCAAATACACCAAAAATGAACTATGTAATGTATTTGAAATACATTACATTACTTTAGAAATTTATTTTATTTTAAACCAAACACCAAAAAAGTTAAAATCCCTGCATTTACTTTACTTTACACTCCAAATTCTTCCAACCAAACATCCCCTTAGTTTAAAATTAACATATTCACTCCCGACTTCTATATAATGACAAAACTATTCTGCAATATACTATATCTCTATTTTCCCCTTCACTTCTCTCTTAAATGACATTCTACCTTCTAATCACTTAAACGAAGCTTCCCTATCTTTAACTAATCTAAGAATCTTAATAAAAATCACAAGGTGTTTATTATACTTTAAAATAGCTTTATTTATAAACAAATACAAGCCAAACTTTAAAACACTTATCTTTTAATGCACATCATTTGAATTATTTAATTTTTTTAATTTCCATTCAAGTAGTTATCTAAAAGTTTACTTAAGTTGTTCATCTCATTGAACTCCTTATTAAGTGGGTTTTTTCCATCAAACCTTAGCGAGAGAACTTTAGCTATGTCAAATGTAAAGCCCTTGCATCTAATATTTCATTATTACCAATAATTTCTAGTGATAATTAATGAATTGGGGCCTCAAAAAGCTATAATTTAGAAAATATGAAGAACTGATTGAAGTGGATATTTTTAATATTAACCATATGACCACTAACTTTAAATTTTATGACTTAAGATCTGTAATGTCTCTTTACTGATATGATTAGTGTGTCTGTGTGATAAAATAAGTCAATTTTAAAAATGATTGTATGAGCAAACTAATACAAATCAAAATACATTCAAAGAATAGCTTAATAACGTTCAAACCTTATTCAAACATGACTTAAATTGTATTTGAATCTTATTTCAACCATAATTGAAGCAGGTAAAATCACATTAGGGCTTCGTTTTGGAGGGCTTTTTTAGTGCTTTTTGTGTTTGAAAACGTGAATTTTTAATTTTGATACCCATTTGAATAGTGTGCTTTTTGAAACTGCTTTTTAGCTCCATATCACTGAAAGCTCCGTTTTAGTCCCTTTTCAAAAAGCAAAAGACAAACCCCTTTTCAGGAAATACTTTTAAAGCAGCTTTTCAGAAATCCAAAAAACTTAGCCAAACGAAGCCTAGAACTATGTTAAATTATATTTGAATCTTGTCCAAACTTTGTTCGAATCATATTTAAATATTGATTGGATTTTATTTGAATTTCAAATGATCTTCAAATCATATTTAAAGCATATTTGAACTTTGATTAAGAATTCTTCGAATATGCATCAAATATGATTAGAATAAGATTATATGATGGCTATAATCTTTGTGAGCTTAATTTTTTTTAATTTCAATCACATTTTTAAATGTATATAATTAAAAGTGTAGCATCACTAATCTTAAACAATTAGTTGGAGATGAGGACTAAAACTTTATCTTATAACTTTTCTATGACTATCACTAGAAATAGAAAATGAGCTAAGAAGAGAATTAAGCTAACTATTGTTTGACCAATTTTAAGCACAATAATATATTTATATTTTTGTTAAAAATAAAATAAAATATTCAATCGAATAAAGCTCAAATAAATAATGTCAAATAAAGATAAATTTGAACCATTAAATATATTCGATTAAATGGCTTACTTCCCTAAGGCGAGCATGGGCTTTTACAATGGCCCATTAGCCCGTTCAAACATACCCCTTCCTCTGGCCACAAAATAAGCATTAATTGTAGCTGCAATGTCAGGGGTGTCAAAAATTAATTGACAGATGGACACAAATCTGATTAAAAAAATTCGGCTTTGGACTGATCCAAATAATTTTTAAGTCATATTCGTGTTGAAGAAATTGACATATTTGATATTTCAAGTCGGGTTTAGATTGACTCACTAACTCATAATTAATTCGATTTTGATCTATAAACTCGAATTTGTCTTGAAATTAACCTGCGAACCCAAAAATGATCTGATTTTTACTCACGAATTAATTTGACTCAATTTTGACTTAATTTTGACTTAAAATACATACATAAATAGATCATTCGGGTCATGTCGAATCAATTATGTTAAAGTTTTATCGAGTTCGGGTCAAAATCGAACCTAATCCGTCAATCTGAATTGACACCCCTAATTATTATTATTATTATTGTCACTAGAAGGGCAGTATTTATAAATGCTAAAGGTTTAGTTGAACAGATAGGAACTGAAGTATATAATATTTTATCCAATTCAGTTGGCATTATTCATGTCGCACTATAACCTGCCCAACTTTGGTTGATTCTTATCTTAATCCGATAGTACTATGAAACAGGAGGAAGGCTACATTATTGGTGTAGATATAAATATAAATATATACTCTTAATTTTATTTTTTATTATTTTTTTGTTGTGATAATTGATAATAACACTTTATGATTCATGCACAAATTAAACAAGGCATTTTAGTTGTAGAAATAATATATTTCATCTAAAAAATAAGTTAATTTAAATGAAATATTTTGTATGAAATATATTATATTTATATTGAATATTTTATATGTCAATATGCAAAAAAAAAAAAAAAAAAAGAGTGTGAAATATTAAATATTGAATTTGCTTATTTAAAAAAGCATCACATCAACTTTTATATATATATAATTGATGTGACACCAATTCATGGAATTTTATTTTAAAAATGTAACATTTTAAAATAGTAAAATAAATAAATAAAACTAAGAAAGAAAGGGATAAACAAAATAGTGTCCCTACGCTAGCATTTTAGAATTATATCTAAATATTATAATAATAAATAAGGAAAATCAGTGATTCGATAGAAATGTAACGCTTATAAAAATGATTAATCATGAACACATCCCCAATGGGTAGGGTAGGTGGACCCATCCAAAAAAAAAAAATAATGTTAGTAGTTGATTTTGAGTTACTTTAAAGATTTTATACCTCTTTCTTCACATAAATAATAATAAAAAAAGACTTATATAATAGAGGAGTTCATATTGGTGAAGAAATATGTGACTCTTGCTTATGTTGACTTCTTTGCTTCCTCTATCACCATGAAATTTTCTTGCTAGCCTATTGTATATGAATATATAGGCTACTTGCCCTTCTCTTAGAGTATTATTTGCTACTTGTCTTTCTTTCAAAACCAAACCTTTGAAAATGATGTCAAGGGAAGGACCACAACATTAAAAAGATGAGATCTTCATAAGATCTCCTATGCATAATCCATGAAAGTGACAATGCTTTTAATTCTCCAACAATGAAAGCTATGATCATTGAATGTTGCAATGGACTTATCAACTTTTGATTATTTGATTCGTTATTCAAATCTTTTTGTTTTCTCAAATATATGAAAATTGCGAGTGATCATAAATATTTTCCTCGACTTTATTTTGATTGGTCTTATTTTCATCATAAATTTTAGTTGTAATTTTATCTTTTATAATTAAATATTAAAATTATATTACACTTTTTAATTAGAATTTTATGATTTGTATGATATTTTTAGTCATATATATTTAATGAAATAGTTATACTTTTTTATTAAAAAATGACCATTAATGGAATGATTATAAATTAAATTTATTTTTTAAAAAAAATATATAGTTAAATAATCATTTTTTTACCCAAATTTAAAAGGTGGGATTTTATTATGATATCTAGATCTTGGCGATAATTTTTAAAACCCTTATTAACCAAATTAATTGATACCACAACTAAATTCACTCTTCTAAAATTATACTAAGGGGTTATTTGGTTGCGTGCATTTGAAGTGAGCTTCATTCCAAATGCACACATTTAAACTTTTTAGGTGTTTGGTTACAAGTAAAGTAAAATTTTAATGTTATGTAATGTATTCCAGATACATTAGAAATGACATTTTCGATTTATTGGAATCGATTCGAATTCCAAATACACCCATAATATAAATGACGCTTGAATCACTGCCGCCGCCCACCGCACTTACCGCCGCAGCTACATATTTCCGTCGCCGTGCTCGCCGCCGCCACTTCGGCCCTGCCGCCGTCAAAAATCTTCGATACTTTACATTATATTTTTCAATCAAACAAAAAGAAAATCGAATTTATAAAACTCAACCAAACAACTATAAAATAATCATTTTATATCAATTATTAATCAGATTTTTTTATACTTAAATGCAAACAAATTTCTAAACTCTTTCTTTTCCTCTCATTTAAAACCCTAATTCAGGCACCAAATAAACCCTCGACATATTTAATATTATAATTTGAACTGTTAACTACAAATTTAAGTCATTTCATTGATTGCCAGCGGGTCCATGATTGATGCCACCAAAAATTTAAGATATTAGCCGTAGCGGTTTGAAATTGCAATTTGCGAACGAAATTAGGTTAGTTTCATGACGACTATTTCAAGAAATCTACAAAAAGATATTTGCCTTTCGGCTTCTGCCAACCGAGCTGTTGAGAGTCTTCAAGTTTTCTTAATACATTGCACCAAAACAAACAACTACATGCTGAAGAAGGAATTGAAGAAAGCTGATTTATTGGAGCCCATTGGTTTAATTTCCCAGTAAACTTAAATTGAAAAATCTGAAGTTTTCTAAGGGAACATTTAAGATCATTTTTTTAATGATTTTTTTATTATTTTGATTTAAAATAGAACATATTTGATAGTGATAATTTTTTTATATAAAAAAATATTAAAATATTTAAAAATTATTTTTAAATAATATGTTTTTAAAATTAACATAAGAAGAAATGAAATACATAAAAATAAAATTGATTGCAATCAAGCCTTAAATGTAGATATTAATTAATCGTTTTATTAATAATTATCACATATATCTTTGCACTATAATTTTCATTAATGTTTTAAAATTGGGTTTGGTCTCACAAACAGTAGTTTCACTTTTAATAATTTTGATAGTTTGAATTATTTGGATGGTTAGTTATAGTTTATTATTAAAAGTTGGTTTATATATTGTAACTAAGTGTCTGCTTCTAAAATTGTATAAAAAGAAATAGTAAAGTTGTTATAAAAGAGGATCTTATTTAAAGAAGTGGTGGTGATACAATTTTATTATATTTTATAAAAGTTAAACCACTTTTGACCATTATAGTTAGTTAAATTGGAAAACAGATTCTTCAAAACTCAATTAAAATCTGAATTAGCGCCTTCACAACGCCATCGTTACCCCAAACATCTAAATCTAATAATTGGATTATATGCTTCAAAATTTTAAATATGATATATTTTTTAATGAGTTCAAATAGTTTCAATCGAGTTTCAGTAGTTTGGATTCTTGCATGTAATTTGACATTTTGGCCTAATTTGTATTATTTTAGGCTAATAACAACAATAAATTGGTTGAAACAAAAAATTAAAATTAAAATTCATGATTTCAGTTGGCATTGTGTATTTGTCATTATTGAAAAGCATTTTGTAATCTTCCCCTAAGTTCATAAACTTCATATTTTAGAGTTATATATCTTAAAATGAAAGAGCAATTTTAATGCCTTAATTATCTAGGAGATATTTGTACTAAATTTTTATTAATTCTTTATATGGTAATTTTTTTATTATAATTTCTTTAATAAGTGAACTTTGCAACTATATTAGATCACAATATTTATTTTTCTCTGAAGATTCTTCATTTACAAAAAAAATAAAAAAATAAAAAATATTGTTTTATTTGATTATTTGTGTTTAAATTTATTGAGATAAATTAATTTGAATAATTTCATAGTTTTTTCTGTGTTTAACTCAGCAATTAAAGATCAAAACAAACTCAGCTGCGCCTAAGAGCTTTCATGTTTCCCTACTTAATTGACTAATATGATTTTTAAGTTTATTGTCACCTTGAATAATATATATATAAACAATTTTTGGCTCATATGACATCGGTTGTAGGAGTGTAAACGAGCCAAACGTGAAAGAACTAAGTTTTTGTTTATAATTGGCTTCTTTATATTAGCTCGTGTTCAAATTAAGCTGGTAAAAAGTTTGTTTGTGTTCCGCTTAATATTATTTATTTGTTCGAATTGACTCGTGTTTGGCTCGATTTGGTGAACAAAATCAAACAAAATGAGTAAAAATGAACGAACCGAAGTTGATTAAAGCCACGGCTCGATTAATCATTCTGTTCTTTTGATTAACTAATCAAACGAACAATACTTTTAAAATACTCGACAAGAACAAGAACAGCTTTGTCTTTCGTTATTTATGTTTATGAATATTACCATTTAAAGGGAACAAGCTAAAAGAGTTCAATTATGGCTCGATTAAGGCTTATTTGTGAACAGTATTGTTCAAATTATTATTTTTTAAAGCTTAATAAGCTTTATTTGATACAACTCATATATATTTCTAAATAAGCTGCTCGTGAACGAGCTTGATTAAGGCTTGATTAAAGCTCGTCTATTTTATTAAACGAGCTGCTTGTTAACAAGCTCGATATTCCAATTTGAACTGAGCTCGTGAACAAACTCGAATCGAGCTCGAGCTTGATAATGATAAATAAGCTCAAGCTTGAACACTATTCTTAAATCGAATTGAGCTCGAACTTCGATAATATTAAATAAGCTCAAGCTTGAACACATACATGCTTGGCTCATTCGATTGCTCTAAAATTAGCTATAAAATATTTGAAGCAGGATTCGAACATGTGCCATTTCAAATATATGCAACTCTACTCTACATAACTGCTATGTCACATTTAGTGCAATGAATGAATATATATATAATTTTATTATTGTTATCTAAAATGAAACAAACACGATCAAGCGAAGTGTTTGTATTTAGCTCATTTATAAATCGAGCGATATGTATGACACTTAAAATACTAATAACAAGAGAATCTTGATGTTAAAAGCAAGCGATCCTTGAAACCTGGTAGATCGCTCTTAAAATATCCCTAAACTTTGGGATATCAGTTAAATCTCTAAATAGCTCTCAAATATGAAGTGTTTATAGTCAAATTGAGCGTCTCGACGAGCAAAATCCAACAAGCCTAAGATCTTACAATTCCGATTTCATTTGAGCATTCAAATATTTAAAATACATCAAATGATCAAAGGAATCATTCTGAGCCGTCTGATGAAGTGGAGTGGTTCGGATTTTGCATGTATTTATAGAGACGTCACTCCTCCAATCTATAAATAACCCCTCATTCCTCATAGAGCAAGTAAGAGAGAGAGAGCTCTAAAGATCCTCCAAGCACAATCGCGTCGCCACTCGACTCAACCGGGCCACCCACCGTTGATCATGTCGCCGTAATCCTTCTGGTCTCATCATGATGACTTCTACCATGATTGTTCCTGCTTTAGATTGTTTCTGATTAATCTCAGATTTCTACCGCGTTTTCTGGCATCATCATCATCTGCTATAGAACTAGCTAACATGATCGTTGTCACATAAAAATTGTTCCTTTCATATACATCAGTAATCCCAGATCGGAAGATCTTGTACTCAAACAGACATAGTTTTTTCTTGAGTTGATTTTTCCCTCTTTTCGAGGTTTTCATAAAATTAGTTTTATTTGCTCACTTTAAATACACGTGTGTGTGCTAGATTAAACTTTTAAGGTGAAAACTTTTACTCTACTGGTTTTCTAGCAATGTGAGCTCAAAATATATGTTCGTGTTCGACTCATTTTCTTGACGAACGATTTAAATATGAACTATTTAATAAACAGAATACAAACTATTCATGAACAACAAATTTTTTTGACAGTTCTAACTAATGGTCCTGTAATTGTGCTCTAAAAAGCGATAAGCTTCTTCTTAATGTTCATTGCTTCACATGAGCTTAACTAAATTCTTATGTTCATTTTCTCTATAATAATTTTTAATTTTATCTATCATCTCACAAATTTAATAATATTATTTTATTAAAAATATGAATAACATTCTCACTCACTTTCAATAAAATACTACTTTAGAACACGCCTCCCCTTCTCATCATCTTTCTAGTGCCATGTTCGACCTAAGTGTCTCAATGGATTTGTTGTTGCTCCAATGATTCACTACTTTTGTTACTTTGCCGCTATGTTTTAGTAAATTAACACCAAAAGAAAATAAATATTTTCTAATAAAATTTTTTTATTTCCATTTAAATAATTTCTCCTCAATAAATTATATGAATAAACATTGTTAAAAATACCCTTCAACTCATATGTGTCAAGCCTATGACGACTGTCATCATGATTTAAAAAATTCAATTAATTAATTTATAAAAAAATTCTTGTAAAAAAAAAAATTTCATCTTTAAAAATGAATGCCAATCAATCAAAAATTTCATAATAATATATACTATCATAAGTTCAAAACTTTAAAGCATACTATAATGATAATAACAAGCTTTTATCCCACTATATAAGATCAGCTACATGAATTCTTCTTTTCTATTGTGCCTCAGCAACCATCAAATCCATAAAACTTTAAAGCATAAGGGTTGTTTGTTGAGTCGATTTGGAATGTTGATTCAAATACACGCTTTAAATATTTGTTTGGTTATAAAGTAGTAAATTCCAGATTTCAAATACAGTAGTGTTATTACAGATTTAGAATTACCAAATCAAGGAATTCCAAATACACGAATATAAATGATGTGGCTTGGTATGCCGGCCGCCGCCATGCTCATCTTCGCCATAATACCGCTCTCCACCTTCATTAAGGCCGGCCGCTGAAAGCACCGAGACTCCCATGCACGTCAAACCTTTAATTTATTTTCATTACATTTTATTAACCAAACAAAATGAAAGTCATAAATTTGTAAAGCTCTCAACCAAACAATATAAAAGAATCCTTTACATCAATTTTTTACTGATTCCTTTACAATCAGATTCCAAAGAACTAAACAACCCCTAAATAAATAAATAAATCTCGATATTCTTTATTCAAGAGACTTTGCTTCTAAAGATTCTAGATGCAAGATAAATAAATAAATAAATAATAGTGCGTCTGCTTTAGAAATTTTGACTTTAACCACAGGCCTTGTTTTTAAGTTTTCACATGAATAAGTTTTCGATTAAATTTTAAATATCTCAAAAAAAATTATATAAATAATATTGTAAATAGATATATTAGTAGAGCTCAGAGGAACATGAACAGCAATAAGAATATTAGATTTCAATGAAATAATGGAGTTAAATGTACATCCAAATTTTATTTTATTTTATTTTATTATTTTGATTTGGTCACAACCCCTTTATTGGTGGAGAACAATTTTATTTATGTCACATTCCCGTTGGCCACACCATGACACTGAGTAAAGGTGGCTTTAGGCAGTGATCAAAGTACTTAAAAAGAGTATCTTTTTATTTCCTCCTTTAGAGCAGAAGTATTCTGCTGGCCATTAGCTAGTTCCTATTTCTAGACTTATAAGAGAAAGCACTAAGGCTCTTGGGCTGCTGATTCAGTGAGAAGCAGATGCAGTGTTCCCTTTCCAAACTGGGCACCCAAAAGTTGACCACTTTTTTGGACCACAAGACTCAACAAGCGGAACTTGGCTTGCAAGTGGGACCCATTCTCTATTTTGTATGGCATTATTGTTCATGATCATCATCATTTTGGAAAAAAAAAAATTTGTAGCCTTTAACTTGAGTTAATTATTATGATATATTTTTTTGGTATTTCTTGCATCAATCATGTCTCATCTTTATTAGGTCAAAATTTTAATTTATTATTATATTTTTTAAATTATGAGATTATTAGTTGTGTGACTATTTTTTTAAATGTAATTGATGATTAATATTAATCACATAGTTTAAAAGAACTATTATTATGACTTTTAATTTTAATAATATTTATTTATTATTTATTAATGATATTCATCAATTATTAACCTATAAATGAAGGTGATAGGTCATTTAACCACTCATGTAAACTTTTACACCTAGTCTAGCTTGTAAAGTTTTGTTTTATATATATATATATATATATATATATATATATATATATATATATATATATATATATATATATATATATATAATTTATTTATATGAGATAAACTATATTCTTTTAAGAAAATCATGCTAATTTTTAATCCTTAGATTGATCTATGGGTTGAGCTAATTATGTTACAATATATCTAGTATCATTCTCTTTATGAAATTTTTGAGAAAAAGTCCAAAATGAGAGTGTGATATTTATTTAGTTACTTATTAAATATATTATATGATTGTGAAAATTTTTAAAAAAGAATAAATTATCTTTCTACATAATGATATATATATATATATATATATATATATATATATATATATATATATATATATAAACATAAATGCACACATACACACACATTTATACAAAAGATAGAGTATTATACTCTCAAAATATCATGGCCATTTTTTGTATATTTTTCATCATCCAACAAAATTTTGAATTATCTTCTAACTACATAAAATCTCAAATATTCAATCTTTTTATGAAGGATAAAATATGCAAAGAAGTGATTGTATCTTTCCAAAAGAATACACACTCCCTCTTACTTTACCAATTTTTTTTATTCTAACTATTCAAAATTTAATATGAAATATTGAAAGTTAAAAGAAGATAAACCTAATTTTAATATATATATATATATATATATATATATATATATATATATATATATATATATATATATATATATATATATATATATATATATTAGAGAGAGAGAGAGAGAGAGAGAGAGAGAGAGAGGAGAGAGGGATGACTTCACGTGAAGACTGAAGATTGCCCTCGCTCTCTTCCACCGTTCTTATTTTTTTTTATATTCTTATTGTTCTTATCTTCTAGCTTGTTAATCTAACAATAACTAAGATTTATGGTTGCCCAACAAAATTTTATCTTTTTGTGTACTGTTAGCACAACGCCTACTTGCCTAAAGTAAAATCCGCATGCTCCCTTGACAGTTAAATGCGTTGATTCATGAATATATTTATTTGTTTACTCATAAAATAAATAAATACTTTCAACAAAATTAAATTTACTTTCCAGTTTCACTATAAAATATATCGTGCAACATATGCGACTCATTAGTGGAAGCATGAGACGAAGACGACGCAAAGAAAATTTGAAGCTGTTCAATTCGAAGGGCCTACAGCTTTTCAAACAGCAGAATCAAAGCTTTTTAAACTCAAGATAACCTCTCGTTTGAGAGAGGCTCATGGTCTGTCTGCCACGTGCGTCCTATTCAGTATCACATGTGTAGGTCCCCCCATCCAAATGGTATGGTTAGTATTATTTATACATATATATATATATATATATATATATATACAATTTGTATTTATATAATAGTGGATACTTTGGCTGTCAACTGAGTCCTCAATTAGCTCAGTCCTACATATTTCTCATGAAGAAAAAACCTAACCACAATAATCATGAATCAAGCTTTACAAATAACAATGTTGGAAACATATAAAGATAAAATTAAATTTACGTAGCTGATCTCCGTCAAATCATCAGAGATGTAATTGAATTCTAATCCAGGCTAATAATTTTGGCCTTCCACTCTTAAAGAGAGAGAGAGAGAGAGAGAGAGAGAGAGAGCCTTTCATTAAAGATGGAAAGTAAAATGAGAACTTTCCTAATAAATAATGACTATTTATTTATATAAAGACATTTTACTTATTTATTTATTATTAAAATAAAATAAAATGTCTACATGATAATTTCATACAAAATTAATAAGATGTCAAAAAGCCTAAAATTAATTAATCTTTATTTGATCATAAAATTAATAGGATTAAAAATAAGATAACGCATAATGTATAATTAAATTCATATTAAAAAATTCTCAATAATCTCTCACTTGGGCAACATATATATTGCTTGACAATTATATATTATTAAATACTTTAAGAGCTCAATATTTGCTATCTTTAAAGAGAAATATCTTTAGACAATCTGGTTCATTAATAATATTGACATAGAATCAAAATGATCTTTATTATAATTTTTCTATAACAAGACCCATCAAATGATCACTAAATCAATATGACACATATATCAAATATGATGTGTAGCATGAAAATTTCATGTAATGTGATCATATATATCATATATTTCAACTCATATATATTATAACTCAAAAGAGTTATAAATAGTTTCATTTATTTATGCTAAATCAATTGAACTATATAACTTTATTTCGAGTTTTCAACTATAAGATAATAACAAAATTTTATTCGACGAAAAATATATTTACAATCATTGAACATCATAAGCAAACTCCCACTATGCTAAGATATCATCAAAGTAAACCACATAGCCACATGCTCATGAAATACTTTGGGTGGTAAACCTTTTGTAAGTGGATCCGCAATCATAAAATTTGTAAATATGTGATAGATATTTGAGAACTCAATTATTTCTTTTACAACAGAAACTTGAATATGCTTTGATTTTTAACTCATTCTTTGAATACAACTAGCTTCTATTATCACAATTTATTTTTAATGGTCTCTATTCCATCAAATATTTAGCCATGATAAAATTTCAGTCATATTCCTGATTTGATGCCTCATAACAAACTATATAAATTATGCTTCCATAGTGGAAGAAGCTATAAGTGTTTGTTTAACACTTTTCAAGATATAGCTCTTAATAAGAAAATATAACAAGTAGATCTTCTACTATCGAGGCAACCAACAAAATCGAATCAAGTACCCGTGATCTCCAAATGATCTGATCTCCGATATATGAGCATAAAGTCTTTTGTTCTCTTCAAATACCGCATAACCCGTTTTACTATTTTCCAATGATCCATTCCTGAGTTATTTAAATATATGCCAAGCATTCCAACAATGTACGTAATATCCGGATGCGTACAAACTTGAGCATACATAAGATTCCCTACAGCAGATGCATAAGGGATCTTTTCCATCTCTTGATTTTTGAATTCATTTCTTGGACATTGAAGCAAATTGAATTTATCACCTTTAGAATGTGTATCTCGTGCACAATCTTTCATATCAAATCTACTAAGCACTTTATCAATATATGTCTTGTGATAAACCAAGTATACTATGAGAACGATCTAAATTTGTATACCAAACAGATGCATTCCCAAGATCTTTCATTTCAAATTTATTTGAAAGAAATTTCTTGGTTTCATGCAAAAGGCCTATATCGGCAAGAGAATATCATCAACATATAGCACTAGATGATGAATTTACTCACTTATTTTGTGATAAATGCATTGATCAACAATATTTTCTTTAAAATCAAAAGAAGTAATCACTTGATCAAATTTCTTATACCACTGACGGGAAGCTTGTTTTAAATCATAGATAGATTTTTTAATTTGCATACTAGGTGTTTTGAATCAGAAGATTGAAAATTTTTTGGTTGCACCATATATATAGTTTCTTCAATGTCGCATTGAGAAATTTTTCCATCCCGATGTAATTCTAAATCATAAGAGCCATAATGATTCTAAAAGAGTCTTCAAAAAAACCGGAGAAAGTCTCTTTATAATCAATGTCTTCCTTTTGAGTGAAACGTTTAGCGACTATAGGTGTTTTATATCTTTTGACACTGCCTTTTGAATCCCGTTTGATTTTAAAAATTCATTTACAACCAATAAGTTTTACTGATTTAGACAATTCAACAAAATCTCAAACATCACTGTCTTCATTGATTTCATCTCATCTTCAATGGCTTCTTTCCATTTATGAGAGTTAACACTTTGTTTGACTTGACTAAAAGAGATTGGATCACTCTCCAATCCAATATCAAACTCATGTTCTTGAAGATACACAATATAATCATCTGAAATTGCTAATCTCCTCTCCCTAGTGGATTTTCTTAATGACACTTCAAGATTCTTGTGATTCCTCATGAGTGAGTTAACTCAAGAATATTTTGATTATCCTATTTATAACTTGAATATGATCGAAAAATTCGATCATTTTCTATTGTAACTATAGGAAGAGTAATAAATTGCTCTTCAAATATAAAATTTTTATGTTTATTACTCTCATCATATTCAACTTCCTCAATAAATTTAGCGTTGCCCATCTCGAAAAAGGATTTATTTGAAGAGTAAAAAAACTTAAAACTCTTCGACCTTTCTAAGTATCTAATAAAATAGCATCTTATAGTTCTTGAGTCTAATTTTCTTTCATTAGGCTTATATGACCTGACTTCAACTAGACATCCCCAAACATGAAGATGCCTAATACTATGCTTCTTCCCAATTCATAATTCATATGAGGTTTTAGCTACTGCTTTGTTTGGAACTCTATTAAGGATGTAAACTGCAGTCTTTAAGACTTCTCTCCAAAGGTAATCTGGTAAAGAAGAATGATTTATCATACTTCTAACCATATATATAAGGGTCCGATTTCTCTCCTAACCATTTTGACTTGAGTCCCACGACATGGTGTATTGGAGGAGCGCACATTCTACTAAATATTTGAAGGGCACGCGTTGTTCACTGATCCATCATATTCACATAGTATTCACCACTGCCTGGCCGATTTGGATGCCTTTTATTTTCCAAGTTGATTTTCAACTTCACCTTAAAATTTTGAATATCCAAGGATTGTGACTTCTCATAAATTAAATATAAGTATCCATAACGAGAATAATCGTCTATAAAAGTAATGAAATATTGTTGGTCATTCCAAGTAGTTGCAGGGAATGAACCACAAATATCAGTATGAATTAATTCCAAGATGTTTAAACTCCTATTAGCACCAACTTTCTTGATATTTATTTGTTTTCTCTGATACATTCTATACGAGTTTATCATTAAAAATCAAGAGAATCAAGAATTTCCACACACACAAGTCTTTCAATTTTATATGAAATATGTCAAAACGGCCATAACATATATGAATTCTCATTCTTTAATTTTCGCTTTGTACCAAAATTGCATGCAAGGTTTCATTAATTTGTGATGCAAAAAATGTCTAATTTATATAGATTATCAATCAAAGAACCAATACCAATAATATTTGAATACTGAAAGTGACTAAATTTTCCATTTCCAAATGAACAAGAATAACTAGATTTGTCCAAACAAGAAATAGAAATTAAATTTCGTCTAAATGACGGCACATAAAAAGTCTCATGTAAATTCAAAATACAACCAGATTCTAGATATAATCTACATAAATATATTGCTTTACCAAGAGCTTTATTATCATTTCTCACATAGATGAATCTTTAAAGATCACAAGATTGTCTCCTTAGACAACTAGTCACACTTATGTGAGTAGTTGCACCTGTATCTATCCACCAAGTGTGATTTGGTACCAAGAAAATTAAATTCAGAACAAACAAATTTGAGAAGTTTATCCTTTTCACCACTAATTTGCATACTTGGACAATCCTTCTTCAAATGACCTTCTTGCAAAAGAAGAAAGAATAACATCATTATCTTATTTCTAGCCGGAAGTCCACTTTGTCTGCAGCTCATTTTCCTTTATAAGTTCTTTTTTTTAATAACAATGTCACGAGAGGAAATTAAGTGAGCACTTTCTTTTTGTCATATTTCAATCTCTCTCTTCTCACACAGCAAGAGTCTATTTCTTTTGAGTATTATAACTTATCTTAAAAGGATTAAATTATGAAGAGAGATCAAAATTAAGTGCACAAGAATATCAGACATCTCTAATTTTAGTCTCTAAGTGACAAAATAGACATCTTCATATTATACTCTATTTTCATTTATACCGCAAAACGAGTTTACTAAGAATAAGACTCGACCTTTTTCAAAACTAATGAAATGGTATGTTATTTGACTTAAAACTTTTAGCACATTCCTCTTCAGGCATTGCATCTCTTATAATTTCTGGAATGGAATGCTTCATGATCATAAGACTCATGCGGTTATAATGCTCCCACTTTTCAAAGTTAGCTTTTTGTTCAATAGTGCTTTTGAGGGTCTCACGATCACATAATCAAGATCCATACACCCAAGAACAATGATGATGTTATTTTCATTTCTTAAAGTTAGTCGTTAATTTGAAATATTATTCAAATTAGATATATAAGAACATTAATTGAAAAGAATAAAAATAATACTGAATTAACAACATTATCATGTCCATATTTATATATAATATAAACAAAATATATGTTTGAAATAAAATGTTTTAATAAAATAATACATATAAGATACTAATACAACATTACAATTTTGTCTTTGGATATAAATTATAATTTGTAAATGATACTCTTAAAATTACCAACAAATATTGATAATAAATTAACGATATCCCTATTTTGGATGGATATTGTATGATTAATATAAATTTATCACATATTTGCTATGCAAAATTTGGCCAAAAAATAATCTTCCTAATGATTATTTTTGATAGATTTAAATATAATCCATATGTAATATTCATATATTTCAAAAATAAATAAATTGATATAATAGGTCACTTTGGTGACATAATATTTCAATTTAAATTATTTTAAAATAATAAATATTACTATAATATTTCAACAAATATTTCAATTTATATTATCAAATCCATTTAATATTACAAAACAAATTTTAGCAAACTCATATTTGAATAAAGCAATTAATTAAGTTGGATACTATATATATTCGATGAAAAGAGAAGAATGCATAATATTATAATTAATAAAAATAAACATTCTCTTTTCCACATTAGAAATCTAATAAATCATATATTATTGAATTAGGAAATATTAACCGAATGTCAAAATAATAATTATCCATAAAATTTAACAGAATATTTATACATAAATGTTTAATATTTTGTGAGAATTTTATTCCTAGAGATCTTCGATCAAAAATTATCCAACACACGGCGGGATATGAACACGGGTTAATCGTGGAAAACCCGTTAAGAAAAACCACTGGCCTGCGTCAGAACTTTCATGTGTGTTCAAAAGATAGTCCCGCTCTAGTTGAGAAGAAGGTATTCTTTAGGAAACAATATTAAAGTGTAGAATACAATATCTACTCCAACCCAAGGGAGAAGTTTCCCAAAAGCGAACGATCTTCCTGAGCAACCTCGATCTGAGAAAGGAGCAGCAACTGGTCTTTTCTAGTCCTCTGGGGGCGATCTCCTAAGCTGATCTGTGCATCACGGGTGGCACTGCGGGTGATGTGATCGTCGGCCAAGGTCGATGGTGGTTCTGAGGTCTTCAAATCGATTCCCCCCCCAGAGAATGAAGCTCATTTATAGATTTTGAGTGGCAGCCTTGTAAATTGTGGAAAACTCCAACCACTCCCATCCACCCCATTGACGCGATCCCTCGATCGAGGTATATTTTGATGATCGGGTGCCTTAATGATGTCGAATTGGGTGATCTTGATTCGTTGGATTCGCCTCGAGCCGACCGACTAAATATGTTTTTGGTGACCATTTGGCAACAGATCCATTTTCATGCTGGATACATCTGAGTCGATTCGCTCTGATCACTATGCCGATGTCGCTATGTTCGCCCATCGAGATCGCTTGATAAGTTCAAATCGGTGATTATCAAACATTTCAAAATGCCTTGAGATTCGTGCTTGATTAGATTAAATTTCGGATGTATCGATTCCTATTTTGGGTTATTATTATCTCCAAAATATATGTCAAATACTTGAAAATAGCAAATTCTTCAATGAAATTTGAGTCCATCAACCGCATTTTGAGAGAAGATCTTCATGTGAGCACAAGATTATGACCACTAAGTCAGGGGACCAATGCGTGTAGTATATGCGCGAGATTTCTTCTGGATCCATCCCGGAAACAGAGTTCGCGCCATACGATGCTACGATGGCTGACAAGATGTTAAGGCCATGGCCATACACGGCATCGCCTGGCAGAGCGCGATTCAGGCTGGTCTGCCAAGAACCCTACGGGTCGCTGAACTGACGCGGTCGAACGGTCGGATCGCTGGTCGCGCTGGTTCTATCATGGCCATGGTCAATTCTAAGATCGGCCTGCATTTACGGCGAAGCCGATCGACGGTCATGGCCAAGCTGCCGGTCGGAGTTGAGACCGCTGGTCAGCATGCGGCCATGTTGAAGGGCGGAGATCATGGATGGGCCATGGCGGTGGCTTTCGCCATGACGCGGCGACCTCATGGACGGTGAGGCTGCTGGATCATGGCATGTACGGGCATGGCGCTGACATGATGCGGGTCTGATACGCAGGGCCCAAATGACGCTTTTGATCTGGTTTACGGTTTTGGTTTTTTACGCTCTATGGGTCTATAAAACCCCCAAGTGCAAGAGGGAAAGGCACACTTTTCTCATCTCCTCTTCTCCTCTTAGAGTGCATAGCCTCCTGGTGGAGTTTGGGCACTCTTTGGATCCACCTCTGCCCCCCAGAGCAGTGCATGCCTCCAGGTGGGAGTTTGGGCACTCTTCTTGGATCAACCTCTACCTCCTCATCTCCACCAAGCGAGTGCATGCCTCCCCGGTGGGAGTTTGGGCACTCTTCTTGGATCAACCCCACCTCCTCATCTCCACCAAGCGAGTGTAGCCTCGGTGGGAGTTTGGGCACTCTTCTGATCAACCTCACCTCCTCATCTCCACCAAGCCGAGTGCATGCCTCGGCACCTCCTGAATAATTTTATCTCGATGCACGAGTTGCGGATGGTCTAGAGACCGGATGGTAGTACATGACGGGTGGCTAAGAACCGGCGAATGACGGCGACACGTAGATGGATGACCGCGACGATGGTGGTGACCGCAAGATTCGGGCATTATGAAGTCAGCCCAGCAGTGACCAGCAAAGTCGAGAAGGACCAGGCCGGTAAGTTGATGACGGCACCGCTGCGGGTTGACGGTGCGGCTGGCAATGGTCAACGGTAGGCGACGTATAAACGCCTAGTCGGCGAGATGACCGAATGGTCGGTAACGACCGGCATGGCACAAGCGACCGACGACGATGGCGACGGGTGCGAATCACCGTAGAGCGGTGAGTGGGTCGATAGTCGGCGAGGATGACCGGCGACGATGGTGGTGACCAACGAAGATTGTCATGGCGTGTCGCGACGAAGTCGTCATGCGATCTACAATGGTTTGGCGGCGACGGGTCAGAATCGGGCGACGAATACCGCATAATCGCACCGGTAGACGGCCGACGGAGATCTTTGACCTATCCGAGGTTGTTTACCGTGTGACGACGCGTTAACCGTGTGGAAGAGGTTGAATTAACTGAGGATTTTGACCCATCCGGTTGTGTCGAGTGTTACACGCGCAACTCGTATGGAAGAGGTCGAATTAATGCCGAGATTTTGACCTATCCGGTTGTTTGTCGGTGTTACGACGACGCAACTGTATGGAAGAGGTCAATTGAACTCCGAGGATTTTGACCTATCCGGGTTGTTTGTCGAGTGTTACATGACGTTAACCTGTATAAGAGGTTGAATCAATCCGGGATTTTGACCTATCCGGGGTTGTCGAGCGACTCGATGACGCAACTGTATGGAAGAGATCGAGTAAGCTGGGATTTTGACCTATCCGAGGTTGTTTCGATGACTCGGCGACATTAACTGCATGGAAGAGTTGAATCAATCAGGATTTTGGCCCATCCAAGGTTGTTTATCAGAGTGTTTGCTCGATGACGCTAACCCGTGCGGTAGTACAAAGTTTTGACCTATCCGGTTGTTTGTCGAGTGTGACTCGATGATGTTAACCTGTGGAAGAGGTCAATTGAATCCGAGATTTTGACCCATCCGGATTGTTTATAGTGTTTGCCGATGATAACCGCAGTAGGTACAAAGTTTTGACCTATCCAAGGTTGTTTGTCGTGTGACTGATGATGTTAACTGTGGAAGAGGTGAATCAGGATTTTGACCTATCCAGGTTGTTTGTCGACGGCGACATTAACCCATGGAAGAGGTTGAATTGAACTGAGGATTTTGGCCCATCAAGGTTGTTTATCGTTTGCTCGATGACGCTAACTGCGGGAAAGTTTTGACCCTATCAGGTTGTTTGTCGTGTTACCACGCAACTCATGGAAGAGGTCGAATTGAATCCGAGATTTTGACCTATCCGAGGTTGTTTGTCGAGTGTTACCCGGCTGACGCTAACTCAGAGAAGAGGTTGAATTGAATCCGAGGATTTTGACCTATCAGGTTGTTTGTCGAGCGACTGACGTTAACCTGTATGGAAGAGGTCGAGTTGAAGGCTAAGGATTTTGACCTATCAGGTTATTTGTAAGCGACTGGCGACATTAACCTGAGTACAAAGTTTTGACCTTTCTTAGGTTATTGGTAATATTATTCGCCGACGCCAACCATGGAAGAGGCCGTGAAGTCCACGGACTTTTGACCCGGGTTGTTTGTCGAGCTTTTGCCGATGGCGCAACCCGTATGGAAGAGGTCGCGGAAGTCCACCAAGGACGCTTTGACCTATCCGGGTTGTTTGTCGAGTGTTTACTGCACGCAACCCGTATGGAAGAGGTCGCGAAGTCCACGGACGTTTTGACCTATCGGGTTGTTGAGTGTTTACCGACGTTAACCCGCATGGAAGAGGTCGCGGAAGTCCACCAGACGGACCTATCGTTTGTCGAGTGTTTACTCGATGACGTTAACCCGTATGGAAGAGGTCGAATATTGGTATGAGCTTGTAGCCAGAGTTGACCATTGATCTTTGCCTTTTCATTGGTGTTGTTGACTTGCTTATCTTTTGAGATTAAGAGTTGCCCCCGTTGGGGGGAAGTATGAGTCGATTGATTCTTTTCAATTGACGGATATCCTTATTGAATGGGTCTTTCGATTTCTTCGATTGGTGGCACTCTTGCCCTCTACCGCGAAAGTGGCGAATTTCTCTTGATTTCCACCTGTGCTTTAAAGGTCGCGCCACTGACTATCCTCTTCCGAACAGCTTGAGAGTGATATTTCCTCCGATTAAGTCATCCAGGTCGCCGAGGAGGTTTTGGGGAGGTTGCCTCTTCTTTTTTTTGAGATGTTTGAACATCACCTTTGGGAACCTTCTTCCGCTGTCGGTGGTTCAAACATGAGCACCGATAGCTTCATCACGGAGATTTGTGCCTCTATTCGGTGGACCAGTCGCATAGGAATGGACCTCGCATTAATTTGAAAGCCGAGTCCTCCGAAGCACGCCTCAAAAGTTCCTGATCTACCCTCGGTATTCAGCCGTGAGGAGAACCTCCGGAAGTATTCGAGACTCTCCATCGCTCAAGATTCGGAGAGATGTGATGAATCGATTCTCTCTATTCGGCTGGAATTACAAAAAATCGAAGCTCCAAATGATCTGACGGACCCCCAATGAGAAACCAAGTACGAGCTGCCTTTGAGAGTCGGGAATACCGACAGAGTCATTTTCGAATGTGCATGATCGCTCAAAGTGATCGATATGCTCGATCGACGGCCATATCGTAGTGGTCCATGCGGGAAGCTTGAATCTGCCTCGGTATTGCAAGATGATCTCGCCGAAGCGGACGAGTTTGGAAGAGGCGGAGAATGGATCATTGACATTTCTCGGAACTCTTCCGCACGCCGTAGTTCATCGCGTATAAGGTGACGTGGAGTTTCACCGACACGTGAGCCATTCGGTGAGTAGAACTGGCGATCCGGAAGTTCAAGATCTGGATGTGGTGCTGGGTTCTCTACTTGTTGATCCTGATTCTGCAATCATTCTCGGAAGAAAATCGGATTATCGAGCCGTGCAAACTGCTCTTAGCGTTTGGAACGCTTCTTCCTCAGGAGAAGAATTTCGCTCGGGAATCCTCCATCCTTTGAACGATCTTCCAAAGAGGGGCCCGATGGACCTCACCCGGGGACGTAAATCTATGTAGAGAAGTGTTGGAGGCACGCCTGATCCCGAGAATGAGAGCGTGGAGCGCAAACTTTACCAACCATATTGGAGATATAGAATGGGAACTTGTTCCCACAGACCGCTGCGCTGAGAATTTTATTCCAGAGATGAGATCTTCGTCAGCCCAAAAATTATCCAACACACAAGGGGGATATGAACACATATGGAAAACCGTGGAAAACCGGCCTTGCCTCCAGAACTTTCACTATGTGTTCAAAAGATACGTGTCCTTTCTAGTCGGAGAAGAAAGTATTTACAGGCGAAAACAATATGAAAGAAAATACAATATCGATCGACTCAACCCAAGGGAGAAGTTTCCCAAAGCGGTGAAGGATCTTCTGAGCAACCTCTTGATCTTCGGAGAAAGGAGAGAGGCAACCTGGTCTTTTCTAGTCCTCTCTCCAAGGGCAGCCCTCGATCTTCGTGCACCACCGATGGTGGCAGGATAGTCATCGATGGTTCTCGAGCTCGGTCTTCAAATCGAGTCCTCTAAGGTGAGAAGCTCATTTATAGATTTGAGTGGCGGCCTTGTAAATTGGTGGAAAACTCCAACCACTCCATAACCACTCCCATCTGACGGCCCAAGGCGATCCCCGATCGAGCTGTATTTTGATGATCCGGTGCCTTAATGATGTCTAATTGGGTGATCTTAGATTCGTTGGATCTCCTCGACGAGCGCCGACCGACTATAAATATGTCGCGGTGACCATTTGGACCGATCTATTTTTCACGTTCATAGATTCGAGTGATTCGGTTCTGATATACGCTTAAGCTTTCTTCTCATCGTGTTGATCAGCCACAATCGCTGACATTGATAAAACATTTCAAAATTTCAGATTCATTGATTAGATTAATTTTCTGAGTATGTATTAATATTAAAAAATTCTGAAATAGAAAACTTCTAGAAATATTAAACATTAAGTATAATTATTATATTTATTTAATAAATATTCTATTTGAAATTAATTGCATAAAGTAATTAAATATAAAATATTTCAGATTAACAAAGAAGGATTTAAAATCTGAAATGAATATGAAACGTTATAAATAATGTTATAGCAAACAGTTATATATATAAATTATAGTATAAAATATTAAAAATAAATAAATATAATAAATAAACTGAAAAATAGTAAGGCAAAACGTTTCATATTCCGCTATATTTAGCTAAATTATATTACAAATATTCGGCTATATGAAAACCAATTAAATGGAATAATTATAACATTTATACTAACTTATATATATTTATATATATACCCCTTGGATGAAAAACGGAAATCGGAATTAAATAGAATAATCTGAAATATAATCGGAAGGAAATCGGAATTAAATAGAATCGGAATTAAATAGAATAATCTGAAATATAATCGGAATTAATTATTATAATAGAATAATTTGAAATATAATCGGAAATCGGAACTAACTTATATTATAATCGATATTTCAGATATTTTTCTGTTTATCGTTTAGAATAATCGAAAGTTGTTTCATATATATATATATATATATATATATATAGACATAAAAATATTTCATATTCTTTTTTTTTAGTTTTTTTTATTAAAATCACATTGACAAGAATAAATATATCAATCATATAAAAATTAAAATTGTGATCAAAATATAAATTAATTTAGCTATATTAATTTACTCAAAATTAATAATAGAAAAGTCATCTAAAGGATATCGATAATTAATGCAAATGATCAAATCATTTGCTCAAAAAAACTTTGAATCATGTATTTTGATCTAAAATTTTCAAATAATGAATACAAAAAGATGAAGAAGAAAAATTATTTCTCAACGATTCAATATGATAACTGCTGTGATAGCACTTGTTTGAAATATATAAAGATAAAAATAAATTTATATAGCCCATATCTCAAGTCAAATCATCAAGACGTAATCAGTCACATGAATCCATGTAAGAGTTAAAGATTTTAGCACACTCATAAATGGTATTCTTGAGAGAGAGAGAGAGAGAGAGAGAGAGAGAGAGAGACTTTTTCACTCAAGATGGGATATGAGTAAAAGAACTTTCCCTTTAAAATGACCACTATTTATATTTAGATATTTTACTTTATTTCAACACATCATTAAAATAAAATAAAATGTCGCCTCTCACACGATAATTCCATACAAAATTAATAAGATGTCTCAAAAAAAAATTAATTAATCTTTATTTGATAAATTAATAAAAGCTTAAAATAAGATAACACGTAATGTATAATTAAATTTATATGTGAACTCACATTCAAAAATTTTCAATAAGCCAAACTTCTTATGAATTCTTCTACCCATTTACGTTGAAGTCAAATCCTACAAATACAAACCTATATTACAAGCATATATATATATATATATATATATATATATATATATATATAGAGAGAGAGAGAGAGAGAGAGAGAGAGAGAGAGAGAGAGAGAGAATCATATATAGCTAGTCATAGAATTACATGCATGTAGAAGTGAATCAATATTTTCTCATCACATGTCAAATGTTTGCACCTAACCCTAGTGTTGATAAGATATATGCTAACCACTAAACCTATATATATATATATATATATATATTTTATATCATATATATAGATTTATGTGGTAATAAAAAAAAAAAATTAATGGATGAGGATATAGTTTTGGTTTGATAGGAGCTTTAGAGACAAGAGTGGGGTCATGATGATAGTGGATTGTAGTGAGATTTAGTAGACATGACAAAAGAAGATGCCCTACATAGCCTTTTTTTTCCCTTTCCTTAACCAAAACATTTATCAAAAGAGATTTTGTTTGGTCTCTAAAGAATCATGACGTTGATTATGGAGTCCATAATGGTGGCCCTAGTGATGGTGTCTAAGGGCTATAATGCAAAAAAGAATATATAAATATATCATCTACTTGTCAACCCCAAATTGGATGCGTGTAAGAGAATTTGATGGCTTAGAGTACGTAAATTTTTTCTAGTTATGGAATGCTCTCTCTATGAGTAAATAGAATTATTTTAATTTAAGTTGTGAGCATATATCTATTATTCTAATTCTTTTTTTGGCTTTATTGCAGTTCATACCCATGACAAATAGAGATTGCAGAAAAGACTACAAATTACACTTCACATTCGAGATTATTAAAAATTATGCTTTACTCGAACACGAGCTGCGCGATATCGAGCCAAATACAAACAGATTCTTTACGAGCCAAATTCGAACACGAGCCGAGCACAAACATAAAGTAATGTAAACGAGCCAAATACAAACATAAGCTCAAGTCGCTCATGTTCGGTTCGTTTACAACCCTAATTTAAATAAATCGAAAGTTCATCCACATATGCTTCTTTTCTTTTTTTTTATTTTGGCATTTGTCGTCCTAAAAATAAGAATATCCTCTTATGGCCATGATAAAAAAATGTTAAATATGGTATAACTCTATAATACATCAACACTCTTTTGTGAGGGACTAGAATTTCTCATGTGATGATGAAATAACGTCAATCATCGCATGATGATTTCACCGTCTCTTGCTGAAGATTAGTGTCTTTATACTTCTCGATACTATTCACTTTAATACTTTTATATCATCTATAATTTTTTATCTTCGAAAGTTTATATTATACTTAAATATCCTATCTTTTTTTTTTTTTGCTCTTAATACTCTATTTATTTATTTAGATTAGATATATTATTTATAATTATTAAGATATAAAATTTATAATATTATGTTTAACACTTGTCCGTATCCGTGTCCTATATTTTTAATAATAGATATATTATAAGTTTGTGTCCTTCTATAAGTGTTCATGTATCATAGTTATAAATACATGAAAAGTAAAAGAAAACAAAAATTTCTAGCAAAAAATAAATGATAAAATATAGAAAATAAATATTTTAAATTAAAATATATTTAAATAAAATATAAATTGCAATTCTCTTCATTAAAATTAAAATTTTCATTAATTTTATGTTTTGGTATTTTAAATTTAATTATTTTATCTAAAAAAATTTATTCGAATATTTAAAAAAAACATAAAATACACCTTTCAAGAGTGAAAACCAGAACAATAACTAACAGAAACTTGAAAATTTACATTATGTTCACATGATAATTGTGCATAAGAAAAAAAATATAAAATCAGAATCATGAATGAAATTATTTAAGATTAATATTCACACTTAAGATTCAACCACATTGAAGTTTTTCCTGCATATAGCAAACAAATATATATATTATATAATATATGTCGGTATGCTTATAATTCATTTATTGCATTACAAAATTAGTTTCTGATGGGATAGCTTTCGAATATTGAGCGATATTCATTAATCTTATTTAAAAGCATAATATCAGCATTAATTGAGTGTTCAACCAAACTCGATGTGATCGATTTGCCATGCAAAGCGTGCAAAATGAGGGGAGAGAGAGAGAGAGAGAGAGAGAGAGAGGTGAGAGAGAGAGAGATGTCAAAAAACTTACCCTTAGTGAAGATATCAAATTTTATAAGAAAGGTAAAAATATATAATATTTTATTTAAAATGTAGGTATAATTAATAAAGAACTAATAAGAAGCTCAGAATAATAATTATCGATAAAATCTTAAGATAGTCCAAATGAATATCAGTATTGTGATAATCATGGTCACATAATAAAAAAAGTTAAGGTAAAAAAAGAGGCAAAAAAACTAAAAGCTAAAAGAGAAGATAATGAATGTCATCCTGCAAGATATTCAAGATGCATTGACACTAAGGGTTGTTTTGATCAGATTTAAGTAGATAAAGACGAACGTAAAAGAATGTAAAAGATTATTTTATAATTATTTGATCGAAACTTTACAAATTCATGACTTTTTTTTTTGTTGGTTGACAAAACGTAATATAACGTGTAAATCAAGGCCGGACGCGCTAAGGTGGCCTACGACCCACGGCGGCGCACGGGAGCGAAACGGCAGGCCTGGCTACTACCGAATGACGCCATGGGCGCCTTGAGGTACCGGCAATGGCCCTCGATCACTTTATATTCTGTATTTGGAATTCCAATTAGTAAATTCCAAATACAAACCGACCTTTCGTGTATTTGAAATGCATTGAAATTTTACTTTACGAACCAAACGCTGAATGTAAAAGCAGATTAAAACAGATTCCAAACGACGCACCAATAAATTTAAGATAGTAATTTAATTGAGATGTAAATATTAATCTTCTTTCAAGAACTAATGAAAATCTACTGTAATGATAATTATGACGAAGTGTTCTTTACTGATAATGAGCTTTTTAATATTATAGGTATTAAAAATATGATAATAAGACAAGTGATAATAGTTAAGTCAAATAATTTCGTGCATGTTAGGTCGGAAGACCGGCCATGGAGTGAAAGTTTAGTTTTTTAGCTTTTATTGATTAGTCACACATTTAAAGAGTGAGCTAGAGAACTGTAAATTTTAACGTGGAAAACCTCGAAAAGAGGGAAAACCACTGCCCAAAGAAAAATGTTTCACTATGTATATGCCTCAAGATTAATCTTCCGATAACGGATTACAAGATGATATACAAGAAAGGAACAATGTAATAACCGGTTATTTAGAAGTGGCGGGGATGGTGATGCAGAACTGCTGAATGAGTGAACAATTTCTCGGAAATATAGGAACAACTTCGTAAATGCAAACGATTAGTGATGATTCGCTGGGTCGAGAATCTGCTGGCGGTGGGCGGGCGATCTTCGGGATCTTCGAAAAGCTCTCTCCTCCTTGGCTCTCCCTTCTTCACTGGCCTCCAGTGTCCCCTCATATGGAGAATGAGGCTATTTATGGGATGGAGGAGTGGCTCTTGTAAATACATGGAAAAGCCAAACCACTCCTCCCATCTGACCTGACCTTTTGATCATTTGATGTATTTCAACATTTGGATGCTCAAATGAGGTCGAATTGTGAGATCTTAGGCTTGTTAGATTCGCCGCTCGATTTGACTATAAATACTTTATATTTGATGATCATTCGAGGTTTAATTCATGTTCCAAAGTTTTCACGTTTTGCTTGATCTTGATTGATTTGACTTGGGATTAGCTTGCCTGCTTAAGATTCATGCTTCTACTAGGGAATTTTGAATGTCATATCAAGGCATATCCTTAGCTTAGGAAAAACATGATCTTCATTAGACAAGTAGTAGAAGGATGCCAATCATGTCATTTTCATTAATAATACTTAAAATGTGATAAATATTGTATGGTTGATTGATTGTGGTAATAAGATATAACACTTTTACAACACCGCCAATATAACAATAATAAAAGTTTTCATTAATTCAATGGTTATTTCAAACATATGGAATCGTAGGTCATATGAGTAAAGTTTAAAGATTAATTATTACAAAGAAAAAAATGTTATGTTGAAAAATTTCTTGTATAAAGATTATATTCTAAAAAAGGATTATTTCTCAAAATTTGGGAGAGAAATTAGATCCATAAGGGCTAGTGATAGTATACACAAATGCAAAAGGACCACCCCCACTTTGATTTCTTAGGAAGATCTTTGTACTACATCTATATTGATGAATATGACCAAAAGAGAAATAGTTTATTTTTTAAAAGTTTTCATGAACATTTATTTAATATTAAGTGCACTTAAAATCCTACTTTCTTGGTGGGAAATAATGCCCATAAACATGAGGCCATGAGCCTCACACAAACTTATTTTTTTGAGTCGTAAACATTTTAATATTGCAAATGAAATATTTTGATAATAATTGTGCTAATTTTGCATCATATTATATTGTTGACACAGAAATGTTTAAATTCTTCGACCATATTATCTTGAAGCTATGGATAATATGAATTTTTTTCCCCAATCTTTTAAAATTCTTGCATGTAATAATTTTTAATCAAATTAAATCATAATCTCTTCAATAAATGGTGTATCATTGTCAAAATTAGATGAGAACCTCTAATTGCCAACTCAATCCCTCTTAAGTTAAAACTAAAAAACAAAAAAATAAAATAAAATTCTAATAAAGCACTCATAGCTGTCATTTTGAACTGAAGAAGTAAATGGAAATTAAATAAAATCTTAATGCCGCTTTAAGACCGCCATTAAAAAAAAACATGAAATTATAGGAAATTGACTTTGACTTTGTGCTCTTTAAAAATACAAAATCGCTGTATTATTTATCTACATACTGAGAATAGTGAATTAAATTTCAGATTCCCCTTCCCTTCGCTCGTGAGAAGTGACGAAGATCTTGCGCTGACTTTATCTTCATTAATGTTGAGGTCAACGCCATGGTTGATTAAGCTGTCCATCCATTCAGCATTCATGATCAACAGTATATATATATATATATATATATATATATATATATATATATATATATATATATATATATA
The DNA here is from genome assembly GCA_021442155.1 of Cymbidium sinense. Lineage (NCBI taxonomy): Eukaryota > Viridiplantae > Streptophyta > Magnoliopsida > Asparagales > Orchidaceae > Cymbidium > Cymbidium sinense. The sequence goes on from CM038225.1 coordinate 104,335,439, forward strand.
TATATATATAAGGATATATAAATCAAAATGTGAGTTGCTAAGGAACTCATCACATTGGATTTCTACATAAGATCTATTCAAAATAATTCGATTTGATTTGGAGCTTATTAAATTTAATTACAACATGATGCAGTTATATTTTGATTAATTTCATATCTTTCAAGATTAAATTTTAATTTATAAGTCATTTAAGATCACTTTTTTTATTTATATTTTAATTGAAAATAAAATATATTTAATAGTGATAAATATTTTAAAAGTATTCAAAATATTTAAAAATTATTTTGAATATTCTTAAGAATGATATAATTTATTTTAAAAAAATAAAAAAATTAAAGAATATCTGATACATATTTTATCAAAATTAATATATAAAAAAAAAAAATATTTAATAAAATTAAGGAAAAATTACATACATACCACCTAATTACTACACATTTACAAACCTAACATTTTTCTTATATTTTTGAACTATCAAATTGATATATTTACAAACTCTTCGATCAAATCATTAAAAATTATAAAAAAGAAAAAAAAAATATACGGATCACCAGTGGTTCCAGAAGCAGGGGACACCACAAACTTTTATTATGAATTTTAATATTTTAATAATAATTTAAAAAACTGAGATAGAAAAATAACAATTTTGTAAATATATAAGAATTACAATGATTCGAATGTAATTGCTCATCTAAGAATTAAATCTTTTCCAATTGAAAATAAAATAAAATAAAATAAAATACAACCACGACAAAGACCAGAGTACCTTAATATAAATTGACCATTTTGCCCCTCACTTGACAGAAACTCAATTCATCTCACAAAAATCCCGCGTGCCAACAGCCGGTCATAAGAGGCACAAGTAAAATGTGACGCACGCAAGCAATCCTACTCGTATGGACAAGATCTCCATTATTCTAACCACCGGACCTCCACCAAGATATCGTTCTAGAATCCCAACAAAATTAAGGTCAACTCGCTTCCCAAGAAAGTCAAACTTGGTTAGATCGAAATAAATCACTTTTGATTAACAAGAAATCATTTTTAGATGGAATCTACACTTATTAGTTTAAACTGCCACAAAATCATATCAAAATACATTCATTATGTAAAAGTGATAATCAATATGTTAAATTTTGAATGATATTCAAATCAAATTAGAATCAATCATTCGCATAAATAAATATAAATATATACATAAAAGAGAACTCTACGTTAGAACAAGTCTACAATTGATGGCTTTTTTACATTTATGGCTTGCTTTAAACTTTTTTAGTGTTTTGATTAAAAATATTAATTTTAACTGATACCCGTTTGAATAAGATGCTTTTGAACCGCGTTTTACCATATCATCAGTTCGCAAATTTTCAAAAAAGAAAAGACAAATAATTTTTCGAAATACTTTTAAACCAAATCAAAAAAGAAAACGTTCTATAACTGTCAGATTATCCATGTTGGAGGCATGCCGTGACGATTAAGAAGAGTTGAGACTCGAACTCGAGCCAATGATGAGTGAATTTTTCTCAGAAAAAGCTAAGAGACTTATTTTTTTTATAAATAATGCACGAAGTGTGACTCGAACCTATAAAATTTTAAAAATAATCTTCTCTAATCACAAAAAATAGTTCAAAATCCCTAAACTATTTAAATTATTTTTGTGAAGACACAACAAGAAACTCCTCATGGCTAAGGAAGCCAAAAGACTCCAAAATCCCACAATCACATGGGCTTCACAAAAATGATACTCTATGGCCCTTATCATAATAGGGCAGGCGCAATACCTCTAGCTCTTGACTTGCAGGCAAGGACAATAGTATTAATCTTCACTTCCAAAATCTTTCGATCCTAATCAATCTAAATTCTAAACAATCCCTCCTTCCTATTGTAGCAAAGCATCTAGCTTCACTTTTCAAGTTGTGGCTGCTGTCCCTGCTCTGGGAGTAAGCCCTCCAACATCTTCAGCCTTTACACTTTATGCTGCTGCTCCTGCTGCTTATTCTGATACATCCCTCTCCCACTTTTTCAAGATATCCTCCACTCTCTCTCTCCTCTCCTCATGACACCAAACCCAGGCCCCCACCCATCTTCAACCCTGAGGCGGCTAGATGGAAGACCCAGTAGTTCCCACACCAAAGTGGTCCACCCATGGCTTTCATTTGTCCATCCGGCCCCGCCTTCGCAGAGAAGTGTTTTAAGTTGGTGTAGAAAGACTGGTGCTTTAGCCCTCAACCAGAGGTTTAAACTTATCAATGAGCTTCAAATCCAGAACCTAATTTTAGTCCTCTTTGAAACCACAATCTCTAACACAAGATCGCATGGACAATTTTGCGCGCTGTTTTCTGACAGATGCCTCCAAATTCACACACCAAGAGGAACGGAAACTCGATGGCTACAGTGCTAGTTTCATGACGGCCTTCTGATCGACACATTTGTGATCAGGAATAGGATGAAATTCTAGAATGTTAGCCCCATGTTTGAGAAAAAGTGGTGATAATGGCACTTTTTAAGGGGCTTGTAAAGTGTGAGAAACATAGACGCGTGAGGTAATTTTCACCCTCTTCTCGTTTTTCCTTTAACCAACAAGAAAAGAAGAGAAGGCAATTTTAAAAGAAAGAAAAAATCTTTAATGCATAAACAACTTACCAACCAAGTGGGTTCGGTCGTTCCATGGATTCTCACGTTACACATAGATAGTTGACCGTGTCACCAGCTCTCAACTCCATCCTTCCCTTTAAAATCTCCCTCCATCCCTCTCTTCAAACCAAACCCAACCTCTCCACCTCCTCCTCCTCCTCCTTCCCTCTTTCCAACCTGCTACGACCATCACCATGAAAGCTTCTCCAATCCCACAGCTCCTCATGGCCCTTCTGCTTGCAAGCATCAACAGCAGAAAGTCGGATCCTGATGCTTCCAACACAGCCTCCTTCCGCAGCTTGACCATCGATGGGCAATTCACCTCCCATGATGTGTCCCACGCAGCCATGGATTTCGGAAACCGATACCACTTCCTGCCGTCAGCAGTTCTTCATCCGGGATCAGTTGCGGATATTGCTGCAACTGTGAGGCATGTGTTCCAGCTTGGCCCGAGCTCCAGGCTCACCATTGCCGCTCGTGGCCATGCACACTCACTTCAGGGACAGGCTCAGGCACCCGGTGGCATTGTCGTGCACATGGGGGAAAGGCTAAAACCATGCAGGTGCATGCGGGGTAAGCCCATATGTCGAAGCTCCAGGCGGAGAACTATGGATTGACGTTCTGAAGGAGACTCTGAAGTATGGGCTAGCGCCAAAGTCATGGACTGACTATCTCCATCTCACCATTGGAGGCACCCTGTCAAATGCTGGAATTAGTGGTCAGGCCTTTCGGCATCAGTAATGTTCACCAGCTTGAGGTAATCACAGGAAAGGAGAAGTTATCAACTGCTCTTCGACCAAAAAATGCTGAGCTCTTCCATGCTGTTCTTGGAGGTCTTGGCCAATTGGTATCATCACCCGAGCTAGGATTGCATTAGAGCCGGCGCCAAAGATGGTAGACACAAGGGACCTTCTATTCTAGAGTTGACATCTCAACATTGTTTCTAATGATCTGCAACATTTACGCTTGCAGGTGAGATGGATTAGAGTTCTCTACTCGGACTTCACCAGCTTCACAGAGGATCAGGAGAAGCTGATCTCAGCTGAGAGGGCCTTCGACTACATTGAAGGCTTTGTGATCATAAACCGGACAGGGCTTCTGAACAACTGGAGATCCTCCTTCAATCCACAGGACCCAGTGCAAGCCAGCCATTTCAACTCTGAAGGGAAAACTCTTTTCTGTCTTGAGATGACAAAGAACTTCGATCCTGAATATCCTGAGATAATGATGCAGGCAAGTACAAACCGTGCTTTAAAATTCATGAATGACAATTGAAGAATATTGTTCTTTCGATATCCAAAGGAGCGTTTCTGATATGCAGGAAGTTGAGGAGCTCCTATCACAACTTCGATACATTCCGTCCACACTCTTCCAGTCAGAAGTCTCGTTCCTGGAGTTCCTTGACAGAGTACATGTTTCTGAAGTGATGCTGCGGTCAAAAGGTTTGTGGGAAATTCCGCACCCATGGCTTAATCTTCTAGTACCAAGAACTGGAATCCATGCCTTTGCCAATGAGGTTTTTGGAAAAATTCTCACAGACAGCAGCAATGGCCCAATACTACTATACCCATTGAACAAATCCAAGTATACACTCTTCTCCCTAGACATGTTAAAGCTTCTGCTACATGCAACCGTGAACATCTAGAGCTGATTCTTCTTGTTTTACTTTTTGTTTATTTATTTAAGGTGGGATAACAGAACATCAGCAATTATTCCTGATGAAGAAGTGTTCTACTTGGTGGCTTTTTTCATCTGCACCATGCTCTTCAGGTCAGGACAGCTTAACTAAAGCACTGAAGCAGCAGGAAAGGATCTTAGAATTCTGCAAGAAAGCTAACATCCAAATGAAGCAATACTTGCCATACTACACAACACAAGAAGAATGGAAGGTCCACTTTGGGCCGAGATGGGAAGAGTTTAAGCAGAAGAAACAGGCTTATGATCCTCTGGCCATCCTTGCACCAGGACACAGAATTTTTCAAAAGGCAGTAGCTTCTTTATGACAGTTGACTTCTCAATATAGCACATATTGTAAAAAAAATAGCCATAGAAATATTTTTTGCCATATTTTTGCAACACCTTACCAACCTAGAGCGAAAAGTAGTTTGGCTGCTTCCCATAAAAGAAAAAGGAATGAATGAGCATGGTAGCAACTGATTTTGGACGAAAATATGTCCAGCTGGAAGAAAGACAGGCAAGGGAAAAAGGCATAAGAAAAGCATATGATTAGCAGAAATCCTTTGATCTAGAATGTTAGGAAAAAGACTAATGTTGGGGAAAAAAACAGGAGGCATCAACATCAGGATGGAGAATAAAGCCTAAATTGTCACAGATCAATGTACAACTGGCTTTAAAACAAGTTTAGAGATATCTCAGTACAAACATCATCTCGTGCATGCGCATGCGAAATTCTAAAGAACAGCAGATGTTAATGTCTGTAAAATCGCCCACAGACAAGAGGTAGGCATGGTAAGTCTATCAACAGTGACTGCACAGATTCAAACAAGCAAGTATGTGCACCACTCATAATAGAAGTACAAAAGATAAAGCCTAGAGGAGTCCACATAACTGTAAAGTTTATTAGGTTTCTTGTATGTGATTAATCCAGTGTGACATCATAATTAACTGTATGGAAGAACGTCAAGAACGTCATCAGATCTTAGTGCAGCTAATCACAAGGATGTCTTTCTCCTATAAAGCTGCGGTATAAAATAAATAGTTTCCTAAAAGATTGAAAAATCAAATGGAATTTGAGGGAGCCAGCATTAAGAGATTTGATCGACCAACAGGCAGCAGTGATATTCTTCCTTTATGTCTGTGAAAAAAATTGTCAAATCCAACTAGGAATAATGAGATTTTCTTAAAAATAGAAAGATATAGCATAATGCATGCTTCCAATTATTGGAATCATAGTTACAGAACTGTCATCTTACGGATTCAACAATTCTGGAAACTAACATCAACAGAAAAAGCCAACCAAATGACAATTTTGAAATATTTTTCTCATCTAAAAGAAAATTCTATGATGAACCAAAAGACCAAGTCAGATTGCTTAAAATTCCACATGAAATGCCAAACTACCAGCACTAATCTGCAAAAAATTAACATATAAAGAGTCTCTGTAAGTTCATGTGCATTAAATTTGACAAAAACCGGAAAATCTTGCAGCAAACCCATAAATTACTATCTAGGGAAAAGGATAGAGTTATCTTAAATTTGAATGAGAAACATATTTCTAATAGATCGCTAGTTATACTTCCATTATTTCCTTCAGCACATTGCATACAAATTAATGAGAAGGCTCTATTTAATTCATTGTTTTTCCATTCTCAAAATTA